>VWZV01008860.1:418508-850810 GCA_013397155.1 Irena cyanogastra
GTTTCCCCTTTGGAAGATAAGGAAAAGCAGTGAGGAAGGTGAGGAGGGAGGGAGCGACGGGGCAAGGAGAAAAAGAGGTTCGGAGGAAAACCGAGAATAAGAGAGAACAACAGACTTACCTTTATACGATAATTTGAGCCTTGGCACATTATTCTTCACATGCTGGCAGTTGACTCTTCCTGCTAGTAATACTCCCAAGGAAAGCAAGGCAATCCCCCTGAGCCAGCCCATGCTGCAGCAGCCACTGTAGGGTCNACATCGCGACGGAGATGAGAGAACAGAAGAAACCTCCGCTCCGCCGCGCTTGGGGAAGGCACGGAGCTAGACATTTCACCAGCTGTTTCATGTCATTGTCCAGGTTGTTCGGTTTGGTTTTGCTTGGTTTGGGTTTTTTCGGGTTTGTTTGGTTGGTTGTTGAGGTTTTTTGGTTTTTTTTTTAAACTATTTTACAGTTCTAATCAAAAGATGCACGTCCCACTTTAAAAACAACAACAGCACAACACAGCCCACGACGTTGCCACCCACTTAAATAACAGCTCCTGCCCATAGCGTAATCCTCTTCGGGTTGTTCCCGGTTGAAAACAAGTAACAAAATCTCCCATCTGCATAACTTTACCACTGAAGCTTTTAAAGCCTTGTTAGGGAAGGTTGCTCTAACCTCCCTCCCTCCCCACCTCCAGCGCCACTCCAATTCACGAAAAGAAATTCCTAGCAAAGCCCACTTCAACAATCAGTTCAAGACATGGACAGGTCTGTAGGGGCTCATAAATTACACAGGAGTATTCTCTGAAGTGTTCTTATAAGTTGAAAAGGTTCCAAACCTTCCAATTTCTAGGACTGTGTGATTATTGCAATATATTTTTGTGCAATTAAACTAGATAAAGATTTTTTGTTTGTTTGTTTAGACAAAAGGACACACAAAATCCCCAGAGGTCTTTAAGGAGGCGTAAATACAAACATATAAGCAAACTCAAGCTCTCCCCTCCCACATATCTGAACAAACCCCCTCTAGTCAGTGATGGTTTATTAAAATCTCCATGCTGTGCTGAATATCACTGTAATGTGTATTTTGGAACGTAATGTTTTACACACATATGTACCCTGTGTTACATTCTTAATGCAGTATTGACAGAAACACTGGCAATCGACCTTTGTGGAACATTGACATCATCCAAGTGTGATGACCCCTCTGTATTTCATTCTACGGTTTTCCAGAGCATGGGAGTGCTTTGTGGTGACAGAGTCTATGGCATTTCAGTGAGTCTCTTCCTTCCTTTCACCACTATCTACTGTGGTTTAAAAACCAGTTATCTAGTCCCACTGATGGTGACCATGCTGCACACTGAATTACACAAACACAGCGTCACTCTCCTGTGTTCAGACCTAGCTGCTAAACCATCATTTAGGAAATAGTTTTCAGTTTAGAAGTGAAGTTCACAGTTGAAAAAGCGGGTGTCAGTATGGTTCTAATTAAAATGTAAAGACTTGTGCAGAAAAAGGCTTGGTACTATGGTAAAACAAGGGCTAAAAATCTGTCATTGCTGCTTTCATTGCTTGATATTCACACACCAGTGGAAAAGAAGGGGCTTTTTCCCTCTCCTTTTTAACAAATTCTTCTGCTTCCTGAGCTTAATTCATTAATCCTGTGGCATTGTATCTGCCAGATTCAGCAATTCTATTGATCAGCAGCATTGTTAAGAAAAGAAAATAAAAAAATAATGTTGATTTTGGTCATTCCCACACTTGTTATCCTGAGCATTTTCATGCTCCAGGCAGTGGATTAAAGCTCCAAAATGACAAGAGACGCCTGTCTGTTTTCCATGGATTACTTGCTACAGACATTCACTCTGCAAAGGAATTCATGTCACTTTGAGATTATTTGGAGAATTGGCCTAATGAATTATCCTTTTGTATTGAGCAAACAATTAGAAACAAAACACAAAAGATGCACCATATTCAGGACTTTATAAAGCACATCATTTTACAATGATGTTGTTGCACTCAATTTACTTCTAGTTGCATAAAGAAGGCACAGCTACTTCTTTTTTTTTCTTATAAGGAGAAGATAACACAAAGCTAAAAACCTATCTTTCTCATGTAGAATGAAAGTGTAACACTCCAGACTATTTTACATCAATCAAAGAAACAAACCACATTCCCAGTAAATATATATTTTCCACAGAAAGCATATGGATTAAATACAATGAACACTAACTTATCCAAGATTGCATCTGAGGAGTATAATACAGCATTATTTAAGGAGAGATGACAGAGACTTTTTACATCCTTCATGTGAGGGACCACTCACTTTTTGCCTTCCTCTGTGGGATATGACAGTCCAAAGACACAGAGAAGGGTAAAACCTGATCCTTCTGCTATTTAGCTCTAAGTAGTGCTAATCAGCTAGTCAGGAGAGCATATGCTACACCCCCTTATAAGGAGAGGGGCAATGGCAGCACTTCAGTGGTGCTTGAAGAGGCTTTATATCTCACAGGCACCCATTGCCATATGGTGCTTCTGCCAAGGAGAAACTGGGCTCTGCTTGGAAGGAATGATTTGGCCAACGCTCTTAGAGCCAGTGCCAGAAACGTCAACTCTGGGAATTTAGGGTGGGCAACAACTCACTCTCAAATAACAATCTATTCACCTTTTTTCTTTGGTCTTTTTAAAGAGTTCTGGCTACTGAATTTAGAGAGAGGCAGAAAAGTAAAATCCAAACTTTCTCAGTTCTTCTGGTAATACCTTTAGCCCCTGAAGAAATGAAGACCACAGTTATTAGCTTAATGAATTTTTCCACTATTGAGAAGCAAGTTCAAAAGGAAGTTCTTCTGCATCTTTTCCCATATTTGTTGCAGATTTTATTTTCCGTAATGGTATTTATAAGACATTCTATATAGTGTTTTATGTTTCAAACCCCAGATAGGCCCTTGTGAGCTCTGTTTAACATTTCTGCTCTCATGCTGTGTTGCATTATGATTTGGAGGTTTTTTATGCCACCTTCCAATATGTGCAGCAGCTTCACATTGATAGATCTCACAAAAAGTTGAACTTGGACGGTTCTGGGCTTTCACTGTTGACCATCCATGCAGAATTACTCTAACAATCACTTACAATTTGGCATCGTTTGGTGCTTCTCATTACTCTGAAATAGTATTACTTGACTCATGATTACTTCAAACCTTGCTGCTTGCTGTGATTTTTATGCTTAGAAGCTCTTGAAAGCTTAACTGCTCTAAGAAAGTTGTTCGTGTGCTTTAGAAATGTACTTCTGTTTTCAGGATTGTTTCCTGTGTTTTGGATGAGTCATTACTTGTTTATATGGATGTGATCAGGTCCTTCTCACAAATATGCAAGAATTACCAGAATCCGGTTTTGACGCTTGGTGCTAATTCAGTAATCTTTGAGACAAAGATTTCTTGGGTCGACTGTGCAATTTCTGGCTAAAATCAGAGAAAAAACCTCCTTAGAGAGTGCACTCATGCAGGAAATGTGAAATGTTAACTCAGATACACTCCCTGCTATTTTTGTCTCTAGCAGGTGAATTGCTTGATAAGCAGAATGTTTACAGTTCTGCAAAGGGTCCCTTTGAAATTCTCCAGCTGTATATATAATGATACTCTGAAAGAGCTTTCAAATAACTGAGTCATTATTGGTCCAAAAGGAGGCTTAGTCTAGAAAACAATCTGAAGTGCATTTTTGATTTGATGTGTGAGAGACCCAGAATGCTGTGTCACAGCCTAATGACTTCAGAATCAAAATCTCCTGTAAGAATATCCAAACATCATCTACCACATTTTACCCTTATGTCTCAGGCTGCCACTCTCTCATGTGGGGTGCTACAAACTTATTGTGGGAACATACTAGAAACATGGTGAGTGTGATCGTTTAGAAATAACTCTTTGGGGCATATGAAGGGGGGTGTTTTTCACACAGTTTCAGTGCATGCACCTGCTAATGGAGTAAAAAGAATCATCAAGTGGTGCTGTGGAAAAACAGCAATGCAGAGGAACTTCAGATGTTGGCCTCTCTCCTGAAGGAAACACTGTCATGAAGCTCTACCTCTGAAGTTCAAGTCCTTTGCCTATGTAAGACAGGAATCTAAACTTGGAGTCTATTTGACATAAAGCTTATTGCTGACATAGTTGTTCTCTTTTACTCTTGGAATAAAAAAAACAAAAAGGAGGAAACTTATAAAAGGCCTATACAGGGAAGAAAAATGCTTCTGATAGCCAGACCTGCTGAACTGCATATCAGCTATTATTTTTACAGTGTTGATGATTATCTCATTAGCTTGAGCCGTTATAAGTATCTGTTTCCACCTGTTTTTTAGGGGATTTAAAATTCTGTTGAGTGGCACTTTCTGAAGCAACCACAGAGAAAAGTTATCTAAAAATGCATCTGCGAAAAGAGATGTGCAGGTGGAGAGTTTAAAATTTTGTGAAACTGGAGTTGCCAAAATCACAGGCTTGCATTTAGATCTGGAAATATTCTTACTTTTGGAAGTCTAGACATGTCTTTTCCCAGCTTTCCCTTGGGCTATGTTGCATTTGGTAGCCTTATTCAAATCTCCTCAATCTAAATAAATCCGTAACATTTCTTATTATTGAATGTGATTGGGTTGCTAACCACACCAGTCAGTGTCTGCATTCTCTCAATAACACTGCATCTTGCCATCTTGTCACAATCAACTTTTCCTTCATTTCTCAGGACTAATGAGACTGTAGTCTGTGTGATGCTAGTACTTTTGGCAGTATAACGGGATCTGTATCAGTATGATGTGTTTTATTCACAATGCATTCAGGTCTATTAAACACCTCATTAAATTCTTCAAAAATTTTCTTTGCATCCTGTTCTGTAGACAGGTTATGTGCCTGTCTGAACAGCAACATTTTCAGATTGCTCTTCAAACCTAAACAAATCTTTTCTATTCCCTTGGCCTCTGCTGCCTGATGTTCATCTCAGACACAGATGTACAACACCTGTGATATCCAGAGCCATGGTAAGAAACCCACCTTAACAGCTCAGTGCCAGGCATGTGACTTTAATAAGAGATACAAAAAACTTATTTTCCCCAATTTCTGGTATGGGTCAGTAGCTTCTGTTTTCAATGGATTAACTCCAGGGTACTCATGCAAATTGAACAAAGCTTCCAAGTCTTTTAACTTCCAAGCAGAGAGACTTCTGTCCCTCTAATTGCTTATGTTTATTGGCTGTTGGGCCTTTGCTGAGGAAATACTGGACATATGTTTTTTTTAACAGGAGATGAGGGAAATGCAAAGAAATATTTGATGTTCTAATTCTTCAGAAAAAAGCCAATTCAAGAAAAATCAAGGAGGAGGGAAAAGGGAAAGGGAAAACCAAAGAAACAGCAGCTTGTTGGGGGAAGTCTAATCAAGCCGGAAGGTCTCCTCCCAAATGACCAGCTGCAGAATCACTTGCTCCTCTATCCCAGCAGATTTTATGGTTGGTGGATCTCTGAAAAGATGGATTATAAAACAGTTCTGTCCTTTTCTCCCCTACTGGCTGTAGGTGCATTGCAGGGTGTATTACGCACAAATGCGTTACACGTTCAGCTGCTTTTGTCTTCAAATCCAATTTTGGCTTTTATCACCCACTTTTTTTCCAGACTGGAGCAACCGACAATACATAAAATATTTTCCTGCACAAAACCCAACAAACCACTATGATCAGAAAAATAAGACATAAATAAGGTCAGGATTTTCTGCTTGTCTTTGAAAGTTGTCTTCTGTTCTGATTTGCATCTTTAGGCCCTGTATACCTTTCAAGGTCTGATCCTGAGGGTTTTCCTCAAGGCTGCACACTAAGACGTTAACGTGACAAGAAATTGATCCCGCATTTCTTGCGTGCTATACCAACAGCCACGTCCTTGCCTCTTCATTTGTCACAGTATGCAAGTCATTCCTGTCAACCCTAAAAGTCCCTCCTTATCACTCCGCATACAGAGAATCCCCAGTTCTATTGTATCTGGGATCCATCATGGCCAACCTTTTGGCCCTGTGTAATTTTGCTTAGTTACATTTAGTGCCAACTCTCAAAGGCTCGAAAGACACAACACTATCTTTTGTGCCACCCATTCATCACAGGCTTTTAAATAGTCCAGGTGAATTGCAGCAAGCCACAAACTGCAAGCATATGCAGCGTCTGCTAAGGTCATCATTCTTTTCTGGACCTTTCTTCTATTTTTTTTTCTTCTTGTGCTGAGTGGTTCATTAGTATATGAGAAAGATTCAAACCCAACAAAAATGTAACCACCAACTGTCATCTTCATATATATTCCCTATTTGATTTTCTAGACTGGAACACTTTTTAATGAGGATGCTTTTTTTCATAGACAAATTGCAAGTCAGATTCTGTTGAACAGAACAGAGCCTGTGGGTGCAAATTGACTTTGGAAGATCAAACAATATCACACAAACATAGGGGCTAAAGAGTCAGTTTTTGGCTTCTGATTCCAAAACTGATAGGTATTTAATCACTGCTCAGATAGCCTGTGGAAGCTGGGAATGGTAAGTAAACTGTGATAGCTTAGGAAAACTTGGTTGAGCTTTCAATAATTTGACCTCTGGGAATGCTTTTAGAGTCAGCAATATGTACAAATGTGTGCTAGAAAAGGAGAGAGGGGAATTCAAAGAAAAACAAGCTCTAAGAAAGCATTAACTAACTCTCTCCTTCCCTCTCTGAATCCCCAGTGAATAGGGATTTCAGCAGGGGAGGGGAACTTTATCCCTCCTCTAGATTGCATTTGTAGCTGTTTCAGAAAATCTTTACATTACATTATTTTTCTATTTGCTTTTCTGACATTGGACTTTGTGATATTTTAGGCAGGTAAATACAGACATTGGAAAGAAAGATTCCTTCTCTGTCCTGAAGTGTTGAAATCCAAAACAAAGTTAGGATGGAGCTGAACCAGTCAGTCACACAAATCTTGTTTGTGGAAATCCAAACATAGGTTGGACACATGCACATACATATAAAGTTAGAGCAATTTTCTAGGAAAATAACTGAAAACCCAGCTTGGTTTCTGTTTCTCAGGAATTCTAGAAATACTTCAAATACTTTGGTACTGTGATGATTGTATGTGCACACAGAGAGAATAATACAAAGAGCATCAGGTAGTAAAACAAACATCCCTGACTCTACAATGAGGATTTTTACACCTGTACTTAGTCTTGGAGAAAGTGTAGTCGAACCCAAGCCTGAACAGTTGCAGTCTCCCTTCCTTCTTTTCTCTGCAGGGAGGATATGAAGCTGTGAAGCTGCTCGGAGCTCCCTGGAGCATCTCACCCTGTGACTGGGGACTAACAGTAGTGGCAGAGGTGTTAAAGTGGCAAAGGGAAGGAAACATATGGCCAGATGTAGGGAGGAGCACTGCTCCAAGCCAGCCTGACACCTTGCTGGAGATCGTGTGATAATGGAGATCTGCTGACACTGCAACATCTTTTTGCTCTCTCAGAGCCTGCCCTGTTCCTTTTAACTGAGGAGAGGGAAAGACAAAGATGCTGCTACTGCCAGTAAATATTTCCCAAAACAGTGGAAATTCTTAATTCTGGATTAGAATTACCTACTTAGCAACACCTTAGTGACTTGTGAGCAGACTAAGAAGGAAAAAAATTATATACTGATAAGCCAGATTCTCTGTGCATGCAAAGTAGTTTAATTAAAAGATATGTTATATTATACCAAAATAGTCATGGAAAAAGGCTGGATTTATATAGGCACACTATGTATCTATATATATAGACATAAAGACAATATGTGTTCCATATTGGTAGTAGAACATAATTAGCATAATTAGCCATTTTCATTTCCCTTGGCACTTTACAATATCTCACAGTTTAATCTCTCAGGTTTTCTTTTTTGTGTTTTTTTTTTTCTTTCTGTTTAAGTCTTATAACATCATGTACTAGTTTCATTAATCTCTCAGCCAAATTCTTAAATATCTTAATTCTTCCTTGAAGTTTTACCTATCAATTTTTTGAATTATAAATGTATCCATGAAGGTTGCTTTCTTTTCTTCTATCTTTTCTTTCTTTTATTTTTTTAATGTTTGTCTCTACCTTCAAGAGAAACAGAACAAAAATGTGCTCATAAAGACAAAAATTCCATTGTTTATACTGATCAGCGCAGACTAGGCAGTGAAGGGGAAAAAACTGAGGCATCTATTGAATACAAATGAAGGCAGCAGGTTGATATGTGAGTACTTAGGTTCTGAAGCTACTTGTCATTTGCTTTTAGTGACTGAAACCTCACTCTGTTCCTCTCCTCCCCACCACAGAATAAAGTTAAAGAAAACACTGTCACTCCAGGAAGGTTACACTACATGAAACTGCAAAATGTGATGCATACAAAAACTCAGTCTTTACCCATTTGCAGCAATGTTCCACGCCAGACTTCAGTTTGCCAATGACAATTTTGTTCTAAACACACCCTTTTAGCAGCTGATTAAGAGCCTGGAAACTACTTCTGTGATGTGGCTAACAGGGAATGGAGTGCCTAAGCCTAGAATTAGTGTCCTTAAAGGTTTTATTGTGGTGGCAGACCTGACTGTTAGGAGAGCTGCCTTGTGCCCAAAAGGTCTGTTTTGTGCTTCAGCAATGGGGGCTTTCACAATAAATTGTGAAATTTGGAAGGATAACAGGAAAAAAAACAGCACTCCATACTTCAAATGAATCTTGCTTCCCATTTTTCTTCCAAAGTGTTGAATGATACATGACATCATATGATGTGTGGTAATTCTCCCTTTTCTATTTTGAAGGGAATAAATGGGTTCTATTTCTGAGAAAATGCATTAAAGCCAAATTTTACTGTCAGTTACCCTGATGTCAGTCCCTAGCAAAACAATTCAAATGCAATTCCTCTGGATTCACACTGATGTAACGGAGAGCAGAATATGGTGCTTGAAAAAGCAGCTGTCACCTTATGGAAAACTTATGAAATATCTTATTTGGAAACAAGCACTCTTCTGTGCAGTTTATTTCCCTGTACTTCTTTTCTTCTGGTCATTTTTCCTGAAGACAGTGTTTTAAAACAGTATCACTGTTGTTTCCTAAGAATTTATCTGCTTCTGCACTTATTCCCCACCTGACATCATAATCCTCTGGCTGTGATATAATAATAATTTTTACAATGACCAATTGTGATTCTACAAGCTGGGCTTAAAATCTGATCCAAAAAATGCCTTTTACTCTGATATCTTACATAACGTCATATCAAATTTTGTCTCAAGAGATAGTAATTTCAACCAAGTGACATCAATTAAGTTTTCATACAAGGGAGTGGTGTACTTGGTATAACTCCCTAGAGATAAATTCCTCCAGACTTCACAGTTTTATGATTTGGCCTTTAAAAATATTTCCACTTTCTGCCCAATGCTTGGTGATAAAAGTCTAATGATTTTGTTGAAGAAGACAACATTACATATACAGTTCAGTCCAGGCTCCCACAGGAGTTAAAATTTGCAACAAACAGAAGCTTAAGGAAAGGAAAATCAAATGCAAATATATTTCTCATGAATTGTTCACTGAATTTCAGATACCACAGTGATTTATGTGAATAACTTGAAAAGCAACATCCTTCTTGACAAGTGCTGAGTGAGTACCCTTCTAAAGTTTGCAGTCTTACGTTTGAGGATACAGTTTCGTCCTGTATTTTTGCTCTGAAATTCAGTGGTTTCTCTGTTCATCCTACCATCTTTGGCAGCTTTAACTGGAGTTATTCATGGGTTTCAAATTATGCACATGGTTTGCTGGATCTGTGCCTATGTGTGTTGAAATTTTGTAAAGAGTAGGACAGACAGTACAATCCAGAATCAGGGAGAGACAAGTTTTCTTCTTTAGCACTTGAAACTTCAAGGAAGGACCTCCTGGAAAAATAGGTATCCTAGATACCCTAGATTTCCCTAGGAAGCAGGTTATCAGATGCTGCATAAACTAAACCTTACCTTCTTTATAGCTGATAGCATTTGAAAATTGAAGACTGTGCTTAAACCTTAGCCTGCTGACTAACTCAGCTGGATGTAGGACCAAGATTTCTAGAATCTCAAAGTTTCATGTTTAAGTAGACCATTATACCAAGATGTGAACTGTAAATTATTTTTAACAAATATTGAACTCTGGTTTGTTTAAAGGACTGGATTTCAATGTTTTCCTCTATAACAGATATTTCTAAGGAAATTACTTCCTTAATTTAAATATTGTGCTTTTTGTAAGACACTAAACATACAAATGAAAGAAGTAAACTAATACTTTGTTAATAGTTTCTGCTGCAGTTGGTATTTTAAAATTGTTATTTCTCATTAAAGATCTCAGAAGTTTCCACCCTTCCACAGGTTTTGTCTTGCAAAATCAAGAGAACTCTGGCTTGTGAAGTTATTTTCTTCTTGGTAAGATGTCCTGCTATGGTAAAATGATCCATCTGGAGTGCCCAGCTATAGAACTGTTAAAGTAAATTTCTCTGTGCTATCATCTCCATGAAAGCCATGTGCACACAAGATGAGTCTCACAGACCAGAAGATGGATCTTTGATGACATGAATTAGTACATAGCGTGTGTTGCTTTGGAAAACTTTGTTTCATATTGAATACTGGTTGATGATACTCTCCAGTAATATCACATTACAAAATTGATTATAAAGATACCGCAACCACATTATGGATAAAGTTATTATCCATTCTGTTTGCCACACCAATGCCTCTCCATGCAAATCCATCCTAGATTTATTGGCCGCAAATTATTGTATATGTGAAATAAATGAGTTGGAGAAAGAAGCATATCTTTATGGCTTTCAGCACATCTCCAGTGGAATCAGCATGAAAAATGCGAAAGTTATTTCACTAATCTCTTCCAACATTTTGTGTCTGAAACAGCCACTGCCTCAAAAGCTGTATTTCTTCACTGATCGCGTTTTCAAGATTCCTGAAACAAAGGTTTCAAAGTACAGTTTAGGATAGAGATTAAGTTGTTTGCTTGTTTGTGTGTTTCCTCCTTTTTTTAACATACTATACAGTTCAATTACTGGAAAGGCAAAGTTTGAGATGGTTACTGTCGTTATTGCATGAAATTGATCTGGGCTCCAGCCAAACTCTAGTCTCATTCTCATTAACGCAGAGACATTCAGATGAAAATTAAGATCCTTCTAATGAAATACACTGGAGGATTAAGTTACAAGTGGCAGGACACATTACCTTATTTATCTAGTTGTGCTTGTGTGATTTGCTAGACCAGCCATTATGACAAATGTTCCTTATGTAATCTATTTTCAAGATTATTTCCATTAAAAGTAACATGATTGAGTACACTGCTTTGCTCATAGTTGAGATATGCTCCTATGTTTATATCAAACCAATTAAACTGTGTTGCTTTAAAGCAATAAAAGTGGTTCTGCAATTGCCACATGTTCTTCTCTGCCATTTTCAAGTCTGAAAACTAGGAAAGAGTTTTCAAGTTTCTGTGCACACTCTTTCTTCCTCACACATTTGACCTCAATTTTATCTTGTGCTGATTTGTGTTATAAAACATTCTAGATCTTTTGTGTGTGTGTGTGTGTGTGTGATCTAGAAAAGAGCTTATATTTTTCTAACATTTGGAATAAAGATACCTAAAGTGATAGTATTATTATTACTGTTATTGTTATTCTAAGCATTTTTCTTTCTTAGCATTATAATGGTTGTACGTACCATGTTACAGGTAAAAATCCCTGAAGAGCTACATTAAAGCTATATAGTTGCTGACAATCACATCATAAACATCCTCTTGCTGGCAGTTGAGAAATGTATTACATAGGCCCCCTTGACACATCTGCTCTTGTGCAATATGTATCATCATCTTCAAAAGTATGTATTAATTCTGAGTGCCTCCATCTGAACCAAATTAAAAGATCCTGAATTTGCAGTAACGGGTGTCCTAAAAAAACTGTTCTTCATAGAATGTTACATTTGGAGCCAAATAGGGTTAGCTACCATTTCTGGAAACCTCTTGGAAAGCGTTAATTGTGAGTTTAAATTTGAGGAATTAAGCTGTTTAAAATTCTGTCCTGTGGGGTCTCTGTATGCAAGCAGACAAATCAGGAAGGGTCTTCTTTCCAGTTACAAATTACAAGGAACATATGTCTCTATGGACTTTTGGTACCTTCTGTGGAAACTTTTCCTTTGCACTCGTAAGTTTCCTTGTGTGGGGTTTGTGAGACCCCACCTGGAGTGCTGTGTCCAGCTCTGGGGTCCTCAGCACAAGAAGGACACTGACTTGCTGGAGCAGGTTCAGAGGCAGGCCATAAAGATGATTAGGGTGATGGAGCATCTCTCCTATGTGGAAAGGCTGGGAGAATTGGGATTGCTCAATCTGGAAAAGTGAAGGCTCCAGGGAGACATTTTTGCAGCCTTCTGGTACCTGAAGGGGCAACAAGGGACTGGAGAGGGACTTGTCACAAGGGTGTGTGGTGGTAGGACAAGGGGGAATGGCTTCAAACTGAAAGAGAGTAGATTTAGGTTGGATGTTAGAAAGAAATTCTTTACGATGACAGTGGTCAGGCACTGGAACCTGTTGCCCACAGAAGTTTTCAGATCCCTTCAAGGTGAGGTTGGGCAGTGCTTGGAGCAACCTGGTGGAAGGGATCCCTGCCCACAGCAGGTGGGTTGGAACCAGGTAATCTTTTAGGTCCCTCCCAACCCAAACCATGCTATGATTCTATAATTCATGTAAGCTAGAGCACCAAAGGCCTATTCAAAGCAAATTTTAGGTTAAAGCAAGACGTGGAAAGATTTAGGGCATGGAGTTACATTCAAGGCCATCAGGAGTATTTTTTCACCCTAAGCGGGAAGTAGCAAGCTCCTTTGAACATAAAGCTTTAATGGGACTGATATTACCTGCCTAGGAACAGCTCTGGCTGTATGGAAACAGCCTGGGGAACAGACAGGTAGCTTAGTACATGGATAGTTATATGTAGGGGATTTTTCTGCCATATGGAACATCTTAAGGCTACTCAGCAGGTTGCATGTTTTGAGACTTAGGCTGTGGGGCAGAGGTACAGTGCTGTGTGACTGTGAGTTGTTATGCATCATCTGACTGTGTGAACACAGCCTGTGCTCTGTTCATGGTAAAAATGTGTGAGCTCATACCTCTGCCACCAATGCAAAAAACACTTCTGGGTCTACTTTTGCCTCCACTGCACTGTAACTATTCTCCGCTGAAGCCTTACTCTTGTCAATGCAGCACAGTGCAGAAGCAATTTACCCATCACTGAGGAGTCTAGTTGGAAGTCTCATCAGAAGCAGAAGGAAAGATTATGCAGAAAGGAATTGATAAAAAATCCCCAAAACCTAGCTTTCTAAATTCAGAGACCATGTAGTGGGAAAAGAAATTGAAGCTCTTTCTGGAGAATCCTGTGGTTCATAATGTCATTGAGCTGATATTTGTACTATATCCTCTACATTCTCTAGGAGAAAAAAGTCTGAAAGAGACAGATGATGGGAAAAACAGAGATGAAGAAATTCTCCCATGAGATGCTATAAACTCAAACCAATGTTTTCTATACATTGGTCTGTTTGTGTCTCTGAGAGCTCTCAAGTTGATGGAGGAAAGCACAATGTCAGGACACGTACCTGTAAAGAAGAGGGCTGCTGCTGATACTGTGCTTTGTATACACCTAGAGAGGGAGGAGAAAAAAAGAGAGGCATACATGTTTTACCAGCTGCCATATTATTTTGCAAAATACCTATATTTGTGGACCATACTCTGCTTCTGTCCCTTTCAAGAGCCCAGCTTATCCAGTGAAGACCTGACAGCAGATATCTACAATCATATAACAGTAAATGGAAGGCTTTGAAGTCATTTGCTTGCATGAGATAAATAACTTTAGGAGACATAGTTAATGGCATACTTATCTTGTGCACAAGTGGAAGAGTTGGCTGTGATCCACTTCCGACTTGGAATTTTTACTACCACAGTTAGCATCAGATAAAACCTCATTTCAGGAACCAAGAAAATGGGGTTAGAGAGAAAAGGAGGGTTCTGCCTCCTTCACAGAGCTGGGAGTGGGTGGACATGCTGCAGTTTAATTTCAGCAATTTATGTTGGGACACCTCTCATTCCAGAAGGCAGCCTTTGTTATACACATGTAAAGGAGAATATCAGCAGGGTCTGGAACAAAACAGGTTAATGTACTGATAAAGAAGTAACACAAACTTCACCTCAGAACAGCCAATAGTATAGGTGAAGATCATCAGTCAGCTAAAAAGTGGGGCCAAGGCAGATGGAGTTTGTAATTTAAAGGATTTTATTCTGCTTTTTCTGTGACAATAATTCATATTACAAAAAAATGTGTATAACACTGATTGTCAAAGGAGAAACAAAACCTGCTGTGTTAGCAGAAGGTGATGCATCCACAACACACTTAGTGACCAAGAATTAGTGTTTACACTGCTATCTATATTTCTGCTGCTTCTTACTAAGTATTTAAAAGGGTGTTATTCTTCAGTGGGTAATAAATTCCCTTTCATAAACTACCTTAGGTTCACTGAATTTGTTTTTAGGAAGAACATTTCACACACTCCATTTCACCTATTATTCAAAAATAAAAATGTTCTCCCAATATCTCAGGAGCATGAAGAGTCAATTCAGGAGAAAAGAAAATCATATCTAGATTCTCTCTTCCTACTGTTACCACAGCTTCTGTGTTTCTGCTCTGTGTTTCTACTGTCCAGAGATAAACAGCCTTCAGCTCTGGGGAGGCAGATGGTTAAAAAAATCAACAATAGAGAACAATCTCTGTCTTCTTCCAACACCCTTTGGAACCTGCAGCTGTTTCACTGCAAGTTCTTTAAGTTCTAATAATTTAAGAATTTAATCGCTATTTTTAAAGAGTTTTGTATGAATTTCAGCCTTTAGTTACCTGCGTTTAGAATGCATATGACATATTTTCTGTAATATCTTTTTAGCAGCAGAGCAAAATGCTGTGTGAATTATTTGTGTGCAAAATGCTGTGTGAACTGTGTAAATGTAGCAAAAAAAGAATGCTACTGTCAGGTGGCATTTCTGTTTATCTCCCTAATGCAATGAAAAGTAGTAATTAATGACGTGTATCAGAGAAATCTGATTGCTTGAGTAAAAGATGTCTTACAGTTTTACTTTGAAAAACAGATGAATACTCTGTTCATTTGTATGTGGAGACAGCTCTGAGATACCCATATAAAATACAGCAGGATTAGAAGGCTGATCCTATTTACACTCATGAGAAATAATTCACCTGTCATATGCAAGAGCAATAGCCTTAATAGGACACTGTGATGATACCTGAAAAGGAGACCAAAAACGCCAGAAAAAAAATCCAAGTTGTGATAAATAGTGTCATCAATATCCAACCTGCCCCCTACCCTCTCAGTCACTTCTAATTTTTGAGGATAGAGGTAGAGGCCACCTCCCAGTCACCATGGAGCTTCTGAAGCTTCCCTGAATAATCTGTGTGTTGCATTTACTTATATCCCAAGTCCCATGGCATAAAGGAATCATGTGCAGTAGTGGAGCCAAAGAAATCTAGAATAACTATGAGCAGAACAGCTCCAGTAGCTGAATAAATCTGGGTGTGGGTAAACTTAGGAAGGAAGAGTTCTTAAATTGGCTTCACATTAAATGTTCCCACCCTACACAGTGAGACTCACAAATCGTTTGAACATGTATATCTGAGCAGAAGCACAAAAATTTAAAATTTTAAGTTGATAATTTTAAAAATTTTAAAATGAGGGGGGATTTTGCAATGTAAACCTGGAAGGAAATCTACATTTTTAACTTTAGCAGAATAATCAACACTGATATCAGAGTTTATATATTTTGGTTGCTAAAGGCTTGGGTCAATATTTCCTCCCCAAAGAGGCATGGAGTAGTAAAAATATGAAGTTTTTAGTGAAAACAGAGTGATTCCCCTATCACCCTTGCAAGAATAACTCCAAGAAAAGTAGGTTTTTTTAGAAGGTGGCATTCATGGAGCTCTCTGCCTGCTTCCCCTGCTGTTTTCTTGGGTATATCTGAATATATGTCCCTGTCACCACTGAGCTGATGCAGCACCCCCTCCTAAAAGATGAGCAATGAGAGGCCTTTGTTTGCTGTGCTCATTCTCCAGATATACTGTACACTCTTCCCAGGAATATCAGATTTATTATGTAAGTGCAGAACCAAAGCACAGTGCACTCTCATTAAAACTGGCCTTCCTGACCAAAAATGGATTTACAGAGCACTTCTAAAAAAGTAATTACATTCATTATGCACATATTAAATGACATGACAGAGAGAATGACCTAAGAGACTCTTGAGGACCAGTACCTCATCTGGGAAATCCTTCTGTCCCACATTAGACTTTTACCAGCTTATCCTGGAAAAGAGAAAACACATAAAGGGGCCAGGGACTAAATGATCTATTTCTTTAGGCTGTACATAGCTGGTTTATATAGTACAAGTTGTACTTCCGTGCTATAGACAATACTAAGGCCTGCCCAAGTAATATTTACTTTAGAAAAGCAAAACAAAACATTAGCCATGACTAACAGCTCTGAGTTGCTGGAATTTTGAAAAGAAACAGAGATTGTGGCCCAAATCTGAATATTCATAATCAGACATAACATATCTTAACACAACTAGATCTTAACACAACTAGGTATATGTGCAGTTTATAATAAAGCTGAAGTCATCACTAAAATGCCCGATGCCACATAAAGCTTTCCGAGTTCTTCTCAATGCTAAATCATACCAGGAAATTTGTGATAAATGTTCCTAACTAAGTTAAAGTGTACAAAGAAAATCTAATGACTGTCAAGGAGAAGCTTGAAGAGGTTCTAAAACTGATGGGTTTATTAAAAGACACAGTAATACATAACTACTATGCCAGAAAGCAGAAATCTAATTTTTTTTATGAAAGTTCTAGAAAGGGCTCTGGCAAAGTCTACTTACAGTAGTGTGATTGAAAATGATCAGCAATGGCTCATGTATCACACTAACCACAGTAACCACTAACCAAAACTGAGATTCAGTCTGCTCAAAAGAAGGCATTGACCTTATGGAAATAAGAAGCTTCAACTCATTCTTTCTAGCTCTGTATGCCCTTTTAAAATTAAATTGGTCAGCCATTATTTATTGCTATCAGGTGGGGATCTGGAAAGCTGTTCCAGTGTTCAAGAACCTGAAAATGATTCGTTTTTCAGGTACAAACTTTTATCAAACTGATAAAAAAGGGGGAAAGATTTAATATCTACAGTAGCCCTGTTGGGGCAAACATGCAGTGAAACGATGTCTGTAGCTAAGTTACAGAGTTGCCAACACATGAAAAAACTCAGGTCTCGGGATAGATAAGGATTGAAATTGCCAGAACTACATCTGAGATAGAATTGTGGGAAATCATCCAAGTTACCAGCATGGGATGGTAGGATCAGAATTTTCCAAGAGCTTCGCAAGGGAGACTATTCAGTTCTAGATGGGCTTTTGGTTAAAGGAAATAACATCACAATTTCTAGGGCGTTACAGGAATATATGTATTCGAAAGGATATGGAGGAAGGGCACCTTGGAGGAAGGGCAAGAATATTTTATAACAACCCAAAGTGAACAGTGAAGAACATTGGCAGGGATTGCCACATGAGCCAAAACTAAGTAAAAGAGTGATAAATTCCTGCTAATGATAAAGGAAAATCAGCACCTTGAAGGAAAACACACATAGGTGATATTGCTTAAGTTGGCAAGGATAAATATACTTGTGTTAGAATATAATTCTGACTCTCAAGAGATGACTTTCAGAAAAACCAAACCAAAAGAACATGTAGCCACATGTACTAAGTATTTTTTTGCTGAACCAGCTCTACATCTAATAGAAACCTGTTGCATAGTAAATTCTGCCAGAATTTAGCTAATGTTATTTTAAGTGCTTTCATTGCTGGTTAGAATGTAGCCCCTAATTGATGCTATCCCTAATGTTATAGGTAAGTAAGAAAATGGTTCCAAAAAAAAAAAAAAAGAAAACCAAACCAAAAACCAACAAAACTCAAAAACCCAAACTGAAACCCCAAAACCCCTGAAACTAATAAAAAACCTGTGTGGTCATGCTCCTAACAATGCTAAGCATGACTAACTTGTGAGGTGCTGCAATGAGTTTGCCATGGAGTGTTATTTGTTCCACAATGAATAGAAGACATTAATAGTCTGTCAGACCCAACACTAAAATCAGAGACAGGAAAAAATACAAACTTCGACCTGGTGCCACCAAGAGAAATGGCCATTTTATTAAAATCAAATGAGAATATGTTGTGAGACTTAGACAGTCACCAGTGGCCTACTTTGGGTGAAACTGTACAGCCAAAGTGACACAAACTTTAGAGAAAGGGTAATGTCCTTACAATTCTTGGAGAGATGTTTGAAAAGGTCATTTTCCCTAGGGAAGTGTCACTTGAGTAAGAGTAGCAGAAAATTGACACAGTGATATCTGTGGGCATGGCATAACCAAAAATAAATGAGACTGATGGTCCCAATGGGAAGGCACAAAGTTTTTTGGGACATCACGTCAAAGGCTGCCGGTCACTTCAGATCATTTACAACTAATGAATAAAGTATAAATAAAAAGAGGTTATGCATATTTGGAATTCTGAGTTATTTTAATGATGATTTTTGATGTTTTTAATGTTCTGCTGGGAAAAGAAGAAATAAGATTCTGTGTTTTCAAGAAGTCTTTTCACATGTATGTTGGGCTAGAACTAAATTTACGTGGTGATGGATACAAGTAGTACTGCTCAGTTCAAAACATCAGGAGCTAAATGCTGCACAGTTTACTCAAATATCTGAACTCTGGGCAATTTTGAAGGAATACAGCAGTAACAACATTATAAAAGAGGTGGGGCAATATAAGTTCTCATCTCTTGCCCATCACATCAGCAATATAGGAACCAGGGCAACACAAAAATAAAAATATCTAAGTGTCTCCCAGACAACTCATTTAATCTTATCTAAACTATTTCCCTATACCCTTGATAACTTTAGAAATATTTAGTACTACTTCTGAAAGCATTTGAAAAATGTTTCTCTGACTTCCCTGGCAAACTCTTTCTATAATTTGTTTTCCCAGTTGTCTTTCTGTAGCATTAGCATCACCAGGATAAACACGGCTGGTGCAGGATGAATCAGTTTCTGCCTCTTTAAATCCCACAGATGAGTATTACTGGTAGTGCAGATTGGATAGACTCTTGCCTCTGATGTTCCTGAGAATGAATCTTCAAGCCACTAATTTTATAGAGAAACATCTCTCCCAGAATGGCTACAGTTGGTTCATATATTGTTTTCAGGCCTTTCATTCGCTGTCATATCAAGCTACATCTAACTTTTAAAAAATTGGCATTTAGTCAAAGAGTCTAAAACATGCTAGTATGCTACTTCCATCATCATCATCATCATCTCAGCTGTTTTGTAAACACAGCAAAAGTACTTGCTCAGGTTGTAGCTTCTGCAGTTCACATAACTGGAGCATTTATCCTGGTGTGATAACCTCCTATCTTTGCTTCCTTTGACCATTAATGGAAAATTCTGCCCAGTCTTGGTTTCATGCATAACAAAGCTGGGATAGAGTTAATTTTCTTCTTAGTAGCTGATAGAGTGCTGTGTTTTGGATTCCATATGAGAATAAATGCTGAAAACACACTCATGTTTTAGTTGTTGCTAAGTAATTCTTAGTCTAAATCCAGGACTTTGCAATTTCCCAGGCTCTGCCAGTGAGCAGCAGAATCTGAGGGGGAAGCATGGCCAGGGCAGCTGAGCTGAGCTGACCGAGGGATATCCCAGATATCCCACACCATGGAGGGTCATGCCCAGTACAGAAACTGGGGGGAGTTGGTCAGGAGCTGCTTGGGGGCAGGCTGGGCATTGGTCAGTGCCTGGTGAGCAGTTGCATTGTGCAGCACTTGTTTTGGGTTTGTTTTCTCTCTCTTTTTCCTTTTCTTTACACTTATTTTGTGGTTTTTTTTTTTTAATATTACCATACAAATAGTAATTAGTTGCTGGCAGTGATTAAACCATGTAATCCTCATTCTCTTGCTGTATAACCAGGGTTTCAAAACCGTGTTTGAAGATTATCTGGTTACAGTTTAATATGTTTGTATGTGTGATAATGATATACCAACTAGTATATTGAAGATGAAATGAATTGCATTTCATCTATAGTATAGAACCTTATTCATTTGACTGCTCTGTGCAGACAAAAAAATCCCACTACAGTGACTAAATAGCACTTCAAGACCTCCTGCCCTGACAATTGTGTTTTATCACTTCAGTACTTTTATTGATTTTTTACTCATTTCTGCTGGGAATTCCGTATTTCTATGGAGATTAATTTTACAGTCATAAAACCTTTGCTTTATTGTGTCTTTTCCCTTGCTATTTTCACACTAATGAGATATTTTGGAAGGGCAATGTTGACAGAGCAAACTACTGAATTTTAAAAAATCCTCATGTAAAGACAACTTCAAAGAATTGTTCAATTTCTAAGCTGTAAATCCTTATTTCCTTTTATTAACCTTCCAGTCAGACATAGAATTTGCTACAGCAGGAAGCAAAAGCAATCCCTTAAATTTTAGGCTGTTTCCATTTATGCTAAAATCTTTCTAATGTCTACTGTATGACCCAGGAGTTATTTTAATTCAAGATATGAAAGGTAAATTTCTATTTAGAGAGAGGTAAAAGAGATTGGGTATATCAGGTGGATAAAGTCTGAATCAAGGATTCCAAGCCTCTCATGCAATCCTTAACAACATTATTAATCCTAAGCAACTGACTTTGCAAATCTCCAATCAAAGCTGAATTTTCTCAGATGGATAAGGAGAGTGTTTTCCTTCATGGATAGGGGCAATGGGTACTGCTGCAATGCTGACAATTTTCCCTGTCACTTTGGGTAACATAAACATTTCCAGTTGCCGCCAGTAACAAAAACAAACAAGCAAACAACGTCACAAGCCAAAACTGTTATCCAATTCCTGCTATTCTAACTACAGAAGTTTCAACAGACTTCTTCTTTGCTCAAATTATCATCAAAAGAATATTCTTGTATAGCAGTAGAAGACAAAAATAAAATCAGCGTAGTTCATACAAATTCATGTTTCTTACATTACATCAGATTGAAGAACTGTCTGCTTTTGATTGCTGTGTTTTGCTATCAGTTGTATATTTGCTTTGGAACATAAGCTCTACAATGCCTTTGATGTGAAATGTCTGGCAGGTGTATCCATGTGTTCTGCACAAACAGCAAGCAAGCTAGGAACCTTGTATGACAAAATAAGCAGACAAGTATTTGGGTAGTGATGAGACATTTGAATTCCCACAGCGCCTTTGAAGAGGCTGTTGCACTGTGGCTCACAAGATTTAGTCTGAAATGCAGGGTGGCTCTTCCATGGGGTCTAGCAAGACTGGTGACACTATTTTCTACCTCCTTATTCACTATGCATTCAAGAACCTGGACTGTGTTTGCTCCTTTCTAGGACAGATAAGGAAAGAAATTCAATATTGCACTAATGGGTGTAAAGATAACCTATTCCTGCCCCTGTTTGTAAATGTGATATTCTCTCATGCTCTTATGACATATCTGATTGCAAAGCACAGAGGTAGAGGCCGTGTCTCCCATAGCTCTATTAGAATTCACTCTCCTTTTGTGCTTTCCCTGCCCTGAAAACTCCAAGTTTACTTGGCATTGTCTGACTTTATCTCTGTCTTCGCACAAACCCCTGCTTTTAACTTGTGCTAGTTCAGCCATAATAAAGAACAAAAGCTAAAATTCAGATAAGCAGACACTCATGATTTTCTCGGATGGCAAATTTTTGATGCTGACAGAGAGAAGCTCATCTCAAGACAGCCATTGGGTCACCCATGTGCTCAGAGAAAATGTTGAATCATGGAGGAAGAGCTGGTGAGGTGATTTTGCTCACTGCTGTGTTGAGAATTGGCCAGCAGGCCATCTAATTATGTTATCAGCTTTGCTCCAAAGTGACAGCACATAAGCACAGTGCCCAGGTTGACTAAGGATCAAGAGTGCTACTCCACAGGGGGATTTTCACACTCAAACTTGCTTAGCACAAATGGTGTAAGTGTAACGAAAAGCCTCCACCTCCTTGCTGGAGCAAAGAGGATAAAAACCATCCTTTCACCATGTAACTTAATGAGGGCTTCCCTTCTCACGTATTTCAGCTACATAAAAAACCCCAAACCCAAACTTCCGACAAATAATAAACAAGTTTTTTTTTTTAATTGAGAAATCTAATTGCAAGTCTTCTGTAGAATTTTGAAGTGTAGATGAAATAAAACTTTGCATATTCTCCTCCAGCTCACAGAATTGACAGTAAATGACTGGTTATTTGGGGGTGTAGAAGCCTATGGTGTCAAAAAAGAATCCATGGACCATGCCTGGCATTCAGTAGTTGATCAACCCTTCAGGAAACTTCCAAAGTTAGAAATAACTCCTTAAGATGTACTAAGAATGAAAGCTCTCCATGACCTATGAGTCATGATACAAATGTCCTTTATGCCTTGATATTTCATTTTACAATTTTTTTATTATGGAACAATGGAACAAGACATGACCAAAACTTTAGCCATTAACTCTTTTCTGATCTACTACAAATTTGGAAAGTGGTGACCACATGATTCATATATATAATGCCAAAACAGGAGCAGCATGAATGTTGAATTATTTGCCATGCTTGCAGACTGTCAGATGGGGCAGATAGCCAGCTTTTCAAAATAATCACAAAGCTATCTGCACAGCTGTATCATATTTTCAGCTTGTACTCCTTTACTACTGCAACCAGCATCCAGTGTTCTCAATCCAATGCTCTCTTTGATGAACATGGATTTCAATTCATATTTCTTCTTGCTATAAATGAAACGAAAGAAAAAAAAAGTGTGACTGTCTAGTCTGATCTATAATTTCCTCTGGAACAATATTGCAAAAATTTCCCATTTGCAAAGCAGGAGTAAAAGAGGGAGGTGATGAACAACAATCGTAGAAGTGTTGCATGGATGACATGAATAGATGAAGGGCCTAAACTAATTGTGAGAAGTGAGAAGAATGAATTGGAGTGACAACACATAATCAAATTCTCTTTTCATTGTTTCCTATCTCATTTCTGCAAAATGTGTTGAACTCATGATTGTCTATCGTTAAAGGACAGAACATTTGTCTTTATTGTACCCAAACTGCTTCAGTTGGTATTTATCAATCTGTTTGATTAATAAAAAATTTGCTGCTCCCAATTGTTTTGGAGATGCTACACAATACTCCAAGATTATAAGAAAAGAAAATGAATTGGCAAATGCAATATAAGAAAATGCATTGGCAAAAATATTACAACTTAATATAATGCAATTATGTTACTGATAATCTGGAAAATAAATCTTTCACTGTAGCAGTTCTACCACCCACTCACCTCAGTCAGAAACCAGCACTGTGCAAAGCTCTGTGAGACACCCTGCCTCAGAGAGCTGCCAGTTTGAGGCTGTGGCAGGAAGCAAGTGGGGATGGGCAAACAGATGGGCAAAGTGGAAGCTGACAGTGAAATGGTTATGATTAGTGTAATAGTTTCCGAATATTTGATCATGAGCCTGCTGCGGGGGCAAAGAAAAAAGCCTTTATTTTATTCTTCCATAAAGAGATGGATGTTAATAAGATAATTAGGGTAATGATGTAATTAAAAGCAAAGCTGGAGCCCCAAAAGATATAGTTTATAATATGAGTAGGAATATTACCCATATAAAGTTTTTAATATTCAGTACAGTCTGGCTTTGAGAAACATCACAAATGCTTGAAGGCAAATTTAAAAATGCCATCTTCTAGAGGGAGAATTGGACTGTTCCTAATTCCTTAAATAAATATTGTAGGAAAATGCAGTGGGTAGAGAGAACAGGTTATCCAGTTTGCAAGGACAAGCACAACCACCGCCTAACTGTTCCTAAAAGGGCACTTGGCAAACTCCAGAGGTCAGGCAGAGTCAGTAAGGGAGTGGATTCAAGCTGGAGAATTCTCCCTTCCAGAGTATTTTGGCTGCATTGATGGAAGCATGCTGCAATTGATACAATGGGACAGCAGTGCTCACCCTTTCCACTCAGCAGCCCAGCACAGCATTAGAAGGCTTTTCTGGAGGAAAAATACACCTCAGTTCTCCCAACTCCAGCAGAAGGGAGAGCCGTGTTAAAATAAATCAGTCAAGCACTTAATAAGAATGACCTGTGAACTCCCTTCCCGTCAGAAATGGCCTTATTGTCAGAAAACTGTTGTAAGTGAGAATATTTGCTCCTTGAGATTTATTTTTTCATGATTGCCTAAACTAACTACCCTTTCTATTCCTCAGGGCAATGTGAACTCTGTGCTGATGCATTATAAAATGGCTTTGTTTGCCAGAGCTCTTTGATTGCTGAGGGTTTCTGAGCATTCATGTTGGTTGGAATTCATTGGTCTCTGCAGTGTCCTCACCATCCATATGTTATATCCAGAATACAGCGGGGAGAAAAAAGCCCCAAACGACACACACAGTAAATAAAAGTATCCTTACTTCAAAGCATAATTAATCAAATTTCTGCAATATTGAGATAACTCTGAGATATCTCTCCTTCCTGTAAACCTCTATCTTAATAAACTAGATTACACAGGCACAAATTCTCAATCTGTAGGTTTTAGCTCAGATAGCTTCCCCTCTATAGACAGTTTAAGTCAACAGAAAGACCGTCACCTACTCAGAGGGCTTTGGATCAGCTTTGGGAGCTCAAAGTTTTCCTGAAATCTGACAATTTAACTACAACTACACCTATTCAGAGATAAGATTAAAACTACTTGAAAAATGGTACTTTTTCCTGTCATACTTCACAGGGAAAAAAAAAAAAAATTTGGCTATAATAAAAAAAAAATTTGACTCACAGCTCTTCTTTCAAATAAATGGACCTGAGAAAAAAAATTTAAAAGCTTAGAAACAGCAAGGAAATGTTCTTGATCTATTTCTTTAGTTGATTATGTATTTATTTCCTTAAAAGAAAAACAAATATAAATATGAAAAAGTGTTATTTAGGTTGCTCTAATACTTTTTTGCCTAAACTGAACCGAACAAAAATTTTATGCCAAATTCCAATGTGCCCCAAACAAAAAAACCCCCAGCCCCAACCTTGCCATTGCAATTTTCTAAATGGTATTTTTTTTTCTGCACTTGGAATCAGGAAAGCCAGAGAGGTAGCATGAGATCTTTGCAGAGAACATTTTTATTTAAATTTCTATTTTTTAAATCCAGTTTCCAAAAATAAGCACACTCCTGCATGAGGAGGGAGAGTTTCAAACCTCTTTGTTCCTGGTTCAAGGCAAGGGTCAAAGGCAGGACTCCTCCCTTCCCCAAGGCTGCTGCCACCATCACAATCTAAAGTAGTATTTGAATGCATTTCTTCTCCATTGCTCATACAGAGGGTCTTTCGTTTTGCATAAAATACTTCAATATTTATTGAGACAGCAAGAGAGCGTGAAAATGACTGTATGAGACAGTGGTTAGAGCCATCCCAGGGGATGTGAGACACTTGGGTTCCCTTCTCTGGCCAATGAATTTTTAATTGTGTTCTAAAAAGTGGAACAGCCTTAAGAGGAGAGACAAAGCCTGACTCAGCTTCCTGGAAACCAGATGAGCTTTGTTCAAAAGCTCATGTTAGTCAAGTTAACATGTTAATCAAGTATAAGGAGTATGTGAGCCTTTTTCTGTGTTTGCTTGACTTCCCTGATACCTGGAGCATAGGGCTGAATGAGATATGGTTATAATATACGTCTCTCTGGTTTACAAAGAAAGGTGATTGGGGCATTTCACTGCTTTCATTGATTGCTTTCAATACAGGTAAACACAAAATAAGTAACTTTTCAAATGTCCAAATTTCAGAAAGTTAATATTTTGGTTCTTAACAAATTAAGGCCAAGATGAAGAGTCAGCCGTTTTCACAGCTCATGGAGAAACATTTTATTTTACCATTTCTCAAAAATGGTAAAACCGATTTTTCTTTTTCTACTATTTTTTTTCCCCTTCAAAGTAAATGGTCTTCATAGAAAGGAAATGCAGAATTTTGTTTAAAACAAATGCACAGCTTTTGCCTCATTCATCCTGGAAAATCTTTGTCTATGAATAAACATCTACATTAGAAAGGGTTTTGATCCTCTTTTCCTAATTCCTACGTTTACGCACGTTTATACCATGACGGGATATGAAATGAATTAAAGTCAGCATGTGTAACACTAGTGAAAGGCAATGAACTTTACATCAGGAAGGAACTGGATTCATGCTATATATAAGAGGAATCAAACAGCCTTCAAGTTGGAGTTTCATGAGACACAAGAGGTATGCACCTTTTTCATTATAATTGAATGTAAGTGCTTGTATGGTTTTTAACAACCAGTGATTGCTCTTGTGGTTTTATGGCCTGGTCATATGCCCACTGAAATCAACAGAATGAACTGTGAAAGGCTTCTGAGCTTGCTTAAAAGTGGAGCTCAGTGACACAGAACAACCCAGCCGCCTTATCAACAGAAAGGATTTGAACAAAATGATGAAAAATAAATTTAAAAAAAATTACTAAAGCAAAGGTGATTGCTTACAGAGTTTAAAATTTTTAGGTCTACATGGTTTGTACTTTCCCATGGTCCTTTTTCCATCAATAATCCAATCATTCATCTTCTGTGAAATCTAAACCTTCTGTGCTTCATGTTTTATTCATCCTAAGGTGCTTAATTTATACCAAAGGACAGCAGAGGGTCTAAGAGTAGCCTGTGTAAGGGGAGATGCCTTTAAGGCTATTATTCATGCCCTTTGATCTCAAGTTTTCATTCAGGAAACTTTGGTTCTGTGGGTAATTAGAGGCTGCCACTAACTTTTACTCTATAAATTACAATAAATCTGAAGAAAGCCAAGGATGTTGGAGACTGTAGGCATGTTTTGAAATCTACAATACTCAGAGCAATCATAAATATGTTCTAAAACTCCAAAGTTAATTCTGAATCAAGGCTAGTTATTTTCTTTTAAATCTCTATTTCATAATGTAATTGATAAGTATTACCAAATCCAAATGTATTTATGATAATTTATTTTATACACCACTTAGGGTGACATCTAACAAACTACAGTATGATGGATGAAGACTGACACAAAACCTAAACTTTCCCATGGAAATATATGTTGTGAACTGTACACAATCAATTATTTCAGACAAAGCCCATGCTGTTTCCACTTCTAAGACACTGCTACATATTTAGGTTTTCAGCTTGAAAGACCATTTTGGCACCACTAATGAAATAAATTATGTTTCTTGTCAGATCTCCCACTGGGTGGCGTGTGGTACCTCATGTATGTTCATTTGTCACCCTCAAATAGAAAAATACTTCCTGCAGGTTCCCAGAGCAGATAACTGCCCAAGTGGAAGTTAATTAAGTCATTGGTTCACTTTGCTACAAAGGATGTTAAACTGCTGATGCTAAATGAGAGACTTGTGGTATCACACTGGAGGCACATCCAATTAAAACACCAGAAGAATTCACACGTATATAGAGCCGTTCTCGCAGATTATGAGCAAGAGAATACTAATAGATAATAAGTAATTTATAATGGAAAACAAAACCAGAAATTAATCTTAAAGTCAGCAGAAACTGTCTTCTCTGAAAATCTAGATGGAAAAAATCTGCTTAAAAAATTGCGCTTTCTCCTATTTCAAATTTGAAACGTGACATGACACTTCGTTGTGTCGTGTTTCCACTAGAAATTTTTCACTTATCTTCAGTAGATAATACAATCACTTTTTTTAAGTACAAATTCATCCAAACCCAAGGAGTTGGTTTATTTCCTTAAATACAACCTAAGGGAAATATTTACAATTTATTAAATACTTAAGATTTGCTATTAATAAAGTGATGGAATCATTCTAATTTCTTTTCCCATGGAAGGGGAGAATACTTCTGTTGTTTCAACAGTTAAGGACAAAAATTTTTGTTTCTACACAGAAGCATAAAATAGTAGCCACGTAGCCCAGAGTGATTTTTTAGGCAGAACACAAAGTTCACCAATACTTTTGTCTCTCTAGTAACTATGAGCTCAAGGCTTCTACCCATTACCAATTTGTTCAGCTCTCATTACAACAACAAAACCTGGCAGGCAATAAAATTTGACATTTTGCTTTGTACTTTACTATAATATTTTTTCCACTTGACAGTAAGACTAATTGAAGACCAATGAAAGGCTAAGAACAATAGAAATTAAAATCCTTTTGCTTCTGGGTTCCCAGTTCAAAATCATATTCCATTTCCAAATGAAAACTCTGCTTTGGGCTAGAGATGGCCTTCAGTGTCCCATTTGCTGATTGGAATGAGTCTGGGGATGTTTATCAAGCTCTTGGGGGCATATTGCAAAATCTTGATACTAGGAATAGAGTACTTAGTTACCTCTACACATGGTGGAAGTACAGTGAGGAACTACCCATGCTATAGAGTAAGGAGAGTTTGTCCTGAAGATAACTGTATTGACAAAACTCCTACATGGAAAAAAAGGGAAGAAAAAGTAAAGCAAAATATCTGTGTAATTTAGCATATGGGCATAAAAAAATTGACCAATTTTCATGTCTTTGGACAGGTTTCCTGCCTCATTCACAAGGAGCGCACAAGGTTGGATACAGGATTTTCCATTTCCCATTTCTGTGAGAGGACTATATGCAGCCACAATTATTAATTTTGTATCACACTGACTTAATGAGAAGTTGTCCTGCAACATTAGCGTAAACAGAACCTCATCTGCATTTTATCAGGGTAAAACATCTGGTACATAGTTGTATAAAACACAAAAGAGCTCCTTTGTGGACTACTGCACAAGAGCTTATCCTGTCAAAGGATGGGGCACAAGGCCTTTCCATGCCAGATTCTGCCCTCGTGGACAAAACTACTCCCATGAGTAGAGAATGCTCCTTCTCTGTGTACAGCCCTTCAGGAACAAACCTGTTCTAGGCCCAGAATAGTCTGAAGGTCATAAAGATGAGCATGGTTTAGGACCTGTTAGGCAGTAAATGCAGATGTTATTGATTTCTGGTAATGCTTGCTGCAAATGTGAGGAAGTAAAACAACGAAAAATTGTTACCTGGGACTCTGAAGTGCCCTATCATCTGCACTAAGAGTGTCTATCTATTAAAGGCAAAACAGTTTACAGACAAAACTGGTGCATACTGGAGGTACTGACCAACTTGCTTATTCTATCTGCCAGTGAAGAAAGAAGGGCATTATTAGAAGTCCAGATTTTAACTGATTTGGCTTTCTCTAAACAGAATGGCAAATATGTAGCATGCAAATTGCAAATTATTTGCAACAGCTGCTGTTTGCTAAATTCTCCCCCTCCTTGCTGGGTTTGGTTCTCATTCACCTGAAAACCACCAAGTGTAGGTGGCTGGTGCATACAGAGGCTTTGCCCCAGAATGGATGGAGGGGTGGGCAGATAGCCCTATTGCCAGGACTTTAGATTTTAATTCTGTATTCAGCCCTGATGTCTCTACATTCAGTCGGTAGAATGTGCACAGGACTTCCTGCTTTTCTTGTTCATGTAGCCTGGAAACTTTTCCAGATATTGATTGTGTCTAAGTACAGTGCTGACTCAATGGAACTGGTCAAAGCTGGAGCCTTCCTACAAGAAAAGTGATCACAATGCGATGTAACTTCTCAAAATTACAACAGTAAACACATTACTACATCTCTAAAAATGAAATACACATTTATGGTGAATGCCTCCAGACAGTTTCAAAACTTTTCCAAGAGGAATTGCATAGAGATTGTTATTACTTAATGGAAGGGCGTTTATAGACATGAGGTTACAATGAAATTAAATTAATTCCAAACAAATAAGGAGGGGATATGTATTTCCAAGGACACCACATCCTTAACAAAGACCTCTGCTTTTATCCTCAGCACTAGGAGTCGAGGGCTGCACATAAGCTTTGATCAGCCTTAATTAACTCTGGATTGGATCTATGTCTGTGAATTGTTTATAGTATCTTGGCTGAAAGTGAGATGCTAACCAATACATTTACAGAAAAAAAAAAAAAAAAGAGAAAAAGCCGGCCCTAAAACAGAGTTTGACTTGCTGGATTAATATTATGCCAGTTAGCTTGAAAAAAAAAACAGCCTTAAATATATTGCTGTTTGTCTTATTTAAAAAATGGAAATCCTTACCAATCAGGATTTGTAACAGTGTTTCCCATGTGCAGTGTTTCTGTTGGAAAACTTGGTGAGAAGCCCTTGGAATTGCTCTGTGGCTGGGCTATGCCCCGCAGCTGTGCCTACAGCAGAGTGTCAAACACGGAGGCTCCAGTTGTTTTGAGCAGCCAGCTGGGTGTCAGTGGGTGGTTTCCCAGCTGGCATCTTCTCAGGACTTTTGCCCAGGAGTTCCTCTGGCTCGTTGGGCAGCTTAAGAATTGAAGCGTGGCTGGGATAACATCATCTCACTGCTGCGCTCAGCTGACCTTCACAGTGTTTTTGTTTTGACTCATATTTGCTTGTAAGGAATTTGCTTTTTCTGTCTTCATATAAATACACAGACAGATGCAGGCCAAATCCTGAATCCTTAGCTTTGCAGGCTCCATACCCAGCTACAAATCCGAGTCCTGGCTGGGATCTGTACTGAACAGCATTAGGCAAACACAGTGGCTGTGTGGCTTTAAATGCGCCCAGCCCTGACACTTCTGCATAGAAACCTGTAGGAGCACAAGTACCTGCACTGATCCTGCTGCAGAAACATCCATGGGGCTCACTGAGAGCTGGCAGGAAAGCCAGATCCTCTTCTGTCAACTGCCAGCATGACCAAGCACTCTCAGTGAGCTGTGAGAAATCACCTGTATCACAGTAACTCCTATAGTTTTGTGTTTATGCAATGCCAGCAATATCTGCTCAGCCAGGAGGGATAGATCTCTTCTTGTGGGGAATTCACAGCTCCATTCAGTAACAGACAAGGCACAGCAGAGGGTAGTAAGAAAGAGACATCTTTAGAGAAACTGAGAGCAGGTACTGAACAAGAAGTGTACGTTTCTGAAAGCACCAGTGCCAGAAACAGGATCTGTAGTAATCATGGCTGGTTTTATCCTCTCATTCCCATACATTACTGCAGGCATCAATGAAGTCATAACAGTGTTACAGAAGTAAATCCAGAAAATACTGCTTTAGTCAAGGCTTTTTGCACCTCTTAGACAGGAGCAATTCCAGCGACCGATCCTACCTGCCAGAATCAAGTCCTGGGATTAGCTGTGCTCAACGATTTTCAAACTGTGGTTCTCCAAAGTGCTGGTAAATCATCTGTATGTGGTCTCTGGTCTATTAAACAGCATGATCTCATCAGCCCTAAATAGCTGAGTTAAACTCTGTGAGAAACTTTGAGAGCTGACAACAGACTTAGTACCAAGGTGTGGGCGTCACTGTCCTCCACAGTACTGTCATTAAAGCAGGCTGTGGGTGGAAGCTTGGAATCACCACTACTGAAGAAAGAAAAGACATTCTATGGCAATATCTACATTAAGCTTTCCCTGGGCTGGAGCTCTGGGCCCCAGAGTGTTGAGCCCACTGGCTTGGATGTGCTGTGAAGGCAGACAGACATCCCAATGAGTCAGAGGTGGTCCCAGCTCCTGGCACTCTTGTTTATCTCAGAAAATGTTTCTGCTCAGCTCCAAAGAGATGCTCCACTTCAGACAGACCTTAGGATGTGGCAGGTCTGACTTTGAGCACTAACAGGCATCATTTGTCCCTCTGTAAGGGCCCTCAGCAGTGCTGCCCTCAGCTGATGGCATGAGGAGGGGCTGGCTATGGGATGCTCTCACCTGAGCAGGTCCTTCCCTGCTGCTTCCATTTCTGCTTCTTAAAAGCTTTGCCTAGCCTTAGGAGCCCTAGAAGGTTCTGAGATGTGAGCTCCAACGTCTGCTTTGTGGTTTACCAAGGAAGTGTGCTATGTGACAAAAACACATCAGAAAGCATTGAGTGAAGAATGAATGCAAATTTTTTTTTTCAATAGAAAATGTTTAATTCTTTGTTTGCTTTTCTGCTTGTGCCTCAGACATGCAGCAATGATTTCAAGTTTAATTTTACCCCCTGCCTCCAAAATAGTCTCTGGTCTAGAGTAAGACCTCTTTTCTTTTTTAATGTAACATTTGCATGTATACACTTATAAAAAGAAATCAGATGTCTGAGAAAACAAATAAACCAATACAAATAATTTAAACTATGAAAAGACAGAACAAAATAACCCACAAGAGAATAAAAATTGAAAAATAATTGTTTTCAATTGAAAAATAATTTTGGAAGAGGGCTGACTTTGTGTATAGTTGGAACACTTTCACCCAAAGAGAATTTAGTCAATATGTGCTAGCCTATTTAAACAAAGATGTTCCACAGAAGCATCTCTATATTGATGATATTTTTAAATTTCTAGGTCTGTGGTCATTTTCTGATGAGAGAAGTAAAAAAAAAAAAAAAAAAGAAGGAGAAGGAGGAGAAGAAGGAAGTTCTGAAAAGCAGATCATTATGATAGGAAAATATGTTTTACAGCAATTGCAACTCTGGAGGTATGGCAGAGACTTCTGAAAGGCTTTTGTTTTTATGCTTGCTTTTTTCTTTTTCTAATGCACATCAGAAACACACTCAAGCTGTTTTCGGGAATTGGAGTTGTCCAGTATCTCTCTCTGATCATCTCCAGCTCATTATAATGTGACCTGTGGGCCTGTGTGGTGCTGTGCCCTGCAGTCCTGCTCCAAACACCCTGACTAGGGACTTGTTGCGACATGCAGACTGGATGGGACCTGCAGCAATTTTCTTTTGTGGGCAACCCAGAGCACAGACAGGGGGATCGGAGGCGCCTACTGTACCAGCCAGGGAGTTGGGCTGCTCCCAAGTCTCTCCATCTGAAATGCAAGCTCCATTTGCCATTTCCCCCCCAGCTTTATTGCAATTTGCATACACCTATGGTGGAAGAATAGATGTGCTGTGCATAAATGTCCTAACTGGCACACAAACAAAGATGTTTATACATAAGCAAATTCATCCTTTGTTAGCTATTAGAGTCATTAGTCTCTTTCAAACACTTGAGTCATTCCATTCATGGAGCAGAAAAAGTACCACTGACCTCAGCGACCCATCACAGACAAACCAGTGAGCAGCCAGTGATGGAGAAAGAAAGCAAATTCTCCCTTGAAAAAAAAATAAATAAAAAAATCAATGAGTTTAAAATTGTTAATCACAGTGCGCAGCTTAGTGAGGAAACTCATTTTTTAAAGAAACGAACAATGAAGAATGAAGATTGAGTCTTGGTCTGAAGCTCATTGTAGTCAATGGAAAGAATCATGGTTTAGTGGGTTTGGTGAATGCTTCCCACTTTCTAGTCTGTTTGCAAAGCCACAATATCAAATACTTTCAACTGTGCAAGGAGATGGACCATCTTTCCAAAACACTTAGAGATATTCAATATCCACAGACAAGGAAAGTCAGTTTGAAGAGATATGTTGGCACATAAGGGAAAAGGGGGTGTGTGGGGAAATGAAGGAAAAATAAGACATTATTTTCTTCATGTCCCTGTAGAGTGGGATGCAGGACAGAGAACATAAATTTAGGCCTGTGCTGCTGGGAACAGGAGAGGTGTCAGAAATCACACATTTTGCAGTGTGTTCCTCTACAAGAAAGTCCTTTGAGAGAAAAGCCTCTAAGTGTGTGAGCAGAACCCATAAAATTTTACACCCACCCCCCCAAAAAAGGAAGAATCGAGAGTCCAAACCTGCCACAGAAACCTCGACCCTTCGTTTAAATTTGTCTGCAATGCTTTTACAAGACATAGGTTTAAAAAGGCTGCGTGCTTGCAGTAAAAAATTACATCTATAACTTTTTCATCGTAGCAAGCTGTTCTTGCCAGTGCCAAGATATTATTTTTTATACACAACAGCGTGCATATATGGTTTTAAAATTCTGTACAGTAGTTTCATACCAAACTCTTCACTGTTTAAACAATTTTTCATGTCAAAATGCATTGTGTTCCAGAAAAAAATGGAATCTATAATATTTTAATCATTTTGCATAAATTGTGTTTACTGTGGGTTTAAAAAAAGCCTTTTCCTTCCAACTACCAACCTGATTGAAAACAATTTTGCTTCTGGCACAAGACTCTGAGCAATATTCAGCACAAATTACATTTCATTCTATTATTAATAGATGTGATATGTGAGAAATGAAGATGTATGACTGCTTGTTTCTGTTTATAATTATAGCAATGCCATTCCTTTTTTTACCTCTTTTATATATGCATTTTAGGATCTTTGGATATCTATGTGTTTCTGATCTCTTATCCAAAGGGCAAAATGACAATGAAAATAAGAGCAGCTATCCTGTTACAAGATTAATCTGGGTATGATAAATGAGTGTTTTTAGAATGAATTGCATAGGTTACCACTTAAACAGGTCTTGGCAGCAAACCAGCCCCTTTCTTCAAGAAAAAGGGGGGGGAAAAATGTAGAGAATGTATAAATGAGTTGATTGCCCCAGGATGTCTCTCTCAAGAAGGATTAGAGAAACCTACTGGGGCATTTTCTATCCCCACAAAAGCACTATTTGTGCTACAAAAGTTCACCCCGATAATCATGTTACTACAGAAAAAAAGAAAAAAAAAGGTTTTCTGCTCCTGTATAACCTCTTGTAAGACATTTGAAGTCATAGGTGCCACTAAGTCAGCTGTGTACTGCGGGCCCGGCCTATCCAGAGAGTGGGAGTGAGAACAAATCCCCTCAAATGCTCTTCAGGAAAGACACAGAAGCCAAACAACATATTTTCCTGCTATCATTGAAAAAGCACTGCAAAATCAACTCCACAGTCCAGGCACAGCCTCATCAGGGCTGTGCAGGTTTTAACCTCCAGGTTTCAACTGTACTGTGTCTTCAGATTCAGGCTGTGCTTGGCCTCACATGTACAGTGTAAGAAAAAACCAGCAGCAGTATTTGAAGGGCAGCTCCCGGTCACACACACATCCTTGCTCCTAAATCTGTTTGTTCCAATTGAGACACAGGGATTTCTGAAATGCCCAATCAGTTATGAGTAAGACTCCAGCATGGCTTAAGGCCAGACATGATATACATTTGATGAGATGGGACATCTGTGTTTCAGTTTGGTCTCTTTATAAGAAATTTATTGGCAGGAATAAGTCTGAACCGTTGTCCGGGTATGTGACAAGACAATTGGAATATTTTTTGGTGCAGCCCTGTAATTTTTCTTCACTTTGCTTTGTTTTTCTTGCAAGATTTCTTCCTATAGCTATTTAATGAAGATAGAATGTGTTCCTCACCTTGATCACTGCATTTTTTCCTCTAATCTTTCTGTACTTAAAACTCTTAAAGCTGCCATATCTGTTCAGATCAAGAGCCCAGTTCCTTTCTGTGAAAGACATCAGTAGACATTTGCAGAAATATAAGAAAAATGGAAAGAAAAAGGGAACCATCCTCCCAGCAGAGTATAATCAGACTTTCTGGGGGCACAGCTGATAGGGCTCTTCATGTTTTTTTGCTTTGTGATAGGGCTCTTCATGTTTTTTTGCTTTGTCCCATTTATTCTTTACTTATTTGGCTCAAAATCCAGTAGCATTGGGCTTCAGATAATGCCTTTTTTGGATGTGCAAAAAGGTACCTCATTAAAAAATGGTGTATTAGCTGGCAATTTTGCTGTGGTCTAGGTTATGCAAAATTTGACTTTTCTATACCCTTTTGGGTTAAAAGACTTGAACTGGACATGGCAAGAAAAGGCCAAACAGTGGAACAAGATGTAGCAAAAAATAGGGACAAAGAGAATTGTCAGAAACATGATAACCAAAACCAGAGATGGGAGAAAGACTGGTGATGGGCATATGCTTAGAATAGAATAAAGAGATTTTTCAGAGGTGAGAGGACTTGAAATGGAATCTAAACAACCTGAACACCAACACTGTCTCTTAACCACTGCTCTGTGCTGTCTCCAGATATTTTGTTCATACCAGAGTGCTCTGTTCATTAAAATTCATACATCTACTAACAAGCAAAACAAAGCGCCCAAAAGCAAATAAACAAACCAATCAAATACTGATGCATAACAGAGAGGAAAATAAAAGGAAAGGTTCCCTCTCTGGCCCCAGCTGTTCATATTTGGCAAACACTTGAAAGAGTTTCTATCTGATGCATTTGTGGATGTCTGAGGGGGAAAAAATTATCCTGGATAGATCCATACCTAGATATTGTTATATTTTGTGGCAGTCACAACCATCTTGATGATATATTATATTTCTGATGTTCTGTGTTTCAGCTACACTGAGGGTTTATGGGATGGAAAGAACAACATTGTGGCTTTCAGAAGCTGTGTATTTTAGGATGACCTGTGAAAAGGATTGCCATCAGTCCATGGCATGTGGTTCATATCAGAATGTAGGGAAGCATACAGGTATTTTTAAAGTGTGAGAATGGTATGCTCGCTTCTGAAACAAGTGCTGCAGGAACACTTTTGTTAAGTAGGAATGGAAACATGGCCTCATGGACCAGCTTTTGGGTAGCAAAACAGGATGTCAGCTGCTTTGTTCTACTTGCCCCTGGCACAGTATTTGCATATGAATGGACTGTCTTGAATTTAAATATAAGCCATCCAAAAGAGCTGGTGTTCAGTCCAAACAAAATAAGTAATTTCCCTGAGATCTGAAGAGAAGGTAAATTTATTCATAAAATTATGACTGTGAATTGTGGTTCTGCCACTTATATTTGAGTGTTGAAGACAGCAGTCAAATTTCCCACTGTGACACAAACCACTATTGACAACAGAGAAATGTGTCTATGTGCAAAGCTCTCTGGCATGTATGCTGTCATAAAATTTATGACTGACTTTAAGACAAAGAACATTCTGATTATAGGCACTCCTCGGAAAGGGTGAGTGAAAGAAATTATTAATTCTATTTGTATTTTGCATTTCAGTTAACAAGACAGCCTCATCCAAAACCCAGTTAAGCAAAGTATTATACTCCAATTGTTTTCACTGAACACTGGGACCTAGGGTCCTCAGAGACTCAGATGTTACACACACCAAGGAATATAGAATTCCTGCCCCAAATAATTTGCAATATAAACCTCTGAACCATTAGTGCATAACTGAGACTATTTTTTATACCTACAGATATCAAAGCAAGTAGTTGCTTGTGCCTGAAAACTGAGGACAATAGCAGCATTTGGAATCAGAACAGACAAATGAAAAAATGTCTACCATTCACCATTGAGATTTTAAGGAAATAAACAGAATGATCATTAAATCTTGTCAAGCAAGATCCTCTTCCACATATAAATTTCAAACTTCCAGCTAGATGCAGGTGCCGATGCTAAAAATACACTCTAAAAATAAATCTCAAATTCTACTTTGAATATTCCAAGTTCTCTGGTGTTGTTTGCTTAGAAACATAGGATGGATGATTTGGGTTGGAATGCATCATTAAAGATCATTTAATCCAACCTCCTAAGGGGGTTGGGCATTGTCCCTAGTCACCCTTATCAAGAGAGGGAGTTTTATGGAAGACATTCCCGGGGACACACTGGGCAGTTATGCAAGGACACGAAGAGTGTGACATTGCTTAATGTGATACAGCTGCAATCTCACACAGTTTTGGAGGGAGATAGGAAGACAGGTCAGGTACAAAGCATGTGTCTGGACACACAATGTCTTTCCAGTGTCAGTATTTGATAGGGTTAGATTGGTCTGCACTGCTGATTACAAGTTGCTTTGTTCAAAGGATCAAGGACTATGAAATAAAAAGATACTCAAGAAGTCCTGTTAAAAACACAGCAAATGCATTCCTGATTTTGCTTTTGGTTGTTTTCACTTCATGCTGCAGATGGTGTATACCATATAGATAATAAACACTTGTTAAGAAATGTCACATACACTGTTGACCATTCCAAGCGATTTGCTTTTCTTGCTTTGTTTTTTCTCTTTTTTTTTTTAGAATTATTTTCCTTGTTTTAATGCTACTTCTGACAGCAGATACTAAGTCACCTCAGTCACCAGAAAACAAGTGGTTCTGATTTTTCTTCATTGTCAGTTAGCTGTTTGTGGTTTTGCAGTCCTGGTTGTTAAAGTTCATTCAAAAGCAGCCCAAGGTAAACATCCAGTGGCTCTTTTTACATTCACCCATTTCTAACTTTTTGTCCCCTCTCAGTAAAAAAATTCATTCCAGGCCTGCAGGGACTGAAAGACGTTGTGGTCACCTCTGTGTGCTACAAGAGACACAGGAGGGTTTTGTAAATGCTCAGTTAATGAGCAGGATGAAGTCCTGAGCTGTCCAAAGGACTTTGAGCTTGCCCACTGAGCACAGCAAACTGTGCTGCTATGTCCAAGGAGCAGGGATTGCACAGGGCATGCACGAGCTTAGCACAGGCACAGGATGGGACACCTGCTTTGGGATTCCAACCATCCAACCACTACTCATGTCTTTATTAACTTAAAACTGAATTATTACTCAGCTCTTCATCTCTGACTATGCCTATAAAGCGCTCTGAAACTGCTTGTAATGCACTGTTACAAGAAATATGTAATACGGAAACAAAAAATTGAAATCACTCAAGGCTTCATGAACAAAATTGAAGCATTCCAGGCTATATTTTTATATTATATTTTTTACCTTAGGTAATACCAGTTGTTGGAGAAGCCTGGTCATTTGTACAATGCTGTCCTGCAAGAAACAGAAGGAGATGTGGAGGTTCCAAAGAAATAAACATACTTTCTTAGCTAATGTGAGTCAGTATTTCTGTTACTGAAGCTCAAAAAGCCATAATAAAAAAACACTTTCATTAACAGATTTCATGGATTAAAAAAGAACAAAAACATCTTCTGTAAATGGGGATTTTATGTAGATAAATAGAGTATCTATCATAATGTTCAGACATTTGAAAACAGAGATAATGTCTACTGAACTTTGGAAGAATGTGACTTTGAAATTATCACTTGAAGAAAGGACATTTACTTTCACTTGGACTGTCATTGGACTTGGGCAGCAAGAGCCTAATCATGTGTCTATCCAATGTTTTCTCTTATCAAAATATTCCCAGTGCTTAAATTGAGTCTAGTTTGTACAGCCCCTTTCAATAACCTTGGTCAAGGTACTAATTAATACAATGACCAAATGGAAGGAACTTGGAGTAAGTTACAAAGTGGGAAGTCCAAAAATCTCCATTTCAGCTGCATCCTGTGATACCTGTATCCAATGCTGGAGCTGAACACACAAACTCCAAATCTTTGGTAAAATAATGTGCCACCAGCTCAGTGATGCTAAAAATTCCAGAGCAACCATTCTACTGAGCTTCTTGCCACCACCTGGAAGTAAGCAAATTTTCTAACTCAGTTTTCAGCTTAGATAACTGGATAAGTTGTAACAGAGTTTGGGTGGATTGTGCAGCCACTCAAAGCCAGAGGCTGGAATTCCTCACAGAACACAAAAGCAAACCCCACTGTATTTAGTTATCAGGAAACCCACACTTTTTTTTACTCAATAAAAAGATGCTGATTTGCAAACATAAGTGACTTGATTTTCTTTGATTTGCATTTATTAGACGTGGATGAAAATCCATTGGCCTGGTCAGGTAGCTTGTGTATTTTAAGGGATGGTGAGAATACAGTCCCTGTAGCTGCCACCATGGGTTTTATATAAAAACTGCTCTCATACCTATTGCACTCCTGAATTTGCCTCCCAGCCTACAGAACACACACGAGTTTTAGTGTCTGTATATTGAGAAAACATGTAGATACAGAAGGAGAAAAGCTATCTAAAAGGCTGTTAAGAATGAATAAAAATTACCAGAAAGGTCTTAGCAGGAGCAAATCTCTTTTGGACCAGACTTCATGCAGTGAGTACTAAGAAACTTATATAATTGGACTGACAGTGTGTTGGTTTGTTTTGCAGCATCTGGTTGTCACTTGAACTACAATGCAGCTCCAATTATATTTTATAGGGAGCAATTTCATTTTTATAGTTTAGGAATCCTTTGGAATTAGTTCGTGAAAGGAAATAAAATATTTAAAAAAAGGAAAAAAAAGAAAAAAGAAAAAGAAAAAGAAAAGAAAAAGAAAAAGAAAAAGAAAAAGAAAAAGAAAAAGAAAAAGAAAAAGAAAAAGAAAAAGAAAAAGAAAAAGAAAAAGAAAAAGAAAAAGAAAAAGAAAGAAAAAGAAAAAGAAAAGAAGAAGAAAAAGGTTGGCTGGCCTCAAAGCTTCTGAGGAGAAAATGAGATCAGAAATCCTAACCCAGACTGGCTGTTTATAATAGCTGCTACTGAAACTGTTAATTCAAAGCAGTGCCCTGAATATATCTACCAGTCTTGTCCTCCCTGCCCATTTAAGGGGAAAGAATGAAATCTCATCAAATTATTGGGGAGCAGTCCAAAAGTCTCATCTCTTCTCTCTGCACAAGCTAGTATGCCTCAAGAATGAAGACCTCAAATGACAGAACGACTCCTTCTTTTTCTCTTCTGAATAAATTCTAGCACCTCTTGATGCTAGAATGAAGGACAAAAATGCTGTCCCTCATGCTGAATGCAGCACAACCACTCTGATCTCCTGCTTACAGAAGATGGATGTCCCGCTCGTACAGAGCAGCAATTATTAGTAACACTCAGTGTTTGCTGAGAGTAACCTACTTTTGCAGCATCAGATACCCAGCAGCTTTCCTCAGTGAAAGTTTGGGAAATTTCACCTTTGGGAGACTGGACTGCACTACCCACATGCTGTTCTCAGAGGTTTGCTTTGCCTCAAGAATTGATTCCTGCCAGTAACTTTAGTCTGTACAACAGCATTTCCTGGTGCATCCTATTGTGGCCTAAGTTTATTTTGTACAGCACAGTAATTTACAGTGGCCTTTTACCCAAGCTAGGCGGCACTGAGGAGGTGGGTTGAGCAGGAGGAGGTGCAGCAGTGACAGGAAGATGCAGGGCAATTCAGTAGCTCTTCTTTCTGCTGTCAGCAGTGAGACAGTGACAATAAGTTACAGCCTGAATGTCACTAAGCACCACTGACCCCTGCCAGGCTGAATTACCTTCCAGGGTAGCCTTCAGTTCTATTCTGGCTGATAAAATTTATATTTCAGGACTGCATAAGGAAAAAAGCATTGATGAGAATGTGACATAAAGATCCTGTGATTAAACAAGCTGCTGAATATGAGCTTGTGCAGGTTTCCTAACTCAGGTGCAGCTTCACACGTCTTTTGGATATCCTGCTTTTGGAGGCAAAAAAGAATAAGGCTCTCCCCTACACTACAGTGACATGACACAAAACTACAGTGACATGACACAAAAACAAGTATCTTGACATCAGGTTCGTTAAATTGTGGGAGCATTTCCTATTTGAGTTCTCATATCTGGTTGTCTGCTTGTCTGTAAAACAATGCCTGCACTATCACATTTATGTCCTTCTTGCATCTAGGGAGCCAGCATTAGAGGATACATAAATCATGACATGGTCCAGTAGTCTATTAATTTGGAGGAAGGAAAGGAAATTTATTTAATTAAGCGAGTGATATACTACACTGCTGTTACACAGTCAACTGACATTTTTGTATTAACTATTCAGATTCAAATGCTTCTGAATTGTAACAGAAAGCACATTTCCACTAGGCTTTCTTACTGTCTTGTCTCAGACAAGTCAGAAAAAAATCAGACTCTTATTTTCTTTAACATATTACCTAGGACAGGTGCCAATCTTTTCCTTTATCTGCTCAGAACCTCAGGCAAATCAGTGGCTTTTTAGATGACTTTACCTGTATTTTTATTTATAGTTTAAACCTTTTCATAGCTGATGCTCACACATGATAAGCTCTGTTCTAATAGCACAATGGAGTTTTAGAGTTTTAAACTAAGAATAGTCCCATTGACCCTGACAGCTTTCCATTCCTTTAAATCTGAAGCAAGACAGACCAAAATATGTTCCTTCATGTGCAGGCTGTGGTTAATTATCAGAGATGCACATATATTTGTCTAAGAATATTATTTAGTCTTTACCATTTACAGTAATGTTTTGAGAAGTAAGAGCCTGATTAATCCCTGTGCAACCTCTTCCTATGACTGTGAATCTATTAAATCTTTTCTGTGCTTGAACATTTTGGTTCCATCGACAAACTGTTGTTATTGCTTTCTCATTATTAAGAAAAAAGTCTGGTTTGAGGTATTTTTGTTTATTTGTTTGTTGGGGTTTTGTTTTTTTCTTTTTGTTTGTTTGTTGCTTTTTTGTGTTTTAGGGTTTTTTTAACAGAATAGATGCCATATAATTTTAAAATTGTAAATCCACTCTTTTAAAATTGTAAATCCAGTGTTTTCCTCCTATCCTATTCCCTGATGATTTTTTCCTTAAGTCTTGCAACAAGCTCAAACAAGATAAACACTTCACAGGATACAGAGAACTCTTTGAAGGAGTCACCTCATGTTTGGAGGTGTGACACAGGATCACAGAAATATTTCACCATTAACTTTGCAAAGATTTACATCAATAAAGAAGCTATTTCAGTAACACTCCTTCAGGGTACATTTTGCAAGTGTCTTACATAATGATAAAATTAGGCATGCAATTCTTCATTTGGGTTATCTGTAGAAGCCCTAGTTACCTTTCAGAAAGACAAGTTTCAATAAACACTGTTTCAATGCCTGCTTATGGAATTAAACCTTTTTTTCATATGCTTTCTTTAAACACATCATGTTTCCAGGACTCTTTGAAGTGTTTTTCTCCTTAACAGTGGTGGAGCTACAGTGAATAAAGACTCCATTTAGCCCCACAATGCAGCAGTGTTCATGCTGCAAATGAAAGTTGTTTATGCTACTACCTTCCATATTGAGGAACAAAAAAAAACAAAACTAGCAAGGGGCAGATCTCATCCCCTTACATGATGCAGGTCAGTGGAAGGCCTAGTTTGACAACTCAGCTGTGATATAACCTTGAATGGAGTAAAAGAGTCAATTCCCCTTCTTGCAATCTAAAGTTTGGAGCAGGCCAAATCTGCATTCCCCATCATACTGCTGTTCTACAGAGCTTTGTCTTTCCCTGCCAAGTCTCTCAGTAGAGAAGCAAAGTCACAGCTTTTACAGGCACATCGCTAGCACCGTGTAAGTCCTGCCCTGCACAGCAGCTTGGAAAGTGATGACAATGCTGCAAAGATCAGACACTGAATGAGGGCTGTGTGGGGAACTGTGAGGAAGCTGATAGTGTTTAAAGCAGTGACATTCCCCCAAAGATTTAGGTGAAGAATCTTGGCATGAACTTAAATAGACAGATGCTTTTAATGATTGTGAAGAGTCGAGAAACTTTTTACTTACAGTACCTTTTTTGTCAGTGAGGGTTAAAGCAAACAGTCGTCCATGATCCCACTGTGTAATTGCTTCCATTTTGTTTAGGCAGTTTAACCTCCCTTTAACCCCTCTGACTACTGTTCAAGACGAAACAAAATGACTTTGATGATCTTAGGCCAGCAATAATAATAAACTCCTCTGGTGTTGTAAACCTCTTTGTGTGAAGGACAGAGAGACTGATTACTTCTCCAAACTGTTTGTGCTCTGTGATTGATAACGACCAGTTGAAATTCCCCTTGCTTTTCCCTGTGTACCTCCATACAAGGGTTATTTAATCCACTGGCACTTGGGAGGAGTTTACCTCGAGGCATGGTGTGGGTTCAAAGGCACAATGAAGAATGGCTTTCCATAGACAAGTTCTGGGGTCAGAGCCTTCCAAAACCTGCAGTCTCCTTGCCTGTATAACAAGCTGGGAGTTAGACCCTCGACTAGCACAAATAACTTCAGTTGAGATGTATTTGTTTTATTGCCGAGGTACATCAGATTCATTAAAGCTCATTCTGGAGTATTGTTAGCCTTTCAGAGAAAAAGCTGTGCTATTCAAATTATCTCATCACTTTTGGCTGCTGGCGGATCCGAGGCATCTCCAGACCACTCAAACTCCACCACCACTCAAACTATCCATACCTGCAATTCCAGTGTGACAGCGTGCTCTGCAATTACCACAAAGTGCAGGAGGCTGGGAGAAAGACATGCTGTGGCAAGAAATGTCTTTTTAAAATATGCAGAGTAAACATATTGCTGAGTTAAATTGACTTGATTTGCATTCATAAATAAGGTAAAGTGAATGCAATTATGCTGTGGCCATGGACTAAAGGTCACGTGTCATGATTTTTAATTATAAACGCTCTAACAGCAAAACAGCAATGATGCATGGATCTGCAAGGCCATCCATTTAGTAAAGTTTTAAAATTCTCAAACTCCCACAGATGTGTGGGCATCCCTGGATAGGGGAGAAAGTAGAAATGAGAGAGTTCCCTCTCCTTAAAGTCTGTCTTTCATCAAGTCTGCTGTTTTTGGAAACATATTATTAGCCATAGTGTGTGGTGAAAATGACGTTTCCAAAGTAAATTGCCATTAAGTTAATATTAGGGCTTCAGATTATCCAAATTCTTCTTTCAAACACATTTCAAAACAAGAAAAAGGTCAGTTTCCTTTCAAAGCCTTTGGCTGTTTGGCTCTGTGGCTGTTGCTGCAGGATTTAACTATTCCTTTCAAGTATGAATGGTCAGAAGTTTTGAGATGAAAAGAACATACAAGAATTTTTTAAGCATTAAAAAAAAAAGATATTAAATCATGTAACTTGGCCCATTATTTAGTTATTAGAGTATCTAGTAGGCAGATATATCAAAAATAAATCAAAATAATGTGGAGAAATTCTTGTACTCCCACTGGTGATGGATCTACGTTGCCCCTACAATGCTGCCGAGTGTGTGATTCTGGCATCAGTCTACACTGGGCTAAATTATGTTACTTTGTGGGGCTTTAACTCTGCACAGTTGCTTCTGCTCAATTGTTTTAAGCCTAGGTGGAATGGACTGAACTCCTAAAAACTTTATCAGAGAGAAGAGACTCACTAAACAAAGCAGGGTTTTGTTTTCTTTTGTGTTTCTTTCAAGAAAACTCTACAGAAGTTCATGCTTGGTTTTGGGCTTAAGTTTTCTTACTTTTTTGGAGTTGCCAGATTTTAGAAAGGAAAAAAGTCTGAAATTTAAAGAGCGTATGTTCCTCAGCAGCCGGGGCTTCACCAGCTCGTATAAAGAACTAGAGCAAAAAATGTGAACATATAACACGTCTGAAGCATGGAATCCCAGAAAAAGAGGAATTCTAGAGCAATTTTTGGAGTGCATCTGTCTGTGTACTTTTTAATGTGGCAAAGTGTCCCCAGAATTTTTGCTTTCCATGTGGATTCAGCAAGATACGAACTTTAATGTCAAATTTATGCCTAGGGAAAATCCTACCACTTACTGAGGACAGAATAAGGTCCAATATTTCACTGCAACGTGAGATCAATTAATTATTTGAAATGGTGTTCCCACAGCTGTAACATTCTTTACCTGAAGCTCAGACAGGTGCATAATTCTTCCCTGTCTTTGAAAACCATCAAAGGTTTTTCTTTTGGCACTTTCTTTAAAACTGTAGTCCTCACTGAACACTACAAAAAGGGGTAAAACCAACAGCACACTGAAAAGGGAAACATCAGAAGAGTATGGTGGTAATTCACAGCAGCAAGGACCACCTCGGGAAGAAGATGCCTCAGCAGACTCTGGATTTCAGTGTTCTTTTGCAATATGAGCTGCATTAAACAGGGTCCTCCATGGTCCAGATCTGACTCTTACACTGAAGTGACTTCAGAAAGATCATCTTCAGAAAGGTGTGAAGGAGATTTCTCTCCTTTGGCCATCTTTGTGATGATTTCTCTCACCGCTTCACACATGTGTCATAAGCCTTCGTGATAGAGTTTTCATACAGGTGGAAAAGATGTTTTCAAGAAAATTCCATTCTCAATCTGAACATCTATTTAAATGCAAGCAGATTTTTTCCCAAAAAAACACCTAACAAATTAAAACATCTGCTTCAAGGGAATCACAAGTTTATTGCTGTCATAACAAGCTGACATTTGACATGCTGTACTTGGCTGAATTAAAGCCACAGTACACCACACTCCAGAGAAGCAGTGCTGGGTTACAGTTTGCTGGAACATCTGCAGAGTAGAAAATGCATGTTAGCTCTCAAGTTCAAAGAGCTCTTGGAAAGACATTCTTTAAAAACACAAACTAGAAGATGGCATATGGCTAGCTCCTCTTTTTGTTTTGTTCATGAAGTTGTTTGTGAGATATAAATATACATAATTCTGAAACTTAATAATCTGCCCCTGAACACAAATACCATCAAGCCAGGCCAAGTGAAAGATCCTTTTTGTAATATTGTGCTCCATGGGGAAAAAAAATAAAAAGTGTGCTTGGGGAAAAAGTGGAGAGAGAACCAGATAAGCACTTCCCAAAGTGCTCTTCCAAGTAGAATTTTACTGATGGCCCAAGGAAGAATTTAATGTATTGCTCTGTTTATGGCTTACTTGGATGACCTGCTCTGCAGTTTAGTTCCAGTTTCCTGTTTGCAAAACAGAGACCATAGTAACTCTCTGCCAAAAAATGCTCTCTGAATTTGTTATGTGAACTGTCAGATCCTCCTGTAGCACCTCAGGAGTGGGGGTCGTGTAAACATGGAGACAGAGGGATGGAGGCAAAAACACAGAGAGGGCAACCTACCCTTTTTCTTTCTTTGCACTTAATATTTCTCAGAGCAAGGTAGAAGAATAGAAAGATTTAACTGTTACTAATTTCTCCTCACTCTGGTGTCTCCATCCTCTTTCACAGTTCAAGGAGTAATAAGGAAATATTGCTTACCACTTCAGAAGCTAGTAGTCAAGTCATCCTAAATCACCAGACTATTTCTAACAGAATGACCTAAGGGAAGTAATAAATATCAAGCACAGATCAAAATATAAATTTTGGGGGATTGTTTTTTTTTGTAAGGTTGTCCTAGAAATTGAACATTTTTGAAATATTTGAAATTTTTACTTTACAGTGAAAGTCCCTATGCAGTGCAACTCTATTGTATCTTGGCTTAATGGATTGTCTAATCAAAAGTTTAAATATTTGACTCAGAGATTAGTTAAGTAGGGTCTCCATGATGTGGAGAGAGAACTGTCTCAAGGATTTCTGGAAATATTAAATTCTAAATCCTTGTCATTTTCATTTGATCAATAATATAAATATACACAAAAGCTTTAGGAGGAGACTGTTATAACTCTTGTAACATTTATGTTCTTGGCAAAGTATATGCATGGAGTCAACTGCATCCTGCTCTATGGCCACTCATTTTTACAAAAGTATGCAGCACCTGAATGGGAAGGGCAATCCCTTTCAGGGATAGCTGAGGGCCTTCTGCTAAGGTTTAAAACATTGAATGTTTTGGTTTGCACTAATCAGCTGCATCAGTTGTGTATGTAGTTGACTCTTCTTAAATAAAATGTCAAGGGAGGGAGAAACTAAACAAAAAAAAATCGGGTACAAAAAAGACATTAATTCAGCAGCCTGATGCTGAGTCAGAACTCTCAGTGGCTCTGTGTCCTCTAACCAGCCCTTGAAGTACTCGGAGAACTCAAGAAGACTAATATGGTAGTGACAGCATGCTACATGGAAAACAGAGCACAGACAAAAGCAAACAGGTCGACAAAGCAAGAGATTTATGTTCATATTGTGGATACAACATTTTCACGGTACCCATTGCGTCTTTTCTTTGGATCAGCTGCAGGCAGCATTGCAGGCTGTGTTGTGACTTGGCTGACACGGCAGGAACAGCAACTACTTTAACACTGATGTAGGATAAGGGGAGCAGCTGCTCCCATCTAGACCCAAAGATACATTCCTTTTTTTCTTTCCTTTCAAAAATCACTCTCTACCTCTGTTCTGTCAACACTCCCCTACTAAGGGTCAGGGAAAAATTTATTCCACCTCTTTTATCACATACATTCATATGTAGCACTTCATTTACTGAGGTATTTTTTTGCAGGAGATGATAACTCTTAACTCCTAAAGGTTTGGAAGACTGGGTCTTCTGATCATAAGCTCTGGCTCCTAAAGGTCAGATGCTGCTTGCTTAGTTATGTCAATTTTATTACAGTCACCTCACTTTCCATGTACAATAGGCATTTGATGATTGATGTTTCGTAATGGGACATTCCTACTGAACTCTTTAAGAAATTCTTTCCCTCCATTCAAAAGTTCAAAGGAAAGAGAAAAATTGAAACAGCAATTGCATAAGATTTATGTACTGTACAGTGAGAAGCCAAATACTCTCCTGTTGAACAGTTATCTAGCAGCAACTGGGAACAGCATGTGGAAACTGACTTCAGGTATTCTTGGCTTGAAAATGCAGTCCATTTTTATAAAAAAATGGAAGATAAGGAGAATCAAAAACCAGACTATACGCCTTCTAGTCCAAAAGTATAAACTAATTAAGCTATTTGAAGCAATACCATAAAAAATATATTTATGTCTACAGTGGAGTTCATTCTTTTAGAGTCTCAAATATGAAGTTCATGACAAATAATTTCCATTTTCTACCCATTGAAACTGCTATTTCTTTCCATTTGGTTATGGCTGCTAAGAATGGCATTCAGAAAACTGGCCTTTCTACACCATTTCTGGAAATGTATTACTCATTTATAAATTCAGTAGAATAGACATCATTATAATCTCATCTGACCACTTCCATTTTTTGTCAGAAAAATCAAATTGATGAGAAGATCAGAACTAATTGTTTTGCCAACATAAGAACAGAAAAAAATTGTTCGACTCTGAGTCATTCTTCATGGAAATTTAGTTATTTCTGTTACTATAATTAAGGTGTTCTATTTTCCCTTTTTAAATGAAGAGCTAATTGAGACTGTGATCTTCAGACCACCAATGTCTCAGTGCTGTGATAAGTGGTATCTTTGAAGTTTTTAAAAGAGGCTCACAAGTGAAGTTTGGTGAAGTATATTCTTTATTTAGGTGCACATAAAATTAGATATTTTTTGGTACACATGGGAATAATTTTATCAGTACCATGCCACCTGCCTTCATGAAAAGGTGCTTTATTTTTCAGTACAACTCACTGTAATACCTGCAGTGTTTAAAATTACTGTTTTTGAACTGTACATAGAGAGACCATGATTTATATGCTCTCATTCCAGGTATTCCATAAACACTTTAGCAATGTGAATTTCATTTCCAGGACAAGTGCTGCCACTTAGTTGAAAGCAGACTATTTCATTCCCAGGCATTTAAAAACAGCTAGTAAAAAGTTGAATGAGAAACTGCTTAAAAATACTTATTTAAAGAGGGAAAAGTATTTATGCATGAGATCATCTGAGAATACGAAAGGTTTAGATGTTTCTAACTTTATGAAACTTAGTCACACACCTCCAAATTAAATCTCCTTAAAAAGCAGGAAGATAACAAAGGGTTATAGGATGTGGTTGCAGCAAAAAATAAAACACAAAAATATGTTTGAAGGATATGATCAAAATTATCTTAGGAACTCAGTCTCTCTCCAAATAGCATCAGGCAATATGACAGACACCTGCCACAGGTGACTTCTCTCTGCTATGTCCCCAGAAATGTCTGTGCTGTGTTGCTTTGGGAGAGGTTTAAATGCCCACACTGTTCAAAACCTATGGAAGAAGGCAGGGAAGAGTATTGCCAGAAAGAATGGAAAGGAGTGAGGTTTCTCATGGTTTGTCTGCATGCAATTTACACCCCAAGATTAATCTAGAACAGACCTGAATTTCGTGGCACCAGCAAAGATGGAAAGAAAAGGTGGTAATTAAAGGCAATAGACAAAGTGTATTATCTGCCCCTCCTACAAAAAAAACAAATATTCTTGATTTAAGGTGCTATGTCCTCAATACCACATGAAGAACCTGTGCAATTCTCTTTTGAGAGATCTGGTGATGAAAAAACATCCATGACCTCAAGTTACTTCATCCTCTTAGGAGCTCCCATACCCAAAAACTCTTTCCTGTCTTCCTGCTCTGGACATTAACAATTTGAAAGCATTCACTAAATAAAAACAAATAAATATTAGTAAGATTGAGAGTCCTGGTTTCCTCGAAGGTCTAATGGCTTAAAAGGCAGACTTCAAGGAACTCTGTTAATAAAAAAATAGTTCTAGCTTCCTTAGCAATTTGCTCTGGACGATGTCAGCTTGTTGATGGAATAACAAATAAACCCCACATTTAACAAAGCTGTGTATTGTCATAAAAGAATGTAACAAACCCATAAATCAAGGTGAGTACTTTTTTTCTATGCCTTAAGTACTCTCTTTTGAGAAGAAGCATTATGTTTCAAACTTTGAATATTCATGTTTTCAGGACTTTAAGAAGGATTTTAGACATAACTTCAATGTAACCTTTCTTTTTAAAGAATGAAAGAGTAAAAAGAAAGATTTAGAAATATATTGGGTTTCCACAGCAAGGGCCTGGTAATGAGAGGGAGGGAGGTTCAGGGATGGCTTCTCTGCCTCCATGTCCAGCACAGCCAATAGCAGCTGGCTTCAAGATGCACCCATCCCTGCCCAAGGCTGAGAACCAAGAGTAAACTTAAGCCTGCAAAGAAGTCAATGGTGGGGCAAGGTGTTTTTCAAGATTTGTTTTACTTTTCATTATCCTGCTCTGATTTTCATTGGGAATAAATTCAGCTAATTTTCCCTAAGTCAGGTCTGGTCTGTCTGTGACAGTAATCGATGAGTGATTCCTCCCTGCCCTTGTCAACTCATGGACCTTTCATTATATTTTTCTCTCTCCTGTCCAGCTGAGAAGGGGAGTGATACAGAGGCTTTGATGGGTACCTGGCATCCATCCAGGGTCAACACACCACAAAAAGAGAAAAAGGGAAAGACACAAACCAGCACCGACAGTGTTCTTTCCTACCAGAGTGATTTCTGCCATGTTGTGCTGACCTTGGTCACAGCAGAAAATGCCTCAGAAGCACAAGAGCTATTAGCAAAGAAAACTTGCCTTTGACTGAATCAGTGAATAGCCCCAAGACTGTCTCTCCTTTGTTTGTGTATGTGTTGTTGTTTGAGTTTCTGAAGCTTGATCATCCTAATAGGACTGAATTTTTCTGTAAGGATTGATGCTGCATACCAGATTTCCTCTATTCATCATGAAAGCACTGACATACTATTGTCACAAACATAAAAGGATCTACTTAATCCAACTAGCACTGAATTCTCCACCAATTAATTTCGGGTGAGTCTCTTGGTCAGAACAAAAAATCAAGAGTCAAGCAGATGCTGGGACTGAGTTTGAATTGAGGCATTGAGTCGTTGGATGACCTTGTGGACAGTCTCTTGACCTCTGTGAGCCTCAGCAATCCAACAGCACCTCTGGGGAAAGGCAGGAGCTCACTGCACGCCAGATGCTATGCCCAGGCCTTCCAGGCTAAGCTACAAAACAGCACAATAAGCATGCCAATACACAAACATTTCCTCAATGATTCAGCTGACCCCTCTGACTTCTTCCTCAAAGGCTGAGAGTGACCAGGAAGTCAATGAGGAACAAGGATGATTCCCTTTGTTCTTGCTGGGTGGGCTCCACTCACCATTTAGCTGCAGAAAATCCGAGTGGGGTTGCCAAAAATGCCTTTAAAAAATACATTGGCAGTGTTGGCAAGACAGAAAGTACAGGCAGAAGCACCTGTGTGTGTGCTGAGTACAGCCGTACATGGACTACTAAGGAAGTTTCCATGGTGTACATGCCAGAGTGCTGCCACACTGAGTATATCTGGCTGGGAAAGAAGGGAAAGGCAGCAAAATTCAACAAGGTTCAAATCTGTGGAAGACAAGCATCACTCAATGACATTTTCCAAAGACTCCTGCACAGTCATTTCCTCTCTGAAAGTGCGTAGTATCCCTTGTTCTCCATCAGTACAATTGGCTCTGCACATCTCCACAGACAGTTTATGCAACTTGTGATCTGACTTCCCCTGAGGAAACAGCTGTCCCACTGTGAGATATTATTGTCCTCATCACTTTATAGGCAACTCTAATGTGAGGCAGTGGCTCTGGAACAGAGCACAAGAGTGCTGTGCATCCTCTTCAGAGCAAAATCACTCAGGCCAGTTAAGGAAGTCCTGTACTATTCAGTAAAAGCTAGCTATTGGATTAGACAGGATTAGACAGTTTATGTAAAATATTTTCTTATTTCACATCACTAGGTTGAAGAAAATAATGTAGGCAATGAGGAGCAGACTTTACCATAGAAACAGGAATCCATTCCCAGCTGAGTGTTCTGATTTCTAAATATGGGCACCTAAGAATCATGATCCCCTGTTTCTGCATTGCTGGTCATAATCTATCAGGAGAGATAAAAAAATCCCTTCACCCAGAACACATCACAAAAGACAGTGACTGAAGGCACTCCTCTGTGGTCTGGAAACAAAGAGTCCTGTCTTTCCTGAAGCAATACTGCAGTGATTGGTAATTACATCAGAAGGTACGCCAATACTGCTTTAAGTTAATTTAGTCCAGTTAGATGTGATCTAAAGGTGTCTAATAAGTCCATGAGTATACTTCATTTAGGGCATGCATTTTCTGAACTTTAAACAATCTTGGTTCACCTGAGCAAAGGCAAGAAAGGTAATGAAAATACTCAACAAAACAATAATCTCCTTCCTAAGTCTTATATAAAAATTTTAAATGCTTTAAAGTTTTACTGTACAGCTGCTTTTAGCATACCTACAAGTTATTCCCAAGCAAATTTTGTGTTTGGAAAACAGGTAGAAGACAGAAAATAAAACTGAAAACATACTCATCATGTAGAGAGCTCTCTATGAAGACAAATCTATACAGAAAGACTTACATTCTATTCACTAGGCATCTAACAGTGAACAATAAAACTGAAACCATATCTGATGCTTTTCTCAATAGTAGGAAAATGTCCCAGTGGTTTCACCAGGATCACAACTGAATGCTCATTTGGACTTAATATAACTTCTTCTGGCTTTAACTTCTTCAGTTTTATGTATCACAAGCAGTAATGACTGAAAAAGCTTGCTTCAAGTACTCATAAATATTAAAAATACGCTACACCACTCTACAGAAGTGAAGCTTGTACTCAATGTGATGCATTTAGCAATGTCCTTGTGTTACCTGTATTTAGGATGTAACCTAAAACCACGGCTCTTGACCACTTTTATAGCTGTGAATGGTCCCCTGGCTCCTTTCACTTGAGCAAGGGTGTTAACCCCGGTGTCCTGGCTTACTTCCAGCTTACGTAAGGATATTATGCTGCCTTAAATTCTCCAAGAGGTCCTAACTGTAGAAGCTATTCTCCACTTTCTCTTCCTTGAGAAACATTGCTAACAGAAAATATCTACCAATCTGTGTCTGAGAGCTGGCTGAATTTCCCCATTGGAGTAAATGGTCTCTGTCTATAATATATAAACTTGTGCAGACATGTGCACACCTATGTGTCTGGGGTTTGTGCTGATTGCTTGGATATGGATAAATATGGATAAATACATGGATAAATACACATGAACATATTCAGAGTTGTACTGGAATAGCCTTTTTAGCAGAAGGAAATATTTTTCGGCTTTAACTGGTTATGGCACTTTCGAAGGAATTATGTAACATATAGAGCAAAAAAGAACAAAACCTGAGAGGATTTAATTAAGTGACATAAGATGCCTATGGCAGAGGCAGGGACTTAACCCAGGTCTCAAGATTTCAGCTTTCAGTATGACATCATTTCTTTCCCTGAAGAAACACTATGTAATATAGTGCAAAATATATAACAAAGGTATATATATATGTAATATATATATTACATATGTAATGAATAATGTATAGTATAACAAAGAAATATAATGATCTAATCTCATCTCTGAAATGAAATTTCTTTTGGAGGGAAAAAATGTAAGTACTGTATCTATTTTGGGGTAGATGTCTACAGAATAATGTTGAAGACTTGTCCAACAGTTAGAAACTGTATACCCCAACCTTCACTCTGTTTCTGCCCTTCAGTCACCCATTTTCACTTCAGTCTACTCCCCTAATTCTAAGGATAATGTTGACATAGCTACATAAGGGAGCCTTTACTACATCAAAGAAGACTATCACACTCTCTCTCTGTCAAAACCATGGAAGGGTGTGCTCAACTTCTACCATTGAAACTGATTTCCATATATTTCATGACTCAGTATTTGCATCCTGGTGGTGTAATAGTATAGCAATATATGCTGTGGGTTTTGTTAGAGAGGGAACATCACTTGTGGTTTGACACATCTCTACTCTCTCTCCATACAATTACTTTGCAAATATGGTGGCAAAGGGAAAGGGAGAAGGGATGGGAGATTTTTTAGCATTCACTATGACAGAGCACTTTGATAAATCTGTGGCCTAATGATTTTTCTGTCACCGACTATGTGCCCCTGTTTTTTCCATCTATAGAACTGCAATAATTTTTAATGAACTCATAAGAGTATTGTGAGGTTGAACATAGCAGTGTGGCGGTTTGTAAACTACTTGGGGATTTTTGGCTAAAAGGTGCTGTAAAAGTGTAAAGAAGTTAATTGAAATTACAGGAGTCATTTCCTAATGTGTATCTCTGTGTTTATGAGCAGGTTTTTCACCTTGCCCTTGTGGAATCTGAGAAATAAAAAACACACTCAGTCCCAAAGAACTTACATTCCAGCAGAAAGTACAGATGAAAGGCCAGAAGAAATTTAAAATTATCATCCTCATTTTACAGAGAAAGAACTCAAACGTTAACAACATATTTGTTTTAGGATGCGCAGAAAAGGAGCAGCAGATGCAGGGATGTAAAGGCAGATCTCCTGAATACCATCCCATGTGCTTCATTTAGATGATATTCTAGTTAGCACAGTCTGTCTACAATCTTCCTACTGCCCAGTCTAATTACTGCTTTTTACTGCTGCTAGAAAGGTAAAAACAATCCTTTAAAAACCTACAGCTAGCTTGGAAACCGAATACAGCAGCATGCTTTGTTTTATCACCTTCTTGTTTAGTTAAGTCTTTTTTTTTTCCCTTTACTTTTTGTTGTCACATGGAGCTCATGAAACTCCTTAGTTTTGATAGTGTTTTTTATTATGAGGATTTCTTTAGGTAGCTGAAGTGGCTGGGAGCAGGGCTTGCTGAGGAAGTGCTCAGCCATGGCCCACTGGTTGATGTCAAAAGGCCAGCATCTGGTACCATTCTCCCGGTGCTCAATCGCTGCTTTCTTTCAGCTCTTTTCAGACCAAGGTACAACTCGAGAAGTGCACTTTGTGTTATAAAAGCCCTGATAGAATGGCAGCTTTATGTGCATAAATCTGTTCTCACTGCCAACACCACAACTTAGCCAAATAGCAACTGCAGCCACAATACCAGGAGGCCAAAGTTTTCTAAGACTAAATTTGTCACCTCGTCTCCTGCAAGTAGCTGCCTACAGAACTAAATATGACCTTAAATTTGATTCTCCCATTGTACACAAGCTACAGAGAAAATTGAAAAGTGTTGATTTACTGTTCTACAGATTTCCTCCATTTTTCTTTACTTTTTTCGTATATTCTTGACAAAATTATGTTTTTGTTTAAATATTAAGGGAAAAAACCCCACAACTGAAGCAGTGAAAGACCCATGGTTAACTGTCAACAAATCTATGTAAAACTCAACTGTCAGAATTTACTAATCTGAACAAATGGAGTTTAATTTTGATTTTATTGAAATATAAAATTTCCTCAAATTAAAACCAAATGAATATATCTTTATAGTCCAACTGAGACTCAACCAAGGCAGACAGCATCAAGTGCTAGTTCACAGAGTGGGGTCAGCACTCTTTCCTCACTGCCTTTGCCAATGTTTATGTTTTTTTCTAATCAGGGGAAAATCAGAGCCATGTGGACACCTAGAGGAAAAACAGCAGGTCTCAAAATGTTATTGGCAGGGTGAAATTTGTGATTCTCCCATGGCACTTAGTTTTTTTGTCAACTTTGTTTCAGTTACATTTTCATGTTAATGTCTTCTATTTTGTGAAGTCGTTTGGGCTGGAAACAAATTTTCTCATGGTTTTTATAGAATTGTAGAGCAGCCATTCCCAGGTGGAACTCCTATAAAGAAAAGCTTTATTTTAATCCACAGGCCTAAATCTAATATATAACCTCTCTATTCTTATATGGCATAGGTTAACACAGCAGGTGTTTCAAGTTCCTGGGAGATGCATTAAATAGACAAATTTAAACCATGATTAATAATGATTTTTTTTAATTTGGAAGGAGAGAAGAATATGAAATTTCAGTCAGGTATATACTATAAACAGCTTTAGGACACAAATAACCTTCATAACACCTGCGTGTGGGGAAACAAAGTAATATTTTAGAGTGTGTTTAATAGAACAAGTCAAAAAACCCCACTACAAAATGAAATACTGCAGTGCAAGTACATAGCAGTCATAATTTTTAAAAGAGGTCCCAAAAATAATGAACAAACAGCCAATAACTAGAAAATCACCTGAAGTAGAGAATTCAAAGGGCTTATTAAAAATATCAAATTTACCTTTTAAAAGACCTGCGTAATTACATGCATCATGATAAAGCATGAAGGGCAGGCGAGGCAAGCATGTGCTGTAAATTCTGGGCAATCTATGGCTGTACACGTGCAGAAAACACAGCAGGTTCCCAAGCACATGGAAGCATAAATGCTCAGGAGAGCAATCCTGAAAGCAGTTTGTAATGCTCTGTTATGGATCTGCCTGTATTGGAAAATTTTGCCTCTCTTACAGTTTGTCAGCAGAGGAGCTGAGCACATCAAGGGTTAATGGGACATGCCACATGTTAAATGCAGTTGGCACATGGCTTCAAACAAAGCCACCAGACTGTGGGATGTGAATTCTGTCTTTGCTGGTACCAAACCTCTTCCTTAAGCACTAAGAAAAAAACCACTTTTGTCCTCCAGTCTTAAAGACTTGTGTCAAACACAGCTATGGCAGGCCTGAGGGTGCACACCAGAGCTCTGAGTCATGAGTTTGAATGAAAAAAATATGATCTGTGAAGAAAGAGAAAGGATTTTTGTTACATTTCTTTTAAATCAGGAGAGCTAATCTCAGGGCAGATTCCAGAGTTTATGCGTGTGAAAATCACTGTATAAACAATCTGAAGTTTGCCTGACTGTATTATGTGTGCTTAGGCTGAGTACTGGGAGTGGTGTGTTTATCTATTCTATACGTGATGGGATGCTGATTTAGATAGTAGCTGTAGATTGGACACCCAGTTACTATCTAATCTTGATGTGTAAATCTTTTGACTGACTCATGGTTAAGTCTGTTGGAGAGACTGTGTTGTAGGTTCTTGAAGTCCCTTATGAATCCAATGGGTGATTATTTAACATCTTGGTTTCTGATCCCACTAAGCCTACTCTCAATGTTGTCTGTCAGAGGATTGATTAATCATGGTGAGTCATTATTTACAAAGAAAGAGTGTGGCTGTCCAAGAAGGCTGCAGTGACTACAAGCCAAATCCCCAAACAAACTTTGTGGAGTTACAAAAGCAAAAGCAATCGAGTAAAAACTATACCTGTAGGTTACCCAGATGTAAAGGAGGTTATAAGGAGTGTATGAATATTGGCTTTCCTTCAAGTAATGAAAACATCCAAGGGGATATTAAAAGAAAAAGTTTGGAGGAACTGGTGTCAGTGAAATGTCTCTGAATTTTGTCTTCTGAAACTGAATGTACCCTTCACCTATTAAGACAGAGAGGAGACTTGTAACTGCTTAAAAATGTCTACTAGCCAATATGCATTTCTCTTGATCCTATAAGATCTATGATCCAACAGGATACAAAACTGTGAGCTATACTTATCAACATAAGCTGGGTATTCTGCTGGTTTTGAGTGTGGGGGACTGTTTTCTCCAGTGATACTTTTTGACATGAATAAGATGTGCTGTTTTTTTTCATCTGAATTGCGTTAAATAACTGAACAGTTACTTGTGGATGTTGGATTCGATATGGGGAAGTAAGTTATGGTTCATAATTTAATATACATAGTGGATTTGAAATGGTCTCTAAAGAAGCTCAGAGGAAAACTCATATACAAATGCTTATTGGTTTGCTTTAGATTTGTGTTTGTACAGAGAAACCAAGAAGCATACATAACAAGAACTTGGTGTTTCTCCAGCTATCTGAACCAGTATTTCATTTTAAATATTTCCATGTGTACACGAAGCTGAAATATATTTTATGCAAACAGTCATGATATAATTCTCTCTTTGAAGTTACTAGGCACAATAAATAAAAAAACCCACCAGAACAATAACATTGAGAATTTGACTTTAGAATATCTTAGGAAACAGACATATCTTCAGGGTGGTTAGCTGGTGGTAAGGTATGGCAGAGCATGTACAGCAATGACACGTGATATGTTTTCATTCCTCTCATAATATTTCAAGTCAGTAGAAGCCTAATTTGATGATCAGTCTCCGTGACATACAGTGATACAGTGAAATGACAAAAGTTCCAACCTGATGTACAGAGTGAGTCACACACATTCTTTAAGAACCTTTGGGTAAGGAGACGTTGAGGCTGGCTTGAACGCCTTCATTCTTTTTGAAGCTTCAACATTTACCACACATAGTAAGTACATAGCTAGTATACTGTAGTATGGCCAGATCTCAGACTAATTATTACTTTTTCTTACCTCTGAAAAGTACATAAAACCAGATGTTCAATCTAAACACCTTACAGACTACAAGCTGATCATATAGATCATCCCACCTCCAGTGTAACTAGGTCAGCTGGGCACCTTCATTTCTTTGCAAAATGGACCAGGCAGCATATGTGTTTCATTTGACATCCTGAGTTGTGGATGTGTCTCTGGGCCATCTGACAACACTCTTGGTAAGTTAAAGATTTGGTAAGTCACGGTTAGTTACAGATTGAGCATCCCAAATCCTCTCTGCCTAGAAGGAGGATTGAGAAATGCCGTGGACACAATGCCCATCTGTAAAGAGTAATAAAGCCTCAGCTGCTTATGTGGAGATGGATGTTCCCATTCCAGTGTTGCTGATGCATCCATTCTGCAAGATGTCAGTAAAGCACTTGAGCATTTGTGACTTTCATGGACAAAGGAAAACAGAATTTCTCATCTGCTAATACACTTTGTGTTAAAAAGTCAATTTGCCTCGAAGTCACTGCTGCAAAGTTCTTTCACTCTGTAGAAGAGTCAGGCACACTGGAAAGTTGAACTTCAGTTAGGCATTTTGAAGGATAGAGTTGAGAAGTAAAAGAAAATTTTCGGTTTAAGGTTAGAAAAATTTTGTCTTTGGTGTTATTCCCATGTGATCAATGGACATATAGTAAGGGTGAATTTTACTTGGCATGTTTAGCCAACACTTCATCAAAAACTAATTTTCCTACATCTAATCACCCAACCAGCCTCTTTCAGTTTTTATTGTTAAAAAAAGTGGGAGCTGGTGTCACTGACATCATAGATTTTCTCCTACAGAAAAGGCAGGAAATTTCACCTCACTTCTAACTTGCTGTGCAATAATCACAAAGTGTTACTTTGTTTATTAACTGTATGTTGACGTACAATTGCAGTGTGAGAGTGACCCCACAGTCCAGTCACAGCAATCACTGGCAGGTTAGGTTTGACTTAAATAATGCCCCTTCTTGCACTAAAAACAAGTGCAGCCCCATCCAATTGCCAAACTCAACACCTTCGTGCTAAAGGCAAGCTAATTGTTGCATGAGTGTGACAGGAGGTGAGCCAGAGAACTTCTAAGTGATTATTAATTTTTATTGATTAATTGATTATTATTAATTGTTAATAGAAAGGCACCTTAATGAGGGCTACAGGGTTTTGTTGGTTACACAGCCTTTGCAAAGACAGGTCTGGAAATAATAACATAGTATTTGCTTCTAAAATCAAATCAGGTATTTGTTCTTATGGATCTTTGTTACAATTATCACACTAGAAAAAATTTATGAAGAAACAGTGACACAGGAAAAAAAGTGTATTTGCTGCTGTGAAGATGCAAAAAGGCACAGCTGGGTATGAAGCACCAGAGAGAATCCTGAGTGTCAACATCTATGTTGCTGCTGTTGCAGTCATTGACACGATACAATTCTCTTAGAAACTTGGTAGGCTTCACATTAAAATTAGTTGGATTCCATTTTCCTTTTTTTTCATCATTCTGTTTGGTATTTTGTTTCTGTTGTTCCAATGGTAGATTCCAAGCACAGTAGGCATCAAGATACTACTAATTTTTCTTTCAGAGAGTGTAATGGAATAACTGTTTCTGAAACCTGACATTATCATTAATTCAGTAGGTAAAAATACAATTAAAACAAAGGAACTACACATTTTCACACTTATATGAAACATCTGCTCTGAAATTCCATTAAAATATTTAATTTTCTGCATTAAAATTGGTACTGACATAGGGAAATAGAAGCTAAAATATCACAAGAGACAATTTCTAAGCATGTATCTAGACTGCATGAAATATGTTGTTCCCTGGAACTCTGGTTCCTCAGCTGTCTAGTAAGCAAGACATGGCAGAGCACACCATGACTCTGCACTGCTCCAGGCGGATGTGCTTCCTTTCCCAGGAAAACATGGCAAGGAAGGAAGTGCACTTGAGTGTCATCTTTATATGGCTCTGATGCATTAGACAAAGACCATATCAACTCTGTTTTTCCAGATTTTGTTTCTTTTATTTTTTCCTAATACCTGAAAAAATTTCTGATAGGCATCTAAGCCACTTTTCAGATTAAAATTCACTTTTAAAAATAGCTTGGTCATGTGGGGCCAGACTCAACCGTATTACTTAGTTGTCTCATTACCCTTAAAAAATAATCAGATGGGTTCCAAACAGTTTAATGTCTGACAGTAGAAATGTTTCATGTTCCTAAGGACCTTATTTGAAGAATTCTTTGAATTTTATCCTAAGATTTCTATTGAATCTTTCTGAGTAATTCTTTGACAAAAGAAGTGTTAGCAACTGTATCTAAGGGTCTGAAGTAAAAATGTGATTCATTGGTGTGTGTGGGGTTGTGGTATTTATACAAACACAAATATCTGAGTGAACTGAGTCTCAATTTTACAAGTCTTAATTCCTGGTGTTTGCATTGTGTCTGGTTATTCCATTGTAAAATGAAACCATAAATTGCACATGCCCTGAGAGTAGGGTGTGAAGCTTAATACTTTATCTGCTTCAATTATTCACCATTTTTTGCTTTCAAATTTATATTGTCACTATGGCTCGATAACTAGGTGATCATCATGATTTATCTTTATAGTTTAGAAAGCTTGTTAAAAGTCTTTGTCAGAAAACAGCTAAGTGATTTTTATTTTAAGCTTCAGAATTGATGGCTTTTTCACATTTTTCAAGTGAAAGATTCCCTCGCTTTTCTCAAGATCAGTTTCCATTTCAAAATCTAGTCTTCTACAGCAAGCCACTCATCCTGTAAGCATTTTAAGAAGCCAGAATTAATTTCAAGAAAACCCTACATATATCACAAAAAAGATTCTTCATTTATCCAGCTAGACTTCCAATATGAAATTCTAAATATATTGGCCCAAAGATCTTGACCAAGCTTAGAGAAAAAAATTCTCCAAAGTCTTAAAAATTCTCACTGTAAGAGAACTATATTCCTCCAGCCTTATTAATTCAGCCTGATCTTGAACTCCAGAATTCCTCCCACTGGCAGCATGCAAAACTCTTTCAGATGTTTCTCCCCATGAGGACCTCAGCTCTGGTTTTCAATCTCGTCCCAGCAAAGCTTACTTGAACCACACACCTGAATCCCTTCAGACCATCACAGGTCACTATCCCTGGATTGATGTCAATTAACACATTCAGTTTCTCACTTGGCAGCTACACAAATATCTCTGTATTCATTAGACACAACTGGTGGGAAATGCCTGAGCAACTTCAGGTCACTGCCATCACCATCTGCTTGCTGACCATGTGATGTCACAGGCTCCAGCCTCTGTAACCTGCTTGAATCACAGTGCAGGGACCTGCAGCTGGGGGATTCAGCTGGACCTGAGCTTGGCTGGGAAAGAAGATGGAGAACTAAGAAGGACAGATGGGGTCATAGGGCTGTACTCATTTTCAAGAGACAAAACATTTCAGAGATGGTGACAGAATGGTATTGGGAGACTTCCTGGGACGAGGCAGAGACAGGGCAGATTATCTTTCTCTACCTGTGTGCCCACACAGCCCCAGAAGTCTGACCAGACTCAGATTTGTCACTGGAAATTCCAGGAGATCGTGTATTAGTCTGTGCTGTGCTGCTGCAGAATCCTGCATTCCCATAGCAGATGCAGCCCTTTCCTAAGAAAAGGGTGTGCCAGCTAATCCTTCTCACTTGCTGCTACTGATCTCAGACTACAAAGCTCGTTCTCAAGAGAGGGGGAAACAGTTTCACCCGTTCTAATTCTCCTAAACTGTTTATTCCCTTAGGCAAAATAATCAGCTAACACACCTGTGGAACGCGAGTGTGGAGCAGGGGAAACCCAGCAGGGAAACTCCCTGCAGCCACGGCTGCCTGTGCTGTCACTGGAGTGTGCCCAGGCTGTAATGGCACATCAGGTGGGCATTGATCTCAGCCAGTTTATGAGGTCTGTTACAGAATTGAATCACTTGCTGCTGAATCCCATGGAGCAGAAATTGCTACTTCCTAAGTTAATCCATTTTCAAATTAGCTTCCAATTGTGACAGATGACCTCACTGAAAATCAGTTTACCTAATTGCTAACACTCACTAAGGGAAGAGAAATCAATCTTTATATCTCTTTCTTTGCCCTATTTTTCTTAATATTTCTCACAGCTTCCTTTCACACTGCTCCAACTGGGAAGACAAGCTTTATGAGAAAGCTAAGAAAGCTTAATTGTCTATTCCAATTCAGAAGTCAAGAGGAGTAAAGGGAATCGATGACTGCCACTGTTTCACTGACAGGGGAGCTGAGAATGTGTATTCATTTGTTTGTGCAGCTTTCCTAAATCGTTACTTACCATCTATATCAGACCAAGATACAGAGATTTCTGCATAAATAGACTGTTTCTTGATCATTGCATCTAATTATAGACAGCTAATTTCCCAGTTTTTAATTGTGGAAAGGGAAGATTTGATGCCCATGTAATTGTTAAAAATGTATAGCAGAAGCAATCACAGGTTGCCTCATATATCTGGTCTACATGGCTTTCATGATGAGAAGTGGAGGTTGTTTTGTTTTGCTTTTTTTTCCAATTTCCAAGGTAGGCTATAGGTACAGATGAAAATACATAAAGAATACCCTATAGAAGAACACTTCAAACCAAAGAAAATACAAAATCAAAACAATTAAAATAGGCACATCTCATAAACAAACAAACAAAACAAAAAAAACCACCTTCTAATAGTTCTTTTTTTTTTTTTTTAAAGGTCCCTACATCTAATTACAGAAACCCTTTTCTGGTGCAAAATAGTATCTCAATTTGAACCCTCCCAAATTTTGATGTCATTGAATTCCGAGCAGATATGTCCTCAAAGCAAAGCGACACATTTACTTGTGATATATATTCTATGTGATAGGATAAATTACATACATGTACAATACAAATAAGCTCTGAGTACCATGGAAAGTTTTCAATATTTTTTATGGTATTATGTGTCATGTAAAACCAAGAAAATTTACTAAAAGAATGAAAAAGGAAAAATTAGGCGCTTAACAGTAATTCAGTAAAAAAGTCTTACAGACCTATCCAAGCTGTTCTTCAAAGCAATCAACACAAATTTAGTAACTACGAAGTTCATCCTGCACTGACTTAAAATAGCAGGCAGGGAGAAAAGGATGTCTGTGCAGCTGAGTAAGGGACAGTCCAGATTTTCATTTTGCTATGTCAGCTGGCTCAGAAACAAATCTGCATTTCCTCCTGGGAAGATACAGATGTACTTTTTAAATAACAAAATAGCCAATATGTCTCTAAATATGATTATCATAACCACATATAACTTGTTGTACAACTATGTTCAGCTTCATAGGTAGGGCAGAAAGCCAGAAAATGTGGTGAACATATCCTCTTCCTCAACCCTTTGACCTATGAGTGTGATGTTTATCTTCATGCTGACATTCCTAAAAATCTATATTTCCCCCTTGAATCAAGCTACCATATATTGAGAACAGAATAGCAACTTATGTTCTTTTGGCGTTTTAGAAACATTTTGTTGCTGCTCACATTGCCTTGCTTTTGCTTTCCTTCTTGATGCCTCTGTCCTTATTGAGCCCACAGTTTATTTCTGACTGTGTGACTCTGCAGCCATTCCTGGGGACATGTTAGAAAGAATCCCAAGGAAACATTGTGGCTTGTGGTTTCGAATGTCAGTTTTACCATGTCCCTGAAGCTTAGACATGAATGACACGTTGACCTTTGAAGTAGCATTGTCCTGGGACATAGCTGAGATTTTCTATTAGAGTGAGGTTTGCCTTTAAGAGAGGAGGAATGTTCAGATAGCCTGATTGGTACTTGGCCCCTGGCTAGGCTGAAAGTATAGCTTTCCCTCTCAGGCCTAATTCCTAGCACAGGAATGCAGAGACAAAAAGAAACACAATAGGGAGATAAATCTAGCAGAAGTTATTCCAAGCGACTTTATAGAAGTTTGTGCTCTAAATTGGAACACATACTTCTTCCTTTGGTTATTTCAGCCATTTTTGACTGTGCCTAATATATCATTAAAGTACTATTATAAAATTTAAATGGATTGGTGTGTGTTTTTCTTAGGGGAAATGTTTTGTGAGAGCTCCAAAGTAATTGGATAAGGTATAGCTTATTTGCTTTAGAGCTCTCTAATCACCATTCGTATGGAACTCAGATTCCAAAATATTTGGACCCCCACTGGAACAACTAGAAGTGTTGTAGGAACAGAAATGCACTGGTGACCTCATAGCAATTTTTAATATTCTTAAGTGTTGCTTCTAAATACTAAAATCTTTTGAAGTGATGTCTAGCTATTTTTCTATGATATCCGGGGATAAATTCAATTCTTTCTTTATTTAAGCAGGGGTTCTCCTTCAGTGAATTTCATAATATTGAGGAAGCTAATTGAATTAAGTAATTATAAAAGGTACTGGAGCAAACCCCTGAAACCAAACTCATATATTATTCAGAATGCTCAATGTCATTGTAATTTTCCCATCTCATTTCAAAGAGTCTTCAGAAATGAGATTTAGTCAATGTTCACGTAAATTTAGATTTGAGATAGGAACTCCAACAAAGTAACCAAATGTGATGGATGAATTCCTATCATGAAGTAAAAGGATACCATCCAAATATATTACATACTTGTAACTGTTTTCTGACAAGCACTGAGGGATCTGATGGTGCACAAGAAAATTGTCTGAAATATTGAAGTCATCTCCTATCAGCACTACTCTTCTTCCTTTTCCCAAATCCTGGGGTTAACAAATAAAAACTTATACCCAACATTGCACCACAGATATGTGACCTAAACAACCAGAAAAGTAGAAAGTGAAGCTCAGCTGGAAGAAGGAGAAACAATATTGTATGGAATGGCAGCAGAAAGAAAGAAGATTAACTACTTCCTACAGAGCCACATCAGTTCAGAAACTCACCTTGCACAAATATCTTCTCAATTAAAAAGAAATGAAAAAAATAAAAAAGAAAGGATGTGGTTAATTTTGCAGCTACCCATTTGAAAATTAGTAGAATGATGCAAAGATTGTGATATGTAAGGGGAGGGAGAAATCAATGACTTCCTTTTCCATCTACATATTATTATCACATCCTTTTTTTTCTGAGCACAGGCAGTTGAGCCCTAGACTGCCAATTCTAGGAAAGGATTTCTCAGGAGTTTGCCATTCATTAACCTAATTAAATCATCAAAATTCCCTGAAATGGAAGAAATCTCAGAAACAGAGGTCATTGACTCTTCAGTGTAAAGGAAACCTTCAGCTGCCAGCATTTTCAATAAGCTCTGTAGTAAGACTATGACTTTGGTGTAAGAATATTTCCCTTCTAAAGACAATACAAACTTACAAGCTAAACTTCACTGAAAAATAAAAGCCTGTCACTAAATACAGCAGCCCTGCTCATTGATGTGTGGTACTATGGAGGACAGTGTATCTGTGACCCTTTCTTCTCTCAGCCTCAGTGTCCTCTAAATTAATGTTCTTTTCCCACTCTTTCTCATGGGAGAGATAATGATGAAATCAAATATTTGCAAAGGAGCACTGAAAATGCTACTTTCTCTGAATGTAAAATAACCTGTGTAGAGGACTGAGTTTTTAACATTAGAATTTTTAAATTAAAAAACCCCAGGCAGCAACTAGCAGTATTTTCTTCCATCACTGCAAACTGTACAAAAGTAGGCCTAATTTATGCTAAGTTTGAAGATATTTTACTCTCTCATACTGATGAGGAATAAAGCTGAAAATCAGATGTGTTATCATCTCTGTATAAACTGTCTATTAGAATAAAACATATTTCTGCTATGACTACAAAACTAGACTCGTATCTGAAGGAATCTACAGAATGGGTGTCAAAATTTTTTTTCATTAGACATTATCTGACTTTTGACAGATTTCATAATCACATAATGATTCTGACTGGAATCATGGAGTATAATCCTGCCAAGAAAAAGATGCATCTGCATAAAACATGGATTATATATTATAACATTTGTAAAATGATAAATTATCTACTGCAGCTTTATAGGAAAATACTAGTATGTAAAACTGAAGAAGAGCAACTGCTGCTTAGAACACTTTGCAAGGAATTGTTATTACTGGAGTTCAATAGGTGTCTCTTAAAGTTCTTAGAATTAAGTGTAGTATTGTACCAAGCACAGCAAAAACCATACGATGGTGAAATGTCTGTATTATCTTTTTTTCCCATAAATTACCATGAACATACCACGATGATATGCATACAAGAGAACAGAAGGAGAAACACAGTATCTACTATGCTGCTGTCATGAGTGACATTTTAATTGGCTCGCAAGCGAATGGGGACTGCAGTATGTTTAGACTTAATTTCCACATGTACAGTACAGCCATTACAACTAGACTCCTCTGCATCTGGGAATTAGTTTATAGCATTGCAACTGCTGCTCATCTGCTCTTCTGCTGTCTCTGCCATGAACATGAGTCTTGACAGAGAATCTGTGGCTGGATAAAATAGCTGTCAGACATTAGTGCAGCCCCTGTAGGTACGCTAGCAGAGAGCACACCTCTGTAAGCAGAGGGAAGTCACAGTGGTTAGGATTGGAGCCAAGTAGAGCAGGGGTGGGAGATTTTGAGTGCTGCTTCTTGAGCTGGAAGAGCAAAGGTGCAGTAGGTGCAGCAGGACAAACACACAGCTGGTGCTGCAATCCACCTCACGAGGATTTACTGCTGCTCCACGCAGCTCTCAGGGCCCAGACCCTGAACAAAGGCCATCTGCATTACAGATGGATGGGACTTCTCCAGGAAAGTCCCTTTCCTATCCAAAAGTTATGACTTGCTAGAACAAGTTTTTTAGTATTACTTTTAATGAAAATGAATAGTTTTTGAGAAGGTTTGTGTTTTAAACTTTTCTCATATATATCCATCACAGACTATCCCAAAGGAATGTGTTTGCCTTGACTGTACTTTTACTTAGACAAAACATGAGGATAGAGAATTAATGCATGTGTGTCATGGTCCAGTGAAGATAATTTTGTATAAATATGCAATGACAATCAGAAACACTGTATCTCTCCAAGGACATAGAGTACACAGAGTGACATCCTTGGAGACACTTCACAATCAGGGTTTTACCTCACCGTCCTCTTCTTGAGGGATCACCACAAAGCAAAAAATGGATGAGATTTGAGCTGTGGTCTTCCACATTCCCTGAGACACAGAACAGTTGCCTATAGAAATTTCATTTTTATATCCCCCATTAAGCCAAGGTCTATTTTCCAATGCTTAAGTATTTGCACAAACCAAAACAATTACAATAAAAACAATGAAAAGAGACTGATTTTATCCTGGGTTTTATTGGAGACATGAGAAAAATAGGATTTTGTTTTTCTTTTTAATCAGAGGTGATCTTAATAACAATTGAACTATTTTAGAGCATTAATATGTCAGTGTTTTTAGGAAAATAAGGCCATAGGGGTTGAGGATTTTTTCCTACCCCGTTTTTCCTTTACACATTTTGATTTAGCATGATGAAGGAAATAAAACAAACTTCTAAACCCTGAAATCTTTCAGAAGCCAGAGCTCCAGTTTTCCAGCCAGCCCTCATCCACATGGAGGCCAAATGCTCTTGTCACGTTATTAATTCAGTCTGCACAAGAGGTTGTGGTTCCCTTGCTAGAGGAACTCTGCTAGGAAACGTGGTGCCAGAAAATCTGACAAGTGCCTTCCCCCCCAGTACAATATTTTGGAGAGAGGAAGCCCAGAGCAGAGGGCTCTCTGCGGGTTGCTGTGGGACGGCTTGCACAGCACTTACACTTCTTTGTGATGTGGTTCGAAGGAGGAGAAAGTTGAGACATTTCAACAGCCCTGCTCCCTCTCTGTCTCCTGCAGTTTGCACAGCAATGACAGGGAAAACCCAGCAAAAAAGAAGAAACCAATGTTGTGGCTTTTCTGCCTTTTCTACCACCTTAGAACGAGGTCTAGCAGCAAATCCTAGTAGATCATGCATTACAACCAGTGTCTGGGAACACGTATAGGGGAGGTTTTGGCAAGTACAATAAACCCAAATATTTCATGAGAATGCATGCTTAGTTTCAGATATTGTCTTAAACCACGTTCAACACTATGATATGTGTGGTTTTCTTTTATTGTTGTTTTCACTCCCCCTTCCCCCCCCCACTGCATTTTAAAGTACCTGAGAAGTGTCTTTAATGCTTCTGTCCCCTTTCAGGTAAGTATATTAACAGTCAGATTGAGAACCATGAGTGCAAGCATTAGATCTTGGGAAGATGATTGAAGCCTTAATAAATTTGAAACCGTTTTCAATTAGTACACAGGAAATTTACTTTGTGAGCCATGACTTGTTTTATTAGTGCCCTAGAGGGCAATTTAGATTGGAAAAATCAGGACATCATTGTTTGCCAAAAAAAGAAAACAGATACTTAGCTTTCATCTATAGTCTGGGATACAGCCATGAAAATGGGACTAAAATATTATTGAATATCAAAAAATATCTGTAAATTGGGGTCAATCATAGTTCTAGAGTGTTGGAAATGACATTCATCCCATCCTAAAGTGTATGGTTATCTTGGAAGTTTGCCACTTGCTAACATACTGCTTTTACTTTTAAATCAACCCAAAGTAAAACCTTTATATTACAGTTTTAATAGGTTCAATTAAGATATGGAAATAGTTGCTCAAGAAAGCAGGAACCCTTTAAAATTTGTCATACCTTTCAGACTTTAGTCACCTGTGTTTTTTGTGGGGTTACGTCAAGGACCCCACTCTCAATTTTTCTTCTCCCTTATTGCTCACGTTCTCAGCTAGCCAGAAATGAAATACTTATATCAAAGACATAGAACAGAGAGAACTAAGTACAGGCTATGCATTAGCAGAAGCAATCCCTTCTAAAATTATGAATAGCAAGATCAACTTCTATTACTGCAAAATTTGTTCTGCCAGTTGTAGTCTGGCCAGTAAGGTGAAGGAGAGGATACACCCGATGAAACAGCTCTTAATATGCCTCTGCCTGGCATACACAGGCATCAGCTACAAAAATGTTCCTTGTGTATTAACCTGCCTTGACCTCATCCACCTGAATAAAGGCCTCTTGCAGTGTGGTCTATAATTTTTCAATACTTTTTAATCATATCCACATCATTGCCTTTCACACTTCAGCAAGCTCCTTCAAATGATGCCAAACTCAGATTCAGCAGCACTGGACCATGGCTTAAACACTTAGGGCTAAATTATTAGAACTCTTTTTTGATTCTGTAAGGGAGGGAGAAATCTTCTCTCCCTATTCTCCCACTGTGAATGTAACTCCAGGGGTAAAGGACAGAAATATGAGAAGACTGTTGTGTATCTTGCTCTTTTAGTGTTTCCACAGAAGCATATACTAGAAGGATGCAACTCTAAACAAGTATTTGCACCATTTAATATTAAGTTGTTTCTGTACAACAAGCACAGCATAATTAGGTAAAAGAGGCAGCTCCATAAAGAATTCAGAATATCTAGATAAAACTAGTGCTCAAAGCCAACCTCTGTGAGAGGAACCTATACAAATAGTGATTTTAACTACTCCAGAGTCCACACAAGGAAAATTATCCCATGATCAGTCACAATTCCTATTAAAAAAGGGAACATTAAAAACCACAAGGGCATTAACCTCATGTATTTCCTTTCACATCTGAAGTTTTAATTTTAAAAATTTGTGCTGGTCAAATCAATCATAGGTGCAATAACTGAGCTCTTGTACCTGAAACTGTTTCAGACAGCCAAGTATCCAGCCAAGAGCTGAACCTGCAAGAGTGGTCTCAGGTAGATGATGCTTCTTCCAGAACAAGAAGACTACCAGGTATGAAAACAACATTTACAGTTCAGAGCAGTAGTGCATTTCCCATCCTAGCACACTTTCACATGACCCATCTCTGACCCTGAGGCAGAAATACCAGTCTCAATTCTCAGCTCCATAGGAGGAAGGCCCCTGGTGTGGCCATCCACTGAAATTTCCCAAATAAATCAAAATGTACAAACAATGTCCTGTTGTGCCAGGTCCCACCTCAGCAAGGGGGCATGACATTGTCAGGGCACAAATCAAGGACCAAAACTATAGGACACACCATGAGCTTTACCTTGCCTTGTTACAAGTGCGGTATCCATCTGTCTCCATCAGATCAGTAATGTCTGGATGAACATCTAGCTGAGGTTTTAATAGAAAATTAAACAAAACCAGTATTCTAATCCTCTACATGAATTTCAGAGTACTAGTTAGGCCCGTTAAGGAACACATTAAATTTGCACAGAATTCTTAATCCCTGGGAAACAAACTGGAAGGAACTGTTAGCTTTAACTTCTTTAAATGTATGTCAAAAAAGAAAAAATAAAAAGAAGAAGAAGAACAAAATATCTTACCTCAGACAGCCACAAGAGTTTAACGGTCAAAGCCAAATTATCCAGTTTGATTGATGTTTCTTTTGATACTCCTAAAGGAAAATAATTTTATATTTAAAAAATACAGCGAGTTTACAGAAAAAAACCTATAAAAGTTTACCTATTTCTGAATAGTAAATAAGAATATAATCAATTATCACGGATGTTTAAAAAATCCAAAGTCTTGACTGTGTAACAGGTACCATTCTAATTCAATAAGATTTGGGAAAGTATGTAGCAGGGGTCTTGTGATGAAACACAGTCATGTTGCACTTTATATAAAGTATCAGCTTTATTTGCTGTAATGAAGTGAAGTCATCTTGGTTTACAACTGGAGTTTGTTAGGTTTGTCTCATTATTGGAAAAATAATCCAACCCAAGGAACCTCCTCCATCCCCTCCAATCCTCTAAATGCATTGATTTTCATTGGAATGAAGTTACATCTCCTTATAAAGGCAAGCCTAGATGGATGATATTGAAATAAATTAGTTTCCCTTTTTGAAACATGACAGTGCAGTTTTACTGTGGCCCACTCAGCTAATTTCTCACAGGAGAAGACCAGGGAGTGAGGGGATGTTCATTTGGAGAGGGCCATGCAGGTTTGCAGGAGTGCAGCACTGCAAGCACAACCCTGACTTCAGTATCTGCTCAGACACAAAAGTGGGCATCCACAAAGACAAGCTCCAGCTAAGGAAGTTGATCAGAAAGCCAAGTTCAAACTGGAGTAGCTCAGAGCAGTTAACTTTAAACTTCAGCTATAAAAGAGACCCACACTTGACTGGAAAAGCTCAAATAATTGGCCTTTCTTCACCTATATGAATGTCTGCTCTCCATCCAGCCTGCTCCTTTTTATTTTTAACCTGAAAATGTGGAAGAAGATAAGGTAAATGAAAAAATATTTAAGAAATTCTGCAACTCATTAAAATGAAATTTGCTCACATAAATGGACTTTTCAGGCACTGGCACAAACTTACCACTGTGATGCCCATCACATGAGCACAGACACCCTGGGATGTGATTTCCTGCTCCAGGACCTAGAGAACACCCTGTTTGTCAAGATGCTAGAGAGTGACAGGGCTATGGATGAGCAGAGAAAAAGGCTTTCAATACTCTCTGTATGGAATGAATCCATGAAAGATCAAGTCCAAATGGAATCAAATGCAGTTGGATCTGCAGTTGACTCATTTCACTGAAATTTTCAAATTAAAGATTTCTGTTTGGAACACATGGACTGTGTTGGTTAATTTTGTTATATTTCTGATGGCAGATGCTTTGGGAGCCTACAGATTCCTGGGATACAGTTTGTATTTTAATATGTGCTTGCACAATGCCTAACATTCCTTGGCAAATAAGCCAGCAACATTCTCACGTAAAATTAGGCAAGGTCTTGTTTGTTACATGCTTTTCAAAAAACTTTCTATATTTGGATCATGATTTACAGTTTCACTGAAATGCTGTGGCTTTCTAAATGTGATTGACACAGAAAGAACTATGGTACAACATTTTGAAATAAGGAAGAAACAAATGACATTATAGGACAACTTTCTTGTGCAGGTGTATTATAAGAAGTTTGCTAAAAGACATTCTAGCCTCTAGTTTAAAAGAGCTGGCAGAGGAAAACTCATCCAGTGGAAGAAATCAGTGCTGAGATCTTGCCCACGTCAACTGTCAAACAGCAGCCAACACACACAATTGAAGTAAATAGGAAAAAAAGTTTCAATATCTCAAAAATAAAAGAGCTGATCTTCTGCAACCTAGACTGCCAGTGATTGAAAATGAAATAAATTACTTTATCTGCTAAAGGGAACAATAGCTGATTTGCTCTCCAGAAGTAATCTTTGGTTTGTTTTTTTTTTTCTTTTCTACTGGTGTTCTTCTTTGCAGGCTAAAGACAAATTTCAGACCTTATTCTGTGTTAAAATCTGAACAAAACCCAGTGAAGAAAGACATTTCAATGGACTGTGGAAACAAGACCCAAATTTGATGCAAAACCATCAAACCTAACAGCCCTAGATCTGAGGAGACTAACAGAGACCACTTAAGAAGTAAACTGATACAGAAGCCATAAAAGATACCTATGTGGATTCTTATGTTTTATCTTTTCCTAACCTGGTTCTAATCCATTATTTGGGAAGACAACAGAGAGTGTCCTGAGTATTAAACAGGTTTACCACTCCAACTCTACTAGAGTTTTCTTAGTCACTAAACGAGCTCTGTAACCATCCTGATAACCCATTCTCTGTACAGAGCTGTACAACACCCATCCCCAAACAAACTGCTTTTAAACCATATTCAAACTTGCTCTATTTCCTGCAATATGAATGCACTTAACTCAACTATTGACTTCAACATGCAACAGCTGAATAAAGCATATTCATAATTATAGCAGAATTTGAGTGGTATTGAAATACTATTATTGTGATGCTTCTGTCACAGCTCTATCAACACTTTCCTGAGATACAGTAGCAGCTGTATTTTTATATTTTTATTGTCTGGTCAAAGGAACATTCTCCATACAAAAGTTTCTGATTAAAAATCTATGTTAAAAAGACTATACTTTTTAAAGTCAAATGTAGAAAAAGTCTGCAGTTTATCTCTAAGCCACAAAATCCCCATTAAATAAATTAAATTATTTACTGTTGAGATTTTTTTCCTCTTTTTTAAACTGACTTTTTAGCATCAAGGAAAATACACTAAAAAAAAAGAGAAAATGTCAGGCTTTTTTCAGACTCTCAGAAGGGGCATTGAAAGCTTAAGCACCCAACATTATTAATCCCTGGTGAAATTCAGATTGCAGGTGCATGCACTTCTTTCTAAAGCATATGAAGCTCAGTGTAAACATCCCAGTAATAAATAGAACAAGTACCACTGATTTTCATCTTTCCTAGTCATCTTGCCAGGACTGACTGTCAACATTCTTGCACCTCTTTCAGACATTTTACTTAACAAGTTTTTTAATGTCTCAGGTATGGCGATGTGAAGATAACCCACCCACCCACATGTACACACCCACAGGTATGCAGAAAGAAAAACTGATCTTTATTAAAAAATTTGTAGGATCCTCACTGCATTTTCCTTGTGTGCTCCCACAACTTCAGGGCCAATCACAGGAGCCAAACTACCTCCTGCTGTTTTTTACAGCTGAGGTTTCCCAGTCCTTTACAGGCACTGTTTGACCCCTTTCCAGCTGGCTCTGATAATCAAATACGAGCAGCCAAGTCCAGTTCTAGCTCCCTGCTCCCCTAACAACTGCTCCAGGACTGAAAGGAGCAGACCACCCTGTTGAACCAGCAAAAAATTTAATAGGAAATTCTGTTCACTTTATTATTTCTTACAAGACAAAAGGAAGCAAGAGAGCAGAGAGGAACCTTTTGTGGATGTGATATAGCTTTTACTCAATTGAAAGTCCAATTTGAAAATAAATTTTTCAACCATGAGTTTTTGCAGACATACAGCAATTTTGAGCAATGCAGATATTTCAGATACACTTCCCCAGTTTAGTTTCATGTGTGGAACACTCCACATACAAAGTTTTAGTTTTGGTAGTTCTTTTATTAGTGGGTTTATATAAACTTGAAATAAATAAATTTGGATGAAACATCTATTCCTTGTTTGAACTTTTTTTCACTCTATGATTATTGTATTTTACATACAATATATGATTGAAAGGTCTTAGTGATAGCTAAGAGAGAATTCCATGAGCTCACATTGTCTGAACTACTCAGCTTGAGATGAGACAGAAGGCTCTGGAAGGAAAGACTGCTTCCTAGAGCAAATGAGGGAGTCCATACCTGTGCCAGAAGGTCAGAGGAGTTCTCTGGGTTGATGGAGGAAGCATGAGAAGAAAGACTGAGTTTGTGGCACGGACTTCTTAAAAAAAGCAGAGAGCAAATATGGAGAACAATGGAAAAGTAGATTTGTCCTGGGTAACAGGAATCTAAGTGCTGAATGGGAGCAAGATCCTGTGCTGAAAGCTATACTGGGAAAGAGGGAGATTTCAAACCAGCTTCCTTGCAATTCACCTATGATCTATGAGCTTTCTCCAAGCCTTTTTTCTTCTTTTTTTCCAAATCAAATGTAGCTTTGAAGGTCTGGGTTTTTTTTCCTCACTCTAAGAAAAGTATGGACAGACTCATATCACAATTATGCCTGATTTAAGTGTCCTGTCATAGCATCTCATCAAGTACACAGCACTAAAGATGCAAATGAACACATTTTCGTAAAAATATTCCTCATTGACACTAAACATCAATATTTGCATTAGCAAGGAGCCCTCAGAGGTAATGTTGGCTTTAAACCAATGCTAGAAGTGTTTGTCACAAAGTCTTGAGATAGATAGGCTGCAAGCAGATAGAAAGTTATGTAAAGCACATTTTTATCTTTTACAGATATAAACTTTATGCCAGACATAATAATTATGAGATGAGTGATAGCATTTGAATGCAAATATTCTAATAATGGAGAAATGACATGTTATTGTATAGATAATTTTTACTTTACAAGTCACCTGCAAAGGTGTTTTTCTAAAAAACATAGCTTTTCAAAATTAGACTCACAGAAAGGCAAAGTCCCAGTGTATGTTTGGAGAAAGTTCATAGAATTCCTGCTAGTCAGATTTTGTGGTCTCCAGTTGACATTAAACATTCTCAGAAGCTATATTATGCATACTGTTCTGTGTGTGCATAAAATTTTGGTAACCCACCAGCAGGGCAAGAGATGTAGAAACACTTCCTTGTTGGTGAACTTATTGGTGAAAATGAACACAGGCATTTTCCAAACTGAACTTATTAATGAAAGCTTTTCCTGGCTGGTACATATAAGGGCAAACACATTATTCCCAATGAAAAACAGCTTTGTAAAAGTGAAAGAGGAAACCTCATGGGTGGTCTTCTAAGAATATAAAAACTTGTTTTATGCTTTAGATACATTAAAAAAGAAAAAAAAAGAAAAGAAAAAAAAAATCTGATGGCTCCTTTTGGGTCCCAGAGGCACAGGAACAAAATGCCATGATGGAGTCCATGAGGAGCTATATTCCCTCTTCCTTGGGCTGGTGTGGAGCAATGCTGTGCATTTCCCAAATCTGACTCAAAATAAATAAGAAGGTTCTTTGAGTTTCATTCCCTGAACTCACTCAAGCAAGATTGCTATGGAGATGAGGCACAATTGGAAGTTTATCAGCAGAGTCTAAATTGACTGTAATAGGTTTTAGAATATCCTTGGGCACAGGTCTCCACTCTACTTGATATTTTGGCACTGGCAGTAGCCCTGTCTTACAATAGAGCAATTTAGACTTTGCAGAATCTGGCATTCTGTGTCTAATTCATATTTTTAAATTCTTTGCCTCTGCTACCTGTAAAACCTGCACTACTCTCTCTATTACACCTTTACTATGCAGATATACACACATTTCTCCTCTTTTTAAGATGTGATGATGATTAAATTTTCTGGTATTTGAGAAGGAAATAGAGTCATCAATAATACAGTTGTCATTCTGGTGTAAATTTCATGCCATTTCAGTACACTGGCAAATTATAGAATTTGGAGATAGACGAAAAAGTAAAAACCTTCTCCGATGGCATGTTTACAGATTTTCAAAAGATAGAGAGTAGTTTCTAAACTGTTGTCTTTGTTTAGGTGTTTTAACATTCAATTTTTGCTGTTATATAGACAAATTATTTCTTATGATAATTATTCTCTTTTGATCTCTTTTTCCAAATAACGTTCTAGTAAGTGGAGCAACTGCATTTCTTCCATATGCAAAATTGCTTAAGACATTTCTGATCTCTCTGTGCTAAATGCTGCAGGATGAATGAAAGAGATGCAGATGCAGATACAATTGTAGAGAAACATAACTTAATGCTATGGGTGATTTCACTTAAAGCAGAGGCAGAGCCTGAATCCACGCCTCCTACTCTTTTAAAGCTTCCTCCAGGCCCATCTAAATCCAGTATTACATAAACATCTTCACATAACTTTGTCATGACTGTAGAAGTACTAATTGACCACTCTGTTCTCACTAAGGCAAGACCTTCCCTTTCTTTATTAAGTCACCTTTCCTGCCAATAGATGTCACAGGACACGCCATTTCCTTCTGAAAAGGCCATTAAATGTGACAAATACATAAGCACACTTTGCTTCCTGCCTGAGGCAGGGATCTAGAAATTTTTCACGGGAGTCTCTTGCATCATTCTCCTCCCTGCCAGCCAGTTTGTCAGGTCCAGCCAGCACCAGTAGCACAAATTGACTTGGTGAGATATACCTTTGAAAGTGATTCATTACAACTGTAAACAAAGAATACTGGGGAAAAGATTTTAGGTTCTTCACTGAGTGGGTTTGTTTTTTTTTAATTCAGTGGAATATTCTGCTACCATGCCATGTTATTTCCTGCACTGAAGGGGTGGTAGCTGGTGTTCAGTAAAAGAAGTTTCAACCCACATTAATGACCTTGATCTAAAATTAAGTTGGTGATAAGACTGCAGGCCATTGGAAAACACTAAATTGCTTATTAATTTACACTTGATTATAGGGGAAGTCTTGTCATTGGATTCAATGTAAGTGTCTCAAGCCCTTTTGCTCTAACTCAAGCAACACTGTATTTATAATCAAATCCACTGGCCAAAAAATCTGAAAAGTCCTACTTCTTTAAATACAGTTTATATCTATATATAAAAAAACTAACAACCTAATCTCCTTGTGATAGTTCAGCAGCTTACACAGGTTTAGTTAGGTGGTCTCCATTAAATTAATTCCCATGTTGTCTTTACCATGGCAGATACTTTGATTGGAAATTTTATCAAATATACATGAAACTGCAATTCTTTTAGCCATTTGAAATGTCTTATTCAAACTAAGGAGCATTTAAAATACATAATAATAATGAAAATATCTTGCCCTATTTCCATACACTAATCTTTTTAATGGAAATAAAAAGAGACTCAATTTCCTTGACATTTAATTCAGAGTTATAATTATGCTTTTTAGGAAGAAGCTTTTTCCTTTTGTAATAAAACAGGTTGAATCATTTCTGTGTTCACAAAAAACTCTGAGCTTCTGTACAGAAAAGGCTTGTAAGGATTTCTGTAATGATTGCTTGTAGATGTACAATAACAATTCTTAGCTTAGTGAGAAAGAAAACATGGAAAAAATCTATGCTTCATTGTAGAGCAGAATATCCTCTTACAGGCAGGATTTTTTTTAAAAAAAGAGCAGTTTATTCTCTGGTTGTGTTCTGTCATAAATCATACAGACAGATGTGTGCCTTAGCCACACATCAAGGTTGATTACCATTTCTTTAAGTTTATATAGCACAGGCTAAGGATTACTCTTTTTTATTGTAACTTTTTTCAATTTTTAGTAGAGAAAATGTAATATTGCATGCATTTTTCTTTGTTACAGCACATCTGCACAATAAAAACAATATTTACATCATGCAATTTTCTGCTCTTATGAAGAAAAATCTAATCATAGCTGGGTCTGCTTGTTCTCTTTCTAAGAACGTATTTTGGAGGAAGTCCTCATATGAGCTAAGATAATGATAAAAATGTTTCATTGCATATTCTGCTACCCACATGTCTACATTTCATATTTTAAAAATTATTTGATCAAAAAAACCTTAGAGTATATGTATAGATGAAAGTATCTCAATATACACCAATTTAATAATTAAGCCCTGTTGAATTCCTGCAGCCTTGAGGACTGTTAAAGCCAGGATGTGTGCAATGTTTTTAACTTCATTCCACTAGGCCAGACTGAACTAGAGGTGGGATTCTTCCTCAGTATCATTCATTACCAAAGAAAATGCTGTGAGGAGAGCGCACACACCAGGGAGAGTGGTCTGACCTCAGCTATTATAGCCAGTCATAGCTGGCATCAAGAAGAGATCAACGTGAGGTTACTCAGTATTTCTATTAGATAGAGTTCAGATTTGACATTGGTCATGGGTATAAAGCAAATTTTGACTTGGAACAACCAAGTTGGAATTCAAGGTCCCGTTGTTATTTGCCAGTGCCAATGAACTTACAGAAACAAGGTTGTTATATTGCACAAAGGAACAACCACAGAGCTGAGACAATTGAAATCTAAGATTTGTCTGAGGAACTCGTAGTGAAATGATCAATGTCCATCAGTGTTTGAAAATTAGCAAATTAAGTTTAGTTCCTTAAAAATGAAAAGCTATGTGAACATCTAATTCATCATTGAAATAGCAGCCTTCATAAATAACTCAGCATACTTTGTTATTTCTGGAGGTGACAATCTCATGACAAATGCTTTGTATTACTAGCATTGTCATCTTCTCTTTCCACAGAAAAGGACAAAGAGGATAGGAGATGTGAATTTGCTTCTGAAAATGTTAGAGTGTATCACATTTGGTAAAGAAGAGCATTTCCTCTATCAATCCAAGATTCTTTGAAAAGTTAATAAAATGCGATACAAAGTAATTTTGTCCTGTCATAATACAATTCACAGCATAGAAGATACTGGCTTATTGGTACATCTACAGAAAAAATAACACTAATGTCTTAGCAGTATTTATCTTCAAAATTTATTGGTGTGTTACAAACTGTATTTATTCGTCTTATTTTTTTCTACCAGTCAGAAGAGAAATGGGAAAGCTATTTCAACAGTTTGTGGTTTTTTTCTTAGTAAATATTTAAAAAAAGGCAAAAAAAACCCCTTGCAACAAAATACGTTTTTTTTAATTGTCCTTTGCTCCCTTCCCCCCCACCAGTGGTACATTTTTCCCTATGGCTGTGATGTTTATGTTCATTCTGACTCACATTGGAAGGAAAGGAGGTGCTAATATCCATGATCAAATCAGTTCATAAATTTACTTCACTGCCTTGTCACACCATCAACACTTGTTTTTCCACTGAATTTGTTTCTCATTATTTCCTCTCCTCTACCTCACCCATGAGTGGTTTTAAACCAATTGAAAAACATTTGCAAAAACATCCCCATGCAAGAAAGCATTTTAAAAGTAAGGTGAGACTTACCTTGCAACAATTCTCCTTCAAAGTGGGAGAGTTTTGTGCTTTTTTTGAGCAAGAAACTATCCTCTGAGACTCTTCTATTTCTCTGCCTGTCCTACACTGTGGCTTTAACCTCTGCCATCATTATAATTTCCCTAACCAAGGACTATGATGTCACAACATTTTCATGTTATGATGGACCTCTTTGGGCTCTGGATATAATTACTACTTCTTTGGGTGTAGCTATGCAGTTGTCAAAAAAAAAGAGATAATATAAAACAAGGAAGCAAACTACACTGCCTAGTTCTTCGCCCATTTTTTTCCTTATGTTGATGTTGTTTGAATACCAAAGTCTCTGGTACCTTAACCACTAACACATGGATGCATTTTGCTGTCTGAAGGAATCAGAAGGTAAACAGGTGATTGAGTTATTTCATTTATCCCTACTGAAACCTCTTATTGGTTGAAACACAAGAAGAACCGGTATATCTACTGCATCTCATTCTACTGCCTAATCACCTTCTTTCTCTGTTCAGCAGAAATTGAATATTAAAATTAACTACAGTGTAGGTCTAATTGATGATGCAAAGTACATAATGTCTATTTTTCTGACCTTCTTTGTGCCAGTGAATATGCTTGCTCAGATAAGTGACTTTAGGGTCTGCAAGGTCACTGAAAATGGTCTGGGAATAGGAGCTCTGCGCAAAGAAATATTTTATTGCAAGCTTTGCCATTGGAAGGAAGCTGGGCAATCTTTGCTACTTCACATTTTTAAAGATATATTTTAAAAGCTAATTTCATCTGAGCTGGTGGTGAGGTCTCCCAAAAGAAGAATCCTAAGGAAATCAGCTTCTCAGTCTGCTAAGCAAAATATCAGAGCCAAGTGATCAAGGCTGAAATCAAAGCTCTGCTCAGGTCAGGAGAGTTTAACCAAGAGTAACACTTCCTCACTGAATGCCACAGATGTTTATTTTCCCTGCTGGAGTTCTCCACATCTTCCCCAAAAGCCATAGATGAGATGACACTTAGTTCAAGCAGCTGTGCAAGCTGCCATCCTAACAGTGTTTAATCCTCATTGACAAGCCCTGGCAATGAACACATATCTGAGGGCAGCCCTGTTTTACATAATCTTATGTGCTGTCCTTCCCTCTCTGCCCATGCTGAGAGCAACACTGCTAAACATAGAGTAATCTCCCTCTCTCACTCCAACAAGGAAAAACATCTCTGTGCACCTCACCCTGCAGTGAACAGTCCAGCCTTGGCAGCCACCTGTGGATTGGGTCTGAGTGTAGTCAGAGTGCATGTGCCCTGTGTGGCACAGAGAGCTGATGAAATCATCACCAGCAACCTGGAAATGAAGGGCAGGCATTCGGTGTTCCCAGAGCCCCATGAAATGATCTCAGTTTACTTGAGGTGATTTGAGTCATGGGGTGTCAGATTGAGAGCACCAAACCCTGCAGCAAGTGGTCAAGTTCAGAGCCATAACAGCAGCTCTGTGGGTGCCCAGATACCTTTATAATATTGACACTGGGCTGTCTTAATGCAGCCAGCTGCCATACAGGGAACTTGGTTTTGCCTGGAAAAATTGCATTTGAAATATGATGCAAGAAGCAAGCTTCACTACCAAACCTCTGCCTGTTGCATGAGTAGTGGTTTTATTGCTGTAGCACACAAGTCAGTAGGAATTTCTTGGTCAGTCAGCTTGTAATAAAACTTAGGGAATTGAAATCTTCACTGAACTATTTGAATGTCATGGCCCATGCTTTGTTTTTGTTGGGTGTTTTCAGATTGATGACTTAAAATACAGAGGATGGGTGTGGTTAAATGCTCTGCTCCCACTCAGTCATTCCTAAAATGTATGTTCAAGCTCAGTTTCTCCAGGGCCCCCCTGGATTTGTGTCACTGCAGGAGTGCTCTGCCAGCTCCACAAGCTGAGAAGAGGCATCCTGCTCTCAGTTGCACATCCCCTGAGATTTACAGTAACCACTTGGTGGAAGGAACAGACTCTCTGACTAACTTCCTTCAAAAATGATTACAGAACTTTGCATTGAGCATTTGATGCCTTAGACTGTCTATCATTCTAAAACGAATCCTTCCCCAGACTCCATCCTACCAGTTCCAATCAAGAACATTGCTGGATGTATTGTATCACATAAAATAATTTGCTTTCTTTGTAAAAATTCCTAAAATAAAATAATGAGCATCAGATGTCTATTTCTTGCGTTGTGCTGACACTGCATAAAAAGAATGCTTCAATTCTCAGCCCAGAGCAGCCTTTCCTACTCTTCATGCCATAGACCCACAGAAACCACAATTCAACCCCATATCATGAAACATTCTCTAGCTTAGACTTAAATAGATGTCTACATATTCTAATGAAATTTCTATAACCAATGAGCAGATGTATACACTCAGTCCATCTCAATCCCCTTCTGAAAAACTTATTACTAGCAAAATGCTCCTTCAGTTGCTTGTTTTCTGATTTCACTTCAAAAAGGCCTGTAGGGAGGGGGTGATTTAATCTCTGGCTTCTCTAACTTACTTTTCCCCATATTCCTTTTCATCTTGACATGATTTCTGGTGGGAATTCAATTAAGTAGTAATCATAGAGTCATAGAATCATTTTGGTTGGAAAAGACCCTTCAGATCATTGAGGGCAACCATAAAGCTGACACTGCCAAGCACATCACTAAACCATATTTCTAAGCACCCCGTGGAATCATAGAATGGCTTGGGTTGGAAGAGACCTTGAAGATCACATAGTTTCCATCCCCCTGCCATGGGCAGAGACACCTTTCACTAGACCAGGTTTCTCAAAGCACCATCCAACCTTACCTTGAACACTTGAAGGGATTGGGCATCCACAGCTTTTCTGGGAAATTGTTTTTAAATGTCTCCAGTGAGGGTGACTACCACTTCCATGGGCAGCATGTTCCAGTGCTTGTCAATGCTTTTCATACTCTTTTTTCTACTACCCAATTTGGGCCTCCCCTGGTGCAACTTGAGACAATTTCCTCTCATTCTATCTTGTTACTTGGGAGAAGAGATTGACCCCCTACTTGGCTGCACCCTCCTTGAGGTAGTTGTAAATATTGATAAGGTCCCCCCGAGCCTCCTTTTCTCCAGGCTAAACACTCCCAGCTCCCTCAGCTGCTCCTCATCAGACCTGTACTCCAGACCCTTCCCCCTCTCTGTTGCCCTTCTCTGGACTCTGTCCAGCACCTCAATGTCTTTCTTGTCATGAGGGCCCCAAAACTGAGCACAGTTTTTGAGGTGAGGCCTCACCAGTGCTGAGTACAGGGACACAATCACTGCCTTGGTCCTGCTGGCCACACTATTGCTGACACAGGCCAGGATGTCACTGACCCTCTTGGCCACCTGAGCACATCTGGCTCATGTTCCGCCACTGTTGATCAGCACCCTCAGGTCCTCTCCAGACACTCTTATCCCAGGCTGTGGTGCTGCCAGGGGTTGTTGTGACCCAAGAGCAGGAGCAGCCCCTTGGTCTTGTTGAACCTCACACAAGAGGCTTCAGCCCATTGCTCCAGCCTGTCCAGATCCATCTTCAGAGCCTTCTGAGCCTGCAACAAATCAGCACTTCCCCAAATGGTACAACATCCTTCCTGCCCATTCTGACCTCTCACGATTTTAACCTGCAGGGTGCAGTCTGTAATGGGAAAATAAAGCATTAAACCACTGATTTTGTCTGTGGGTTTCTCCTGTGTTTTTCATGACTGTATTTCCCAGCTGTGTTTGTTCACTGCATAAAAGCTAACAGGAGCAAATGCCATGCAAATTTTGACAATTTCAATCTGTTTCTGTGATAGATACACAAGAAAAATCTACTGAACTAAATCATTTCTAAGGTGTGCAAGAGGAAATCTACCATTCACCCATCCATTTAGGCATGAGACAAATTGAAATCAGTATCAAATGAGGTATGAGAGAAAAGCCAACATCCGCTAGCAAGTTCAATGTGTGTTAAGTGAAGTAAGGTGAGAACTTAAGAGAACTTGGATGCTGTGGTTAATTCCTTTCTCTAGTAAGTAAGAGTCACTCAAGGACTCACTGATCTTCACAAAACAAGATAATTTTTTAAAAGTCAAGTTGTTGAAATTATCTCTGGCCAGACCATGCAACAATATATTCATGTCTGTATTTTTTATCAGTACAGTTCCATTGGATTTGTTTTCATTATATGATATTAATCTTGTAGATACACAAATGAAATATCTGATTCTTTCTTATAGGTCTCACTCTGCCTATTTCGTGTGTTTTGATGAAGCATGTTATTTTTTTCCAGTTTTATAAACTTATTTTCTTTGTCTTCAAAAATATTGAGGCCAATATTTGAGGTTTTCTGAAATATCAATTCTGATAAAATTTGAGGACAAAACCAGCACATTTTTGCCTATGTGTAATATAAATCTGAGAAATTAGTTTCTTGCTTTGTGCTGGTGTACATACTGATGAAATCTTATATCTCTTTATCTCAATATACTATCACAGATAAAACAAAACATGGCAATTAACAGAGTTCTTTTTAATAGATTTTATTTGCTGTTTGTTTGTTTTCTTCTGAGAATAAATAATTTTACAACCAAAAATTGTTTAAAAAAATGCTGTTCTGTATGTATTTTCCAAAGTTGCAAATTGTTGCTGCTGGTCATGGTGCTAATTAGTATTTCTTTGTTTTCTTGGAGTCTTGCTTTTGTGTGCTAGTCCCTCAATAAAGACTGCAGAATTTTTTAAAAGAAATCATCATTTTGCTCTAAATTCATGCAGTGTCTCTCATATGATCCTAAATAAAGTATAATACTCAGTTCTTTTAAATAGTGGTCTGTCGCATATCTCTCTATGTATAATAATCTCTATATATTCCCTGTTTCAGTGTTGATATTATGAAAACTCATGGAATTACATTGTTATACTCTAAAAATTATGCTGTAAATATAATGAAATAGCTATAAGTAGGAATAGTTGTCTGTGTAGGGGATATTTTTAATCTCAGAAAGAATACAAAGATCAGTGTACAACTTGCATTGCAAGTAAATACGTGCTACTAATGCCACGAGGGACATCCACGGAATTGAAGGAGGAGAGGATGTGCAAAGTGGATAAACACAGACATTTTACACTGAAAAATATTTCTGTGATGGTAAGCTACAATTTAGCCCAGGGTTTCAGTAGGATCTCATGAGTCACACGAAGCTGCTTTGTGAGACACAAAACTGCTGCTGCAAACCACAAGCTGGCATTTTGTCCTGGAGAAACTGCACAGTTACTGGGTCCTGCCATGGTGTACCACGTGATTTTCATATTCTTGAGGCCATTCCTTGAAAGTTGGAGACCTTTTTACTGTGTGGTTTGCTGGATTTAAAGTATTTACCTTTATTATGCTAAGTTTCTCCAGGAATTAGTTACTACCTTTTATTGTAGCAGTAAATAATATAATAAATGAGGGGGTTACTGTCTTTTTACTAACAGTATCTGAGAATGAGCAAGGTTAAAGAACAATGTTAAAAATATCATCACATGGCATATAGTATACAGTTATACTTAATCTCAGGACAAATTTTGTAGTGTAATTAAAATTAATTGTTTTTCTTGGTGTTAGATACTCCTTCTGTAAAATGAGGATTAAAATATTAATCTTTCTGATGATGAAGGAAAGTAAGCTCTGCTGTTGAAAATTAAGGCATCATCCTCCTCCTCTCTAGTGGGAAAAAAAAATCTTTATACATGTTAAAGTATTCTCACTATATATTAGTCTCTGTTTCAGCATTTAATAAAATAGCCCTTGGACTCCAGACAAAAATGTGTTTTTTGTAGCACACAATAATGATTGGTTTTGTGCAGAAAAACAACAAAAAAAGATCATTCCTTTACTCATGAGCAACCAAAAAGTTAGATAGATCATGTTTTTCATTCATCCACAGAAAAACTTGGAGGAAAGGATTAGACTTATTTCTAGAAACAAATGTATGTTTTACTGTTTGAAGATTTCAAAACTCTTTCACCATACCTAGAATATGTACTGCATCAAATTTTAAAAGTGGCTTTCATTTTGAGGAAGATTTTTCTGATTTTTATAAAACTTTGCTGCAGTGGCTCGAACTATTTTAATAATTTTATAATTTTTGTGCATTCTGACTTTTTACACTATTCTGGTGGAACGATTTCTCCATCCCACTGGTACTAAGCTAAGTGTTTTAAAGAGTTTCTTGAATTCAAATATAAAATGTTAATGAGACCCTTAACTAAATCACAGATGCAAATAACATCCAGATGGATCAGTACACGTATTTCATAAACAGTCCCTATCTTTGCAATGCGTTAAATTAAAATCCTGGATCCAGTATTCAGTAACTGGAAGTTTCAATCTTCTGAAATCCTTATTTGGACCTGATCTGCATGGCTGATGTCCATCTCCAGTCAAAAATCTCTTTGCCCAGAGGAAATGATTCCCACTGTAGTCACAAATAGTTGCACATGTTTCCATAGGTGCCTGTGAAGCCAAAAGATTGCTCAGGCCATGGAAGCAACCTCATCAGAGGGAAAAATATACAGATCTCATGCTGAAATTGTTTACTGAATAAAATATTTCAGGGCCTGGCATGTCTGGACTGCATATGGAATGAGCATCTGTATGTTTGTGTGCACATGTTTATGTTTGTATACGGTTTCCAGTTCTAGTATATAGTAAAAAAAAAAAAGAGAAATAATAAGAACTAAAAGTTATGTGTTTGACATCATCAATAACAAGGATAAATGACCACACCAGACTAAAACTTCAATTGCTGTCAATATTTTAAGACATTTTACACAAATATAAGTTAACTTTATGCATGTATGTATGTACATGCATATGTGTTATAGAAATAGAATCTATAGAAATATAGTAACACATTTGTAGAACTGTATAATTTGATGGGACAGAGATTTCTTATTCAAATGTGCTGTTATAGTACCAAAATCAGTAGTAGAAAGAGCCAGCAGTGTTAGAGCCAAAGTGAGAGACCCAGCAACAAAAGCAATGGGAGGTGAACGGGAATTTCTCTTACAGACATGTCTTGGTAGCAGCAGAGAGCAAAGCAAGGGGCAAACAACAGAAATTACAGCTTGGCAGGCTCAGCTTAAACTTTAAGAGAAAAAAAAATGTTAACCAGGAGGCTAGTGTTGGCAATAATCCCACTTTGAGCAGGAAGTTGGACTAGATTAGCATTTCTATGGTTCCATGATATTTATTGAAAAATGCCTGCCAGGTATCCCACCTTGAAACAAACAGCACACTGATATAATAACTCATGTGGTTTAAAAAGGCTTAGCTATGGATATTAACTAGCAGAACAATAGGCAACTGTTGTTTCCAGGTCAGTAACTTATGCCCATTTGTGAAAATATTAATGGGATTTCTCCAATAAAATTTAAGAGAATTGACCAAAAGTAATTTACTCTACAAGACTTCCCCACGGGAATCTCTGAAATTTACTTTCTCTTTGATGACTATTATAATGCTAAGAAGAGTAGGGCAGCTGTTAGGAATGATTGTTTGTATCAGCACCTTGGATTCCATTGTCTGGTTCCACTAGTTAGCTCTCCCACTGCTCAGTTTCTTTGATCAGAAAACATTTTCTATCCTAAATGTGCCAAAAATGTACCTGCATGTAATATCATTTAACTCAGAAGGCTATAATAGAAATATAATTACAAGTAAAAATAATTTATTTTAGTATTCAAATACAATGTCAGAAATTATTTTAATTTTTTGTTCACTGTTTTCTGTGAACAAAACAAATGATGAAATATGTTCTTGACTACAAATTTTAATTTATTCATTTGAAAACACTTGCAAACATTCCTTATGGTCCATGGATTGTCTTATGTAATTATCTGCACTATTGCATCCTTTATTTCGAAAGGGAGAATGACCTTGTACTTGTGAGATGCAGGCTCAGACATTTTGAGACACTCCCAAAACTTTCCTCTTTTACTTGGCTTCTGCCAGAAGATTTCTAAATGTAAATGTAGGTGCTTTAAAGCACGTCCTGATTGCTTAATGATGAATAACCACAGATGACTTGAGTCCTACTTGCTTAGGTACTAATTATAGATGTCTAGCTGAAATACACCCAACATTTTGGGTTAGCAGGGGAGGAGCTTGGCTACTATTCTGACAAGTGCTGGAATAAGACTTGAAGATTGACAAACAGGAGTAATTAAGGGAATTAATGGCTGAAAAGATTGACTGTAGCTCTTATTTGCTTTGGTTTTTCACCTGTAATATAGAGAAAATAGTATTTCTTAGGAAAGAGCTCTTCGAAGTATTATGAAGATGTGCTGTTTTTGCAGATCACTGTGATTTTCTTTTCTGGAAGGTGTTATATATGGTGAGAAGAAGTCATTACTTTTTTGTCTGGTATTGCAGGCAGATGCACAGTTAATTATGAATCCCATACTTTCATCTTTCAACCCAAATGCAACAAAAATATTTTCTTAACAATCAAAATTACTGATTTCTAAATGAGCTATATGAGCCTGTGCCTAAATCCAGCATCCACTACCTAATTGAGAGGCTGGTTCACAGAAGGCCTTAACAGATATATCTGTTTCTTTCCTAGTCACTCTGCATGAGTATTCTTAAAAAGTCAGTGCACATTTTTAAAATGTCACTGCACTTTTACACATCAATGAACCCTGTAGGTTTGTGCTTCTGCCATACTGACCCTGAAGAAAGCCTGAACTTAGTTTTGTGGTATATTGGTTTTGTGATGATGACAAATTACAAGTCTATTTTAATTTACTTCACTGTTTGGTAAATTTTAACACCTCATGCTCATAGCCTAGTTAAAACAAAGCAAAAAAAAAGTACTATTCCTAGTTAAGATAAGTGAAAAATTATTAATATTCCAACTACCATTTTCCTAAATTTACCAAGAAATATCTCTGCATATAAAGCAAAAACTCAAATGTGTCCTCCTTCTGCCTCTGTCATAAAAACTACAAGAACCTCCACACAAAATAAAAATAAAAAAAAATCCCCTGTTGTCATCTTATTTCTTAGTACTGATTTATTGGTAACTTACATTGTGGAAGCACTTACACTCTCGAGAACTAGCACTAGATATTTTTTGCTCCCAGCTCTACTTTGGGAAGCAATTGGCTGTTTCCCACTTGAACCTGCTAGAGAATTGCTTGAAAGGATGTTTAGGAATAAGCATTTCAGCAAGTGAAGATAAAATTAACCATATACAGTGAGATATTTTGTATTACTTGAATTTAAAGAGTAAAGTGGAATTACTCGATAATTTTGTGCTCTTGCCAGAAAGGAAAGGGTGAAATAAACTGTAGAATATACATTGAAATATCCTTCTTGCTTCATATAAATAAAACACAAAAGGAAACGAAATGTCTCCATCACTTCCCTAATTTCTGAAATTCAGATGCCTTTCATGTGTTAATAAAGGAGCTGCCTGTGCTGAGAGCCAATCATTTCTCTTGGCTGGAGCTGCCATGCTGAGCACCAGGCAGCATTAGTTTCATCTCTGAAACTGTCTTACGACCTCAGTGGATGAAGAAATTCCTAAAAACACTTGATCAGATAGGAAGAATGTTTTCAAGCAATAATCATGCAAAGGTTTCCCAGATGGATGATTTTGTGCCATGAATAGAACACTGTGGGGCATTGTTTTTTTTACAAATAGCTTTTATCCTTTCTTTTTTTTTTTTTTTCATACAGTTGTCTTTTATTTCCTGGCAATGTTGGTGGTAGGAATTGCTGTAGGCCTCACAGGGAACAACCACCCAAGTCTAAGTTTCATAAAACTCTGTGTACAGGCTTAAGCTTGCCCACATACACTGCTAAGCTGAGCTCAGGACAGCTGCGTTACCTACAGCCAAGCTCTTTTTCAGCAGTAATTCAGATCAGAACATAATCTGATGTGGGATATACCAACACAGCAATGCATCATCCTCCTTGAGCTACCTCAGGAGCTGGAAAGGATACAGGTGTGGCTCACAAAGTACTCTTCTTAGCTGATATAACCAATTTCTCACCTGCCTACCAGTTAGCCTAGCCAGAAAGCAATGTTAGAGGGCCTCTTCTACTCTCTGTATCTTAACTGCTTTGAATATCATGAAACAGCACAGAGCTCTTATAAGTTTGTCCACCAGCTGAGCTCTTGGATGCAGTCTGAGCTCCCTTGAAGACAGTAAAATTTCAGGAATAATATCAATAAAGAATTTAACCAAGAAGGAAGAGAAGAGAGCATTACACTCTTGTTTGGTCTCTTCCCTTTTCCCTTGCCCAGAAATAACTCGAGAGTGAAAAAAGCCTCGGACTTGTGTTTCGTGCATGATTTCCAGCAGCCTCGGCACTACAAATTGGAAGCCCCCCATCTAGCCTAACCATGTACTCAATAACATATTTCCAGTTTGTGCTGCCTTTTTGGATTATTTCAATGGCACAGCTCAAGGCAGCTGCAATCATTGCCTAAGGAGTTACAGCTGTTCATCATGGATGTGTCAAGAAGGAGAGGGTTTGGAGCTTGTTTCCAGGGATCCTACTGTGTAGAAGGCTGGCAAGGGCTGTGGAAAAGAGAAGGTACTGAAAAGAATTTCTGTGAAGCTGTTTCACATAGCTGTGGCTTTGGTCACATGTGGTGAATGGCTGAGGTGCTTTTTGGTTGGGCAGCTTGGCCATTTTCACAGCAGCTATCAGGCAGCCAGCATTTCAGAATTGGTGACTAAATTATTGAGGGGCTTGTTTTTCAGCTGTTTTCCTTGATACGTCTTATAAGGTCAGGCATGGAAGAATGTTTGTAATCAAACAGCTCATTCTTTACATTTGCTCTTTCAGGCTCCCAGCACGTGAGGCTGGGTCAGACTTTCAGTCAAACTCAAAATTTTGGGGAGAGCACTATTCAAAGACGTGTGAGTAAGTACAATAAGCAGCTGAAAGGACACTTCCCAATTTATTTAGCATAAGAGAAACAGAGAAGGTTCTTTTCTTATCCCAAACAAGCCAATGACTTTATTTTAACTATATCATGGTGAAGAAGGCCCAGTGTTTTTTGCTGCTGACCTTTTAAGATCTCAAAAGCAACATTATATGCAACTCTAGGCAGTTACCATGGTGCAGTGGACTTATTTTTAGCCAATAGCTGGATGATTAAACTTGGCAGAGAATGATGTAGATATATGGTGACAGAAAATTTCTCACATGGGATTTGTCCAGAAATCTACTGGGCATCTTTTTTTGAGTAAATGTAAATTGCCTTTATTTGATTAAAGTTTCACTCTGGTCTTCTGTGGTTGCCTGAAACACAAGTGACCAACTCGAAAACAAATTAAAAGAAAAATATTTCTACATTGTAAGGAATTTTCATTCCTAGAGATAAGTTAGAAGATATTTTGTAGAAGATATATTGACAATTTTAATACAAATCAAATGATTCACAGATTATGGAATCTTTTTCCATATGGCACCCACACAGTGCAGTTTTATGGGTCTAGCTCTCCAGCTGCATCAGTTTATGGGAGGTGTATGTGCCTACGACTGTCTCTTGGTGCTGGACATATTTCATGTCTTACCTCCCACCACTGTGGCAAAGGTAAACAAAGCAGGATTTAAGAGATAGAAGAGGATGAATGAATCCAGCAGTCTTTGTGTCAGCCAAAGCCAGAAGATAGAAAGGAAGTGTTATGTAGCAACAGGCACCTCATGGAAATTCCTGACAGTTATGCCATTCTCCCACAGATTTTACAAATGTTTTGGGTAATCCTTAGTGCCATAATGACAGGGACTGTACACATGAATGCAGATGATGTCTAACAAATGTCTTTCCTCTCTCTTCCTCTGTGTGTGTGTACATATGCACATTCATACATATAAAATTACAATCATGTCTTAAAACACAACTTTTATTGCAAGACATATCCTAAGGAGCTTCATGAACCATAAAATGTGACAACAAAGCAAATAGGTACCATGTGCTCTACACAGTCATGGGAGAGACATTTACAGGCACTCAGGGATCACAGTGATATACCTGCATGGATTCAGGTTATACCAAGCATGAAGAAACTCTAGAATTTTTAGAATAGTTCTGTGCATTTTCAATGCCTATTTCATATATAAATTCCACATATGCCAAGACCCTAGTGTGATTTAGGTACATTTTTTTCTAATGGTTACATGACTGAAAGGTGGAAAACTAGCAGTTTATAGACTTTTGGAAGTGGAAATTGGGGAAATGTTAATGAAGAAGATTCATGGAGACTGATGTTAGACAGAAAGGCAATTAAGGCTGGCCTCTAGCTATGTTCAGCACCAAGAGTCAGGCAATGTAGGCATATAAACCTCCTATAAACTGATGCAGCTGGAGAAATAGATCCATAAATCTGAAGCCTGGCTGGCACTGTGTTGGTTTCCAGTAAAATGCTTCTACCTGTTCAAGTATGGGTATAATATGCTCGTTGAACCACCTTTGTGTGTCCTCCAAAGCTCTCACCATGAGAAACAGTGTGTACCAAACATTCATGTAAGCATGCTAAAATAAGATTGATAAAATAAATAGAGGAGAAAATGGATCAGAAAATATTTCTCCTTCCACAAAGTAACAATTTACTTCAGAAGGGCACAGTGAAATTTTTGGTTACTTTTGAAAATATCCTCTCCTAACAGTTCCCTGTCACAATCAGTTTATATTCAGTTCATTGTAACCAGATTAATCATATGGAATATTATAGGAGATGTAACTTCTGAATGCTTTAATAATGTACAGTAAATGCTGACCTTAGTAAACTTATGAATGAAAGCAAACAAGAGATTCAAAATCAACATCTAACTTCTCTGCAACCTAAAGAAGAAAAATTCAAGATGTTCTTTCTTTTTCCCTTATCAATAAAACTGTTACTCATCAAGATGCTTATTCCGGGAAAAAAAAAAAAAGGATATTCTACTTTTAAAAAAAAAATTTAGATTTTTCTACAAAGCTCATTGAAAACTTAAATTTTCATTTTATTTTTTCAATAAAACCAGAGATATTTGCAAAATCAGATGAATTTTTAAATTTGTTCTTTATTTGAACAAGGGGGGGTTATTTCTCATATCTGCTTCTATAGCTCAACTTTTAAATTTTTTCAGAAGGTCTTTGCAATTTATAACTAATGTAGAAATAGAAACATGGTTTTCTTGGACATTGTTTGGCCAAAACTGATGAAAGAATTCTTGGATAGTGTGAGGGAGATTTAGGGGAGAAGGAAGAGAAGATCAGGAAAATCAATGAACGTTGAAAGAGGTTACAAAATGAGAAAATGAAAAATTTAACCTCCTGCAGGAACAAAATCAATTATGGTAGTGCATTGTTGATTTGGGTTACAATTTCTTTATGCATGTGAAATGGAAATAGGGGAAGTACAAAATGTGCACCCAATTTCTGGAAGAAGTTTGCAAGATCATTAACTGTGCACTAGCAAGCTGCAAATAACAAATGAGCCCAAGACCATAAATACAATTTTTGTGTTGAATTACTTGACTAGTTAGATACAATAAATCTTTAAATCATACCTTCCTTCTGAGGTATCTTTTATTGTGTGCTTTCACATTCATGTAGCTTTATTGATTGTATCTTCTTCACTGCCATATGTTAAATTGCAAGCAGTAAAATTGAAACATTAAATCACATTCCTTTCCTTTCATGTGTCACTTACCTATTGGGAACATATGTTACACTGGCACAATAAAACTTGCCCTGGAGGCGTAGTCTGTGTACGCAAGGCTGTGAAAATGGAGGCATATAAAAATGTCCCAGTGTCCTACCTGAAGACTAAGCTTCAATAAAATAAAATTATAAATATTTCAAACATAAAATATGACTTGTAATGATGCAGTAACAAATTCTCTAGAGTCCATGGCTGTAAAAGGAATGCAGAGGATATCTGCAGCATGTGTCTTTCAGCAGATTTTACCACCCCACCTATGATGCAGGTCACGATATTTCCTTGAAAGGGTTTAACTCAGACACTCTTCCTATTCAGTTCAATTTTTTGCCAGATTAACCTAGCTAATATTTCTTCTTATTATAATGCTTTTTTTTTTGCTATTCATCTGAGACAACTGAAACCTACACAAAGAAAATGAATAATAATATCAATATGTTTTAAAATAATATCTGATACCTATCTAATTGATATTAGTGTATAAAATATTTACTTATGCCTTCCTTAGAACTAGACTGATTGGTTTTTTCATAGACACAAGTAGTTGAACTACAGAACACTTCTGATAAAATAATTCCTTAAGGCTCCTACCTTTATAAAAAACAAGAGTAGATATTTAGATAAAAATCTAGTTTGTAGTCAGTTCTGTTCCTTGCTCATAAGCACCAGATGATCCTTATATTAATGTCCCACTACTTTGATTATAAACTTATATTACACAAACAATGTACAAACTGACTAAAAGGAAATGAAGAAAGCGAAAAGTGCAGAATTTGGATTTTTAGCAGCATGCATATTTCAGAAAGTTTTGCATATCTTATTTCTTCCCTCTTGTCTGGCCTTGGCAGAGATTGTTCAGTAGCGAGCAGAAGTGTGGCATGACAGTTTGAAGAAAGTGAAGAAAATATTTTTTATAGCTGAACGTTAAGTTAGCTGAAACCAGAGAGCATGTAATTGTCAAAACCACACTGGAACTAACTCACCTATTCTTCCTAAAAGTGCCATGGGGTTTTCATTTCACAACTGGTCCGTGGGACATTAGAGTTTATTGTTTGTTTCATTGCAAAAGGCTGTGAAATATTGAGATTGAAAGTAACTTTAATTTCATTTCCAAAAGAAGGAACAAAGTTTAACCAATATTTTCTAGAGCATGAGTCCAATAAAGCAGCTGGAGTTTCAATGAAAAGGACTTCTATCTCCATTATAAAAATGAATTTTCTGTGTTGCTTGGGAGAGATGCTTGGTTCCTTCATCTGCTCTGTGATCATAATGCAACACTTTAACTATACTTATCTATCTCATCCAATTCTTTTTCTTCTGACTACAGTCCTTGCAAATGAGTTTTTCAATAAAAAATCAAAACAATGTCTGACTTAATGAGCATTATAAAGAAAAGCTGGCAGTTCATCCAATCCTTATTATTTCATCATGAAAAGTCTGATTTTGAGGCATTATCCATTGCTTTTTATTCTCAAGCCCAGGAGGGAGCAAATCAATTGCAAATGCAAAATTTGTCAAAGGCCTTGGGCCCAACCCTTGCAGAAGAAGTACAGACCATGGCTGTGCTCCACAAAAATTGCAATGGGATAGTGGGAAGGAGTCTTCAACCCTGGCCAGAAAAAACTGCTTATGCAGCTGGGTCACAGATGCTAATTTAGAGGAAGGGGTGCAGAAGTGACTGCAGGCATTTTCTTTCAAAAGATTTGATCTGCTATATCTGTACAGCATTTCAATGCTGTATTTGTTTGTGAACTAAAAATATCAATACAAAACAGGGAGGCTATAACAATTTTGTATAAATCCTCTTGTAGTTGTTGACACCCTCTTCGTCGATCAACTTTCAAATCTCCAATGAATGCATCAGTCCCATGGATGTGTATCTTGGGGTAGGATACACTTCAAACTTTTGCCATTTGAGGTTTGATGTTTAAGTATGAGCTGGTTACCCTTCCTCTACAATGATGCAACATTTTTCAGAGACGCAAGTTTCTATTTTAGATAAAGGTAAACCAGTGTCTGGATATGCTGGGTTTTTTGGTTTTTTTTTTCCTTGATTAATATGAAAGGAATTTAGGTGATTTGATCACAAATCAACTTTTTCTATACCCTTAAAATCCCATTCCTAGTTCTCATTTGTTATTCTCATAGAGCTGCCACTCCTAAGGCAGCCCCTTCCTGGACAGCTAACAGCACTGTTTGCAAAGAGTTAACTGGGCAGTCCTTACTTCTCAGTGAATAAGCGTGGTCAAATCTGGCTCTCCTCCCAAACATGTTGAGTGAGGTTGGCTAAGAATCCTTGATTTACTGTGAACAAATAGTTAAAGCAAAATTCAAACCAGATAAATAGATCATTTATGTAACAGTCACTCATTACTACCACCCCCTGCTACTACGACATTATGAATGCAAAATATCATCATGGAATTAGAATTGTGAGGATTAACTGCATTGAAAATTCTGCATATGGTTGCATGTGGCTCAGTTTTGTGAGTGCAGTTCCATAGGGTGCTTTCTTGTAGTACCATCCAAAAACTTAAAAAAACCCCAAACCCCATTATGTATGTGAAACTGTCTTTCTGTTGCTTAGAGTGTAAATACAGCACAGCAAAAGACAATATTTCTAATACAATGACAGTGTCTTCTCATCTGCAGCTTTGTGTATTAAAAAAAAAAGTGTATGGTTGCATTTAAATCATAGCTGGGCAGATAAGGCAGGTCTTTAAAAAAAGCAGAGTAAGCTGGTCTGCACTGAAGTTTCTGTTGTTGCAGAGAAACTGTAACCAAGGGAACTCACCAAAGTTGTGCTGAATGTCTCACAAACACCCATATATAAATAAACACAGAAACAAACACATATATACAAGCCTGTACAGCCTAAAGTTCACTCTTGCAAAAAAACCCTGTCAGAGCTTTTACAATAAGAGCCTCTGACATTTTGAAAGTACCTGGAGTCAGGTAGCGCTTTGAGATAAATCTGCATGGACAGTGTGGATGACTTTTAACATGAAGAAAGGCAGATTTAATTAGAATACATGCTAGGACAACCCTGTAAATACAGCTCACCACAACTCAGTCATACACAGTGCAGAAAAAAGGGTTTATGTACAGCTCTCCACAGTGCCTCTGCAGGGATGCTCTCAGTTCCTGGCCAGCTCAGTAGCTTTGAGTTGCAGCAAAATTGGCACAGCTCTTTCTGGCCCTGGGGATATTTTCTTTCCTCATTTCTGGTCCCTGGTTGTCTCTGCCTGTTGCTCCTCTCAGCAAGCTCTCCCACTCAGTTGTGTGGGGACCTTTCTCTGATATCCAACCCTTTGCTGGCCACTTGCAGTCTGTGAAAACTTATACTCTCTGAATGAATAAATAATTTCCATGGAAGGAAAAAATGTTCTACCCAGGGAGCTTCACCTGACCCAGTGGTTTTTCTTACAACAGTGTAACACATGAATAGAAACAAACAAATAACAGTACTATTAACATATGTATGTAGTAGTACTATTTTATATATGTGTGTGTGTGCATTCCTTACAACAATATTATTTACTGACCCTAGGCAAGAAGGAAGGATACTTGGAGGGTTTGCAGTACCCAGTGCAAGACTGGAAGTGCTCAAAAATCAACTGACTGAATCACACCTATGGCAAAGACTGGTACACCTATGCAGGATATTTTTACACGAAGTTTGGCTAAAGAGCCTAAGCAGGCAATAGTGTCTTTCTGATAATTATCCAAAGTGTATCACAGGAAGAAAGATTCCTAAAGAACCCCACAGACAAAACCCCGCAGATAACCAAGCCTTTGTATACTGAGAAATTCCTCCAGATGAGAAAATAAGAAGCATTAAATTGAGACTATCTCTGAGTTACTTCTATTCTTTAGGGAACTGGCACCAGCCCAAGGTGAGCTTTAATTCAGAATCTGGAAAAAAACAGCACAAGTTTCAACCTCTCTTCCTTTCAAGAAGACATTCTGAGTTTTGGTTGCTCTATTTAATTTTGTTTTGATTTAAACAGGAGGAATAATAACGGTCATACATTCTATTCTATATTCTATTGCTTCCAAGGGATTTAATAATATTTTTTAATTTATTTTTTACTCCTGAATGTAGACTGCCCAATAAAATTGCATCTTATGCCGCCAGCAGCTTGAAGAAGAGGAGCTCATATACAGGGAAGTTTTCTATTCAAACAAGGAAAGTCATATTTGATGACAGAGTTTCTAAAATGTATTTTCTCATTATTCCAAGCAAGTCACCAAAACCCAATCAGATGAATGTAAATATGACTCCTTGAAACAAAACCACATCATTGCATAATAAAGACCTATTCAACATATATCTTAATGAGAGAAAAGTACAATATGTAAAAGAACTTTTAAAATATTTTCTTCATAATCTTTGCCACCAATCAATTCTTGAATAGAGGAAATTTCTGGAAAATCTCCATATCCTAGAAATACTAACTGCTATTGAGCTCAGCACTCCTGCTGCAAATTTATCTCCTCCTTTGAATTTTCTTAAAAATACGGAGCAACTTGACAAAAGTAGTATTTAAAAAAAATAAACAACCCAAACACCCAAAAAATCACCCTTTTCCAATACAAAACAGCATGAAAATTTTTAGACAACAATTTAAGAAAGACACCATATGAAAACCGTTTTAGATTGATGAAGGTAAAAATTTCTGACCTTAAAGTAAGTGTTATTTATACTTTTTCTCGATTAGAAAATTAACTACATGAATTTTATCGACACTCTCAACTTTTCTTAAAAAGCAGAAAACCTTTCTGGCTTAGTTATGGCATTGATGAGATTAACTCTTATTTTATTCCTGAGTTTGCAGCTCAAAGAATATTTGTTTGCACATTGCATCTGCCTATTCACTTCCCTGTCTCAGATAACAATGGGAATAGTTAAAGTGAGATAGTTAAAGAGAGAGTTAAAGTGTTAAAAGTAAGAGGAACAATAAAAAATATTTTAAACAGTGGTAAACCTACTCCCAGAATGGTATAATAGAGGTGAATTGAGAAACACTAAGAAAAAAACCATACCTCCCGTGTGGAGTTTTATTTTCCAAAACCAAAATCTGGAGAGCTTTTATGCAAAACTACTCTCTAACACTCTTTTCCTTCTCCATAGTGCTTAGATTTTCTTGAAAGGAAAAAACCCACAAAGCAAATCCTGAAAGAAATCATCCCATTTCATATTTTTTGTTCACACTTACCATGTAGCTCATGGTTTTTGTAGCAAGGCTGAGGTGTGAGATTTGCTTTTGTCCTGTTTCACCCAGTCAGCAAAGCAAACCATTCTAGGCAGTGCTCCAGGAGACTAACCTCCACAAAAAGTAAATCTGGTTAATATTAGTAGCCTCCATTGCCCTGCCCACCCTTGTAGGGTGCTGATGAAACCACTTTTCCCGTCTGACATTCCAGCATGCCATCTCCAAAATTTAATAGCTAAATCTACTTTGGAAAGGTATTTCCAAGTATCCCACATTCACAGTATTTTCCTTCAGGCTGAATTTATTTTTAAAGTCTCTGCATCTTTGCTTGTCCAAGAAAAGGATGCCAAATGCCATTCCTATCAATTACTAAATACATATATATGACCCATTTGGAAAGTATTGCAAAAATTTGAAACTGTAAATATCTCTGCAAGCTTCAGAAAAATCAGACCGGTATGTTTAAATGTGCTGTGAATACATGAGTGCCAGATGTACTGGGCTACAGAAAACATCACTCCTTTTTGTTATCTACTACTTAGAGTCACATGGCAGTCTATTGGTAAGAAATAATCTGTTCACTAAGGAGGTTCACAAGTGATAAGGGGTGTCAGCATTTACTGAGACAGAAATAGAAAAAACAAAGACATATCAATGTTGAGTATGATCAAACTAATGGCAGCACAACTTTGAACTTATACAAGTTCTAAACCACCTGGTTTCCACAATATTGAGCTCAGGGTGGAATTGCTGCTCTGGTTCTCCTCTAACACTGCCATGATGGAGGATTGGTTTTCCAAAATAAGTATAATGAAAACAAGCCTGGGCAGTTGTGTAAAACACTCTGCAGGACAAGGCTCAGACGTGAACAAATGGCTCAGATGTACTCTTTATAACCCTTGTGGTTATTTTCTGCTGAATTTAAGGAGGAGAAGTAGCAAACAATGTATTTTTACATAGTTCAGGAAATATTTGATACCAGCCAACCTTATCTCAAGCCAGTAGATCTTCTCCTGCATTTCAAATCAGATGTATGCTGTCAATTCCAGTACAATTGCTGCATTTTACATGATTGTATGTGGTCCAAGTTTTGATTATGGTCTGTGAGTATCCTAGCAATATGAATTGATTGATTATACAGTTCTTTAGTTTTAATAATAAATATGTAAGGCAAACTGAAACCAAGATTGTAAGTGCAATAAATAGCACAATAATTTCATAAAATGTACAATTACAATATTGAGAAGTAAGGAAGAGAAATGGAGAGTAATGTTAATAACTGAAATATTTTTTCTCTTCCCAAGTAAATTTGGAGACCCATTTGTCCATAACTTAATGATATGCATCTGAGATCACTGAGATTGTTCTTTCATCTAAGCTTGGATTCACCTCCTCAAAATGTAGCTGCAAGCAAACCAGGTAGCAAGTTCAGCCAGACACCTCCAGTCTCACCACGCCTGATGCAAAAATTCCCCATTTCTTTCCGGGGTGAATGAACTCTGCCTGTGGATGTTGGTCTCTTCTCCCAGGCAATAAGTGACAGAAAGAGAAGAACTGGACTCAGATTGGGCCAGAGGAGGTTTAGAATGGATATTAGGAAAAATTTATTCAGTGGAAGAATGGTAAGACATTGGAACAGGCTGACAAGAGAAATGGTAACCCCTGGAAGTGTACAAAAGGTGTGTGGGTGTGGCACTTGGGGACACAGTTTAGTGGTGAACATGGCAGAGCTGGGTTAATGATTGGACTTAATGATCTTAGAGGTATTTTCCACCCTTGATGATACTATGGTTCTAAGAGTGCTAAGAAAAAAATTCATTTCCTTCTGTATGAATTATCAGGATGAGTTTATAGCAACCAGTAATTTAGTGGTTCAGTGTTACTAGTTTATGAATTCAACACCCTTTTCAGATTTTCAGATATTAAATGCACTTCTTCCGATTTTAGCTGTTCCAACTCATTAGGTTATCAGAGAAAATTTTTGTTTCAAAAGGATATAGGTTTGAGGTATACCAGCATGAAGTTTTGAGGGCTTTCATTTAAATGGCATACCACACTTCTATCAGAAATCAGTAAATTTACAGAATATTGTTCTGGGGTTTATAATTGTTATTTTCATTATTAATAATGAGTCACATTTTCTTCTGGCATAAACTGGCACATCTTCTTTGAAATCAATGAGGCTGTGCCATTTTATTACAACTGAGAATTGAGCCCTTTGCACCAGATTCTGTCTGTTGATATTCTGTGAAATAAAAGTGCTTTCGTTTTGAGTTGAGCCCTCAGGATTGCACCAAATAGTCTGGCAAATTTGGATGCCAAAACTGTGGGCTGTTGCTGGTGTGTGGCAAATGCGTGGATGATATACAGAGGAACTGGAAACAGAAAGAAATCTCTGCTTGAGCTATTTCATCCTCCACATGTGGTGTCACTTTAGTCAACAAAAACAGTTTATTTCCTTATGTGCGTCTTTAACTTTTTCTTTTCTTGCTTTATTTGGGCTATAACAATGTTAAAAATGTTGTTTTATTTAATTTTTTGATTGAGTGCCCAGAAGCTTTTGCTCTGAAGGAAGAAAGCTTCAAAGTGTGAAAATTTTAGCATTTAAAATTAAGTTTCTGTCTTACAAATATTTGCAAACATGCTCAATTCAGAGGTAGTCAACCTAAAATTTCTGAACTATGAATGTTGTGCAAGCATATGGTATGAACAGATGATATAGAACAGGATAATAGGAGTTTGTAAGAAGAGCCTAGCAATATCACAGCTGAGTTCTAAAGTTATCCATCTAACTGAATCCAAAAAACTACTATAACTTGCATTGCCATGTAGAGTTACTCTCTATGTAATTACTGTAACTGTGATTATTAATTTACATTCAAAATAAAATGACTATATATTTAGTCTTAGTGATGTCTTTTAGATTCTATTCAAGGAATAAATACTAAGAATTTTATTTTTTTAATTGTGTACCACCATTTTAATTGTATGGGGCTATGTTTGGGATTTGTACAAGAAACAGGTGTTTTTGTTACTTCTGAGCAGAGCTTGCACACAGCCAAGGCCTTTTCTGCTCCTCACCTCACCCCAATAGCAAGTAAGAGCACGAAGAGCTGGGGGGACACAGTCAGGACAGCTGACCCTGACTGACCAAAGGTGTGTTCCAGACCATATGGAATTGTGTTTAACATACAATGCTGGTGGGAAAAGAGAAGGAGAGGAGGGGACGTTCAGAGTCACATCATTTGTCTTTCCAAGCCACAATTCCACGGGATAATGGAGCCCCGCTTTCCCAGAGATGGCTGAGCACCTGCCTGCCCATGAAAGTGGGGAATGAATTCCTTGCTTTGCTTTGCTTTGCTTTGCTTTGCTTTGCTTGGAAAACCTTTACCTATTGAACTGTCTTTATCTCAACTCACAACTTTTCACACTTACTCTTCTGATTCTCTCTCCCATTCCACCAGAGGAGGATGAGTGAGTACTGTGTGGGTTGAGTTCAATCTGGGGTTAAACCACAATAGTGGAATAGAACAGAGTGAAATAAATCCTTTGCCTGAGGACACTGAGCACTGAAACTAGAAAAAGTAGGAAATGAATATGATATCACAGCTATGATAGAAGAAACAAATAAGAGAATGAATAAGTTGGTACTGCACTGTGTAAATAAAAATGTGATTCCTACATTTCAGATAGGAAGTAGCAATCAAAGATGATCAGGCATGATCTAATTTTTCTGAAGGATTGTTGGAGATATTATATTTTATTATATTTCAAGACCAGTAGAGACCACTACTGTTATCCATTTTAAATTCTCATATCATAAACAGAGGAATTAAGCCAATGATTTTGGACTGTCCACAAAAGTTTTTATTGAACCAATAAACACCTTTAAGCAAGGTATTCTAAAAGACTCGCCATGATGAGAAGCAATACCTAGGTTATTAATAAATGACCCTATTAAGCTATTATACTATTTTTCTTACAATTTCAGCCCTTAAATCAAGTCACATTTTCCATTGGATTAAAGACTGTGCTGCAATTTTAGCAATGTCATGGACCAGTAAAATTTTCTGATGACCTTAGAGAAAATGCACCAAGGACACTAAAAAAAAGGACAGTGTGGAATAGCAGACTTAGGTAAATATAAGGACTCAGAAATAAATGAGAGGAAACATGTGATGTCAGTTTTGTGAAATAAATTCTCATCACAGGAGAAACATGGCAAAAGAAATCACATTTTTGCCAGATGCATGAAAAGCAAAACATATGGCTTGTTTGTCTCACATTTTTCGCATATTTCTTCTGTGTTGACAGACAGGTTTTGGGAAGATGGAAAGTGCCTTTCATTTCAGTGAAAGATCCATAACTTTTTGTCTTTCATATTTCTGTGTTTGCCAGCTTGAAAAGGACTGTCTCAAATGGTTAAAAATTATTCTAAAGAATGTTAAAAGCAGGCATATATTGGAAAAATTAAAGAACAATTGAGAAAATTTGATTGAATCCCACAATTTTATATTTCATTTTTTTTCCCAAATTCCTTGGAAAAGGGTTTTAGCAATGAAAGGAAGCAGTACTTAAATATCCTGTTATTTTTTAAGACAGAAGAAAATCTGTTCAACCTGGTTAAACGTTAAGGTAAATACCTGATCCACCTGACCAATAGTAAAAAAAAAAAGAGCAAACCCCCCCCCAAATTTTTTTACAGTCATAAGTGTGACAGTCCCTAAATATACATGCCTAGTGCTGGGAATAGACTTCACAGATGGGCTCCCAATTTTGTCTCAGTCAACGGAGACATTTTGGCAGCTGAGAGCGGGCTCTGCAATACAGAATGTATCAGGCAACAGGAGAGGAAAACACATTGAGGAAATTTGGAGGATGTCTGTCCCTTGAGCATCTGAGCCAGCTTCATAGATCCTAACCTTGCATCTGGATGTCCTGGGAATGTGACACCAGGACATCTAAAGAGTTATCAAATTCAAAACTCCTCCATTTCAGCACAAAGCATTCTTATATGAGCCCATACCCATATGTTCTTCCAAGACCTTCCATTTCAAGGAAATCTTGCTAGCAGCAGAAAGTGCTTGGGTTAATTCCTTCCTCATTTTGGCAGGTCCTGGGTGCTTCAAGCAAGCGAGGAAGGTGCAAAATTTTTCACAAGGAAGCAGTTGAAGGGAGAACTTATTTATAAATATATATGTGTAAATATTTAAATATTTCATGGCCTGTTCTTTCCTAAAAAAAAAAGATTAAAAAAATCCACTACTTTGTTCCTCATCTCACAGTTTTTGAAACAGATTTTTTTTTGTTAGAATTGTATGAAACTGTGACTCAAAACAGTGCAGTAGCTTGGTTATGGGTAAGTGCCACTGTGCTGGTAGTTAAACACACCAGTTTTGAGCAACATAGCTTCAAAAATGATCCCACAGTGGTGATATCAATTTTTTTTTATGAAGTGGAGATGAGAAATGATAATTAGTAATTAATCTCTAACATATAGATTGGCAGTAAAAGAATTACTACAGATTAAAAACCAGAAGATTACACAAGTCATGTAACAAGAACAGAAACAGGCTGTACATCAGGAAGGTATTTAAATATCTGACTTAAGAGATGTCCTCTGAAATGCACTGTTTTAAAGCAGGAGTGCAGTGGAGTCAGTAAGATAAAATAGCAACAAGTAAGACTATTCATGTCTATACACGTTTAAATATTTTGGGGGTAACTAGGGATATGTTTTGCATGAAGAGAAACACAAAATTCAGTTAATGAATATACTTTCAGATAAATATTTTAACAGTAGGCAGCAAATATAGTATGAATCTGCATGAGAAGAAGTTGTGTAAAAATTGAATAAGGGCCCTGACATTTGTGTCTTTGTACAATACCTTTATAAATCACTCCTGCTGAACCAAGTCAGCATCCTGCTATGCGCAGCTGCTTGTCCAGAGAAGTTCAAATAGAAAAAATATAGAAATAAATTAATGTGGAAAAACCCTATACAGCTGAAAAATTAGGCAAGCACAGTTTGTACTGGATAATTAGTCATGTATTGGCAAGTCCTGATTATCCAGGGTGTCACCAGCTCAGAAGTCATTTGACATTCTGATTTAGTCTGTAAATATCTAGTCACATCCTAAATAAAACAGTCACTTTTTCCTAATGCTGTTTTAACATAAGATTCTTTATCAATTTAGAAACTCCTGCCAGTGTTTCAGAATTTCAGCATACAGAACAAGTGGAGAAACAAGCCCTCAACTAAGCCACTCAGAAATTTCTCTGCTCTTACAAAATAGGTTATCCATGTGCAGTAATCTGTCCTATGACAGTCGCTCACATATTGTTGAGTTGAGCCAAGAAAAATGCAGGTAAGATCCAGAAAGGTAATGGTAACTAAAACAAAGTTTGTTGCATTGCAATTAAAGGTTAACTTAGATTAAAAAAAAAAAAATTCACAAAAAATGACTAATTCAACTTTGGTTAAAAACAAAAATGCCCATTTCAGAGAATGCCCAAGGAAAATCCTGCCTCATGAAAGTAGATGGAAATGATACTTTTGGAGTGAGCAAAGGAGCTTTACAAATGGGCCAGGTAACAATATTATCCAAACAGTTAGATACATTTTGGAACATAGGAATTACCAGAACACAGAATTGAAATTAATTAAATCCACTCCAACGCACATACACAGAAGATGAGCAAGGAATGCTTTATCCATTTACAAAACAAATGAATGAAGAGTTTTTACTATTTCTCCAGATGCATTAGATTAAAAGGAGATCAAGCCAAGGAGACGGTTTCAGACTGCTAAGACCAAATACTCCATTAAAAGCAGATTAACACTGAAAGCACAATTGTTCTACACATTTTTCTTATAGATTTTAGTGTCACCTACTAGGGTGCAAAATACAGATGATGACTGGAAATGCTAGGTCAGGGACTAAAGGTGAATTGAAGGTGAGAAATGTCTTAAGAACAGAAAGAGAGAAAAAACACTAAGTATATGTAGCCAGAAAATCTATAAGATGAATTGGCATGATGGTGTAGTTTATGCTTTCCCCTTAGGGACAGTGTACTTACTACTAAGTAGATGATATCAATGCCAGATCTGAAATGAGAAGAGTGCCTTTGCTTTTTTGCTGTGAGCAGAATTTAGCAATATCTACAGGGAAATACAAGGATCTAGATTATATTTATTGTGAGACAGGCAAGAAATTAAAAGTGAGAAAATATATTAGCATAGATTTGTGACAGCTGGATATATAGAGAGAGATGATAGGTTTTCTAGCATTTTCATTCTTTAAACACTGTTCTAGATTAATACGCTTCCATTGCCTAGGGTTTGACATTCGTAGATATTTATATTAGTTTTCCCTCAAATATTTAGGGGATAGTCAAGAATTATTGAGATTTCATTTTACTGGCAATCCAAGACCTATTTCTAAAATATTGGAATGTACTCCGTGTTTCAGGAAGAAATCACAAGAGCAGGAAATCTCACTGGCAAAGTATTTTTATGGCAATAACTGAAAAAATCTTTTAGTCTAAGTACAATTTTTGAAGTTGCTTATCTGCCTCTAGATAAAAGACATTTATTTTGTTTATAAATAGGGAAGAACAAGTATGAGGAATAATACTTAAAAACAAAAGCAGTAGACAAATAGTTACTTGCATTATTCATGAATGGTCATTTAACTCAGAGGTCAGAGTTTTGATCTCCCTCCACCAATCATTATAGATCAAATAACATCAGCACACTGCAATCACAGAGTAATATGGCAGTAAAAATAAAGCCTACTGGCACTTGACAATAGTTTGGAATAGTAAAAGTGGTACAGTGATATGGCAAGTGAGGTCAATGTCTAGTTAGGAGCTGTAATTGTTTACGAGCCTGTCTGGAACAGCAGGTTTTGATGTTTATGCTCAAAGTTCTTGGTGAGCAGAGATTTGGCCAGACTGGTGGAAAAAGTCATGCTTTTTAAAAGAAGTTCAGCTTTCAGAATGGTTTCCAGCCCTTATATTTTTGTTCATCAAGGGTGAATGGCCACTAGGACTGCAAAGCAGTCCTTGGGGCTTATGATTTAAGCATAACAAAGACAGCTGACAACGTTGCTGCAGATCTAGTACCAGTAGGTATGTGTGCTCCTTTTTTTGCCATGTTCTCAAATACAATTTTTCTGACCAGCCATTTAGTCAGGTTCTTTAGAAACACACACCTATTTCTCCCCTTTTTCTGTTTAGTTACAATGTTGTTTGCTTTAAGTCCAAAAAAGACTTTAACAATAATGCTGATTATTTCTGTCACCTGTGGCTCAGTAGATGGGCTTAAGCAGTTCAGTGAATGTATTTTTGGAGCCCAGACAAAACCTCAGTGGAAACAAAACTAGACATTCAAAAGTCCATGCCATGTTTATGTAGTATTTTCTAATATTTCACATGCAATTACAGTTAGTGTCTGGCTGCCCTCTAACTTACCTGCCTCTGCTTTGCGGTTTCCCTAGTCAATAATTTAAACATAGAAAAAGAAGAAATGTTTTTATCTCTGTCTGTTTTATGGATTTTAGGAGCTGAGTCAAAGTGAATTTACCAATGGGCCAGACAGGGATGTACAAAGACGAAAATAGATTTCAGTTATTTCTGTTATTTAATTCAGGAAGCATTTGCAGGTGGTGAATATTAAATATTTTCATCTATCCTGAGTTTTACTGAACTAGAGATTACTTTTCCTTCTGTAGTGAAATTAAAACTTCAGCAATCATGGCTAGTGTAAACTGAAGTCTTGTTTATAGAAAGAGATGACCCTAAAAATTAAAATTTATTATCAGATCCTATTTTTTTGGCCAAAGTTGAGGACTTTTTGGACGTACAGTCATATCGCTTACAACAGAATTTGAGTTTGCCATTAAGTTCAGGCATGGATCCACATCACTGTTTTTCTGAAGTATGAGGACATCCAAGTTCATGCTAATAAATAGGAAATTATTATATTGCCTTATTTTCCCTTAACTGCGTATGACTTGGCTGTAGCTCCCTTTGCAAGAACAAATTGTTTAAATCAAATTAGGGTATGTATACCAATAGCAGTGGTAAAGCCACTTCAAAGTATGTGCAGAAAAATATCTGGCCCTGTGCCTTTTCCCTGGAGAAGATGTGGAACAGCTGTTTGGCCAGGGAGCTCCGGCCGCTCAGCCCGGGGAAACGCGCGGGGGCTGCCGTAAAGGTGGGACAGGGACATGCCAGTGCCACAACTTCTGCAACTCGGTCCTCACCTTGCCATGGCATTTGTCTGCTGCAGGAAGTACAGGTAGGTGCTTTTGGCTATCAAAATATGCCTCCTGTTTGTAGCTTAGGTACAAATATTTTCCACAGTCAACATAATCTTGTGAGACCTTCACCTAGACTACAGACACGATTGGATAAGATTCTTCTTATGGTGAATTTTTGAGCTAATAATAATTAGATTCTGTTATGGTCAAAAGGAAGAGTAGAAAGTTGTATGGTATGAGTAATCCTTTGGTAAATATATTGTTTAAAATAGATCAGATAAGTCACTCTCTAGAAGTAATTTTTTTGTCAGTTCTACAAAAGAAGTCTTGACACCAGTTAATACACATGTATTCACATTGTAAGCTTTTAATGTTGGGTCTGATGAATTCCAACATTTGTGCAGAAAATGTTCACAGTGACTTAAAATAATTCAATGAGACTGGAAACAAGTTGAATTAAAGATGAGTGGAATTATTCTTTCAAAAGGTTACACAAAATAGCTATAGAAAACCTAGAGCCTGAAAGTTTAGAGAATGCTGATACTACAAGTACACATTCAAATGCCAAATGTTTTTATGGTTGTATGTTCTCTACATTGGTGCAAATGTTGGCATGCTACTTTAAATCATCATCTAGTATGGGACTTTGGCCAGGGACAGATATTTAGTAACAAGTGTATAAAGCTGCCTTATAGACAACCATCCAAGAAATTTTCAGTGGGAAATTTCTCCTTACCCTCTACCAGATAATGATGTGTTGGTGACCCATACAATAAGGGATTAGATTAGACTAAAAAGGACTAAGTGGATGAGAATCTCATTTAACAAAGGAGGTGCATGTCAATTTCTACTGGAGTTGTGATCTCCTCAGTGCTCAGAGAAGAATAAAACTTAAAAAAATAAACTACTAGACTACTTGCCTGTGTTTTAGTCTTGCTGTTCTTTTGTTAATTCCTCCACACAAACAGACAGATGAATATGCAGATTTTGTATTGCTATGATGGTATGTTAATACTATTATAGGACTTAATTAAATAAATAAAGTATTTGGTTGAAACAGTGATATAAACAGTGATTATAAACTACCATTTGCCTTTCTTGGTTGGGAGAAATGCAGAGTTCATAGCCTTTAGTTTGGGTGAGGTGATAGTATTAGAAATGAGCTAGCGAAAACGGCTTAACTGTCCTCTGTATAAAGAATAAAGTTGGTAAACAAACCCCACTTGGAAAACAAGCAGACTGCAGAGCTTTGGCAGCCTTGCTTTTGTATTATTTTTGCCTTGTGTTGTTTTTTTAATTAAATGAAGCAAGGCAGAGCATTCAGAGCATGACTCAAGCTATTGCTAAAAGTATTAAATTAGATTAGTTTGGCATTTAAGTCCCAGCAATTTTGACTCAGATTCTTGGACTGTAAAGAAGGGAAGCCTTGAGGAATGAGGCTGAGGTCATTCCTTCTGAAAAGTCAAGTCCACATAAGCATCAGCACAGAATATTCTTCTTAATGCTATTTTTCTCTCATCCACGTGCCTTGGTTATGCAGTGTGTCTTAGCAAGAGACTTTATTAGATGTCTCTGCACATAATTTGGGAGGGGAGAGCAGAGAGGAAATTACAGGACATTATACATGGGGTGTGTGTAGGGCAAAGACACTGTGTACGTATAAATCCTTTGAGGTTTTCTCATGGCACCAAATGTCCTTTTTCAGAATGTTTCCATCCACTGAGCCTATTCTACCACAATATTGAGAGTTTGTGTTGCCTCTGCTCCCGCTCTATACACCACAGACTGCACCAGGAGGCCTCCCTAAAAGGGGACACTAGCTTCATCTTAGGGCTGGGGGAGATACCCACACTAAAAACTATCTAGAATAATTTAAATTTCACTACAAAGAGCCACAGCTCATAAATTGCAATGATCCACTTCTGCCTGTGCGGAGAGTATGTTGTTTTTCTTATTTTCTTTTTGCTTTTCTTCCTGGCAGATGTGAGCTCAAGAACTGTAGTTTTAATATAAGGTGAAGAGGCAGAAATATTTAGAAAAAAACAGAGGATGACATAGGGCTTAAAGGTTAAGTAGGTTCAGCCCCCCTGATTAAAAAAATAAAAAGTCATCTTCTTTATACAGGAACATAACGACCTTTCTTTAAAACACCTCTGTCTGACAGCAAACCCTCTGTGTCTTCAGATGTTTGCAGAGCAGAGCACCCAGCTCTGACCTCACTTCTTACTGAGGCTTTCCTGTTACTCTAATGCCAATATTTACCAACCATGACTACTGATACTTGTAAGGCCATATGCTTTTTCTGCAAGGAAGTCTGTCTCATTCGGGAGGAAAATTGCATTTTATTTTAAAATTTCCACTGATCTGAATAAATCTAAGTATGAATAACAAACATTTTTTTCAGAAAAGAAAGTGTCTTAGACATACATTTTTGAAATATATCGTATTGAATCATATCATTTCCCATGCTCCTTCCTCTTTAAATTACCTTCTGCTAGGAATGCAATTTTACAGCCTAGGTTTGTGACAAAATGTTTTTGATTTTTTGTATGTAAATTGTAAAGTACAGGTCATTATCAGACAGTGAATAACAGATTTTAAGGTGTCCAGTGATGAGATTTTGCTGTACTGGATAAATTTTAAGTATATCCCTTTAAAATACCAAAGCCTAGGCACAGTTGCACTCTATCAGAGGTGCAAGAACAGCCACTACCCTCATATACAGGAGTAAAAGGGAAAAAGAAAAAAGAAAAAGAGATTACCTCCCACCTTTGCTCTTCTTTGAGAGTTCACAGACCAAAGTATTAAAGTGTTAAAGCTCACATTACTGGTCTAAATAAAGAGCAGAGACCAAAGCATCAAAGTGAGCTCAGAGCTGAGTCCTACACCACAGGTCTGACTAAAAGGATGCAGCCTACAGGCAGGGAGTATTGCATTTCCACACGACAGCTTCCAAACTTCCTGGCTGTAAAATGCAAAGCCATAACTGCATAAGCACTGATTACTGAAGTTCTGCAGCAGATATTTACTCTTCAAGCAAGTTCTTCCTCTTAACAGTCTTCCAATGATGCAAGTACAGCACTAATGAAACCCAAACTTGCAGAGTTCAGTTTTGTAGAAGAAAGGTGATTTATTTATATTTTTTAAGATAAAGATGCTTTTAGAACAACAGAGATTACTAAATCCTGGAAAGACAAAAAGGGAAAAAAAAAGAAAACAAAACAAAAATCCCACAAACAACAACAACCAACCAACCAACCAAAATTACGAAAACTACCAAACCAAAAAGACTCATCGACATCAGGGACCATGATGGGAAATTCCATTTAACCACTGACTCTTCACCCATACCAGCACATCAGTGTTCATCTCACTCTGTTGAAGACCAATGTTTTTTATGTCTAATATACTACTGTTACTCTTTTAACCCTTAACAAATTATGCAGAAGTTAATATATTCCAAACAACACTAGTAAAAAAAGATAATCTTGATATCAGGATCCGACTATAATAATTTGTTGGGCCAGACTAAAATTAAGAAAAAAGCATGCATCCAAAAACCTCAATTTGTGATAAAAGTAATTTTAAATTAGTCCCTGCAGAGCTATTCCAAGAGTCTTTTTTTGGCACATGTAGGAGCAAGTGGTGTATTAAAGAAGGAGAAAACAATTCAAGGATTGCAGCAAGTCAACATTCGCTTCCATAAAAAATAATGACAAAACCAAAACAAATCTTAAAGACTAAAACACAAATAAACAACCCCCCCACCACCAAAACCAATACCACCTAAAATTGAATCACTTGAATTACTGTTGTAAGTCTTTGGCATATAATTCTTCCTTTATGACTGGATTTTTAAAATAAATAAGTAAATGAATAAATACATAAAATTGTACAGCAGCAGAATGGTACTACTTTATGAAGAATTTCTTTTAAGTGTTGATGTTGAATATTCACTATTATGATAATCCTGAACTAATAAGTGACATATTCCTTACTCATTTAAACATAAAACTTTTGCAATTTCCTACTAACTCATAAAAATAACTTTTTTATTTTTTTTGCAGAAATGTGCATCTTGCCATTTTTTCCATGAAAAAGAACTGAGAAAAAATAATAATGTTTTTTGCCTTGTTACAAATGCAAGCCAATCTTTTGAAAATTGAAATTGTTTTTAAAGGTTTCATTAGAAGCAGTTTCCTTCTTTCAACTGCCTACCATTGTGGAAAAAGAAAAAGAAGACAAGACGTATCAACTATCAAAATTTTAAAAAACATTTTGATACCTAGAACTGTTTCTTTAAAGTTTCAAAAAATTGCACAAGTATGGCCGAGGAAGTTATGATCTAACATGCACAATGAAAATTCCTCAGCTGATACTTTTCTAAATATAACTGCTATTCTTTAAAAAAAAGTTTTAAAATTCTATTACCATATGAATTACCAGAAATGGCATCTTTAGTCTGAGCTAAACATGTATCTATGACTGTCTGTCTCCTGTTCAAGGCTGTCTGGGATTCAGACTCTGGCAGCCATACCTGACCTGTGGAGCCCCACAGAGGAGCCATGGGCACCCTGTGAGCAGCCTGGAGCTGAGCATCAGAAGGTGGAGGCTGGTTTTTTTTTGCCATAACAGTCTCATGGCTACAACTCTATTTTCACTTGGGAAACTTGGATGCAGTACTTCCTTATCCAGCAGTTTGAAATCTGTTTCTCAGAGAAGAGGTTGCTAAGATGTGGTCTGTTCTGGAGAAGAGGAGAGGAGCCTGAACCCCTCCTGTGCTTTCCCTGCTGTGCTGTCAATGACACAAGGTGCCAAGGACTAACAGAACTCTTATGTCAATGGCAGCCAGAGAATCAGCAGAAGCAAAGCTCTGCTGTGCACCAGATTCCCGTTTAAAGCAGCATCCCTACCTTGGTAGCCTGGCAGGGGGACCATTCAGGTGGATTGTAATTACGTCAAACACCTTTTTCCTGCTCCTGGAACACACTGCAAGGATGGTGACTGTGTTAGTGCTCCAGAGGGCAGCTTCCTTCAGGCTGCAGGGCTCCATGAGATGGGACACCACGCATTGTTCTGGGTCAGTGCCACTGAAGGACACAGCCCAGCTCAAACAAGAAATTCCTAGAGCAAGTGCAGCAGGCACAGTGGTGATGGGACACTGTGTTTTGCCCTGGGTCAGTGCTGCTGAAGGACACAGCCTGGCTCAAACAAGAAATTCAGAATGCAGCCCGCCTGATCATCCAGCTGCTGCCAACAGCTCTCCCTATGCAAGTAAGCTACTGGTACTGCTGCTTAGAAAATAGTCATCATGAAATACCCAGCAACTGAGAGTCAAAAGCACTCAGTTAATAAAAGAAGTGATATTAAATTAAATCTAATAAACTTTCTTGCTAAGATACACTGCATAACCAAGAGCAGGTAGCCCAAGCACCTCTGGCTAGGTTGTTCTCTGGCTGACATGTACTATTTGAAAAAGTTATGCTGCACTGTGCACAAAATGAAAATAAGACTCAGTAGCTTGAGAGAAAGTTAATATACAGAAAATTACTCTTAAATGACTTAGCATTACGACAGGTAGAGCTTAAAACTTTCAAATCCAAGATTACATAAGAAAAAGCAAAAAAGGTTAAAAACCAAGATGAGATTAAAAATTACCTACTTTTACCTCCATTATGATAAATCCTCAGCTTGTTCCTGGAGAGATCTAAAGTGAATCTGAATGCTGTGGGGTAGAAACTGTCTCCACCCACGCAAGGAGCTCTGCAATGTGTCTTGTGCAGGGCTGTTCTGGGCACTGACCCATGGCGCAGGTTTGCTCCCTGCGTCATCAATCAAGGAGGCAATTTGAACACCAAGGTGGATGGACAGCCTCATTAACCCTCTCTCCACCAGAGCAATTTACTAAATATAGACGTGTACCACATTTTTTTCTTTGGGAATTTTGGTTGTAAACAGAGAAACACAAAAGCCACAAGTAATGGTAAGTGTTTTCATTCTAAATTTGTGCATGGATATTTTTGACTGAGGCGGGATTTGGTTTTGAAAGTAAGGAAGAGGAAATCGCTATAAAGAGCCACTTTCTCATTCAGATGAACTAATGTGCAAAATAATTGTACTGACATTATTCTTCATCTGCGCTGAGGGTCCACTCAGATGAAAGATTTGATTCCAGAACTGAAGTTCTCATTGAGCTAAGGAAACTTTCCCCGAATAAACTTGTGTGCTTCATCTGGTTAATAGGACATGGAGGGTGCTTCCATTAGCTGAGCAAGTTGGATAGGGATATTGTGCTGGTACTGATTGCTTAGATATCAAGCCTTCAGTCCAGCTACAGCAATCTAATAATGCCACAACCAAGCTGTATTCAGGCAGCGTACCACATAGGAAGAAGTCAAGAAGTCCAAGACTTTTTTAGGTAAAGAGCTCTGTGTGTTTTAAAAAGAAAGGGACATTATATGCCTTTTACCATTTCTAAAGATTCATTGTGCTGTCCTAGGCATCAGTATTACACCTACACAATTCCAAAGTTGTGCTGGAGTTCCACTGATGCTGATGCCAAGAGATTTGGGCCCCACATCTAAAATCCAGTTTATTCCTGACACAGAAGTTCTTAACTTCCAAGACGTGACTGTAGCTGTCTGTAAACCAGCTGTCTCTGCTGTGTTGGGCATAGCACCATCACTGCCTGTAGAGCTACAGACACTTTCTCAAAGTGAAGGTCTGACTTCCTTTTGCACTTGAGCAGAGATGAGAGCTGTTAGCCAGTGTATGGGAGGTGGGTTAGGCTACAGCAATGTTTCTTGGCTCACTAAAGGGAGCTAAATTATTTTGAAATTATAAAACCTAAATACTAGGATTTAGTACAAGTGACACCCTGAACATTTAAGGATTCTGAGCATTATTCTGGATAAACAGAAGTTTATAGCCTGGATGACTAAACCAATCCTTTCTTATAGAAGGCGTTGCCTGAAAAAAGTACTGAAAAGGAATCCCCCCATCTGGGACATATAACTACTGCACAGACATTTTCCCAAGGGGAGGTTACAGATGGATGGATGTAAATCCTCTGGCTTCTTTCCCCACGAGCCTTACTCCAGACTCCAGAGAAATCTTTGCTTGAAGGCGGATTGAGCAACTGCAGAGCTACACTTTTCCTTGCAAGTAGCTGTGGAGCACAGCTCCTGCTCCAAGCAGAAGGGAAGCACATGGTTCTGCTGAATTCTCAGCTGTCCATCAACTTTTGGTTTAGGCTGGAGAATTTGGCTCTGAGGAGATGTTTTTAAGTTCATCCTATCCTCTGGTGGTTAACAACAGCCATGCTTGTGTTACCTTGTGTAGTAGAGTAAATAATCACTGCAAAGCTGGCAATTGTAGTTAAGCAAAGGGCAACATTTTTAGAGAGAAGAAAAAGCTGATGACTTCCTGGCCCTGAGTTTTGTATATTTCTCTACATTTATTATTCTGTTGAAACGTTTCCTCAAACCATAATGATGGCTTGAGGAACATAATCTCTTGTTCAGCTGAAACCGTGGATGGCAGAGAACACAGGGAACACAGCTCTAATCAAAGAAAATAGGAGTAGACATTGGATCTGATCGGGCAGTCTGGTTATTTTATAGCTATTCTGCCCTTAAGGAAACAGATTTCTTTCCAAACAGAACCTGTTAGAGTACAGACATTTTTTGACATGCTGAAAGTCTGCATGTGTTTGATCCTGACCAACAATCTGAATGTATATCAACAGAAGGAAAGCACACATCTGCAACAACAGGCATGTTTACAATCATTTTAATGACACCATTAGATTCTGTTTGCCAGTGTTCACTTATTTCAGACTTTTATACAAAAAACATGTGAGATAAGTTTACCACCTGTGCACAATGGAAACAACCCATTTAAATGAATAATTTTAATGGAAAACATAGCTCAATAGTTTTCTTCTGTTCACCAACATAATTGTAGGGGCACGATTGTGTTTACCCAGAATACACAGAGTTTTTGTGTTCCTGCAGAAGGTTTCTTTTCTATTAAGCCTAGGCTAAGAATTAGTCCAAACAGTACTTAGCGTGCTTGAAAAATACACAAACATGCTTTAAAAATGGGCCACTTTAGGAAGTTTTTCAGGTGACAGGTGGGATTAGTTTTAAATGGGAAATCCATTGTTAAAATACACCTGAAAACATCTACCTGATATGTTAAGCTCTTCCGGATTTAAATGTTCTAAGAAAGTTAAAGTGCTTGTCTTTGTGGGCTTGATATTGTTCCAACTGATGTCACTGGGAAAATTCCTGGTAATTTCTAGAGAGTACAATTTAAATTAAAAGTGAATGGGTGGTGAGACACAAAAAGACAGAGAGTGAAGATACAGTCACAGCAGATGTGAAAAAATTCCTGATTTTTTTAGTTAAGATAAACACACACACACATCCTCCTCACTCAGAGCCTCATTGTACTATTACTAAATATAGCCACAACTCAGGCATCAGCTCTGCCTTATTGTGCAAGATAATCAAAGACAAAACAAAAAAAATGTCAGACAATAAAATTTAGCTTCAGGTCCATGAAGGTGTTTAATTATCATCAACTGGATGGATATTTATAGTCTAATCATTAAACATGTAATTAGCACTCCTAGAGAGAGAACAGAGCAGGGGATTGCAGGTGATATTGCTGAGATGTTAGAAGAGGTTGTGTGCTACACAGTCCAGTTTTTTATGTAAAGGAAAATCAAGATACTGATCCACAGCCCAGGTCTGTGCTGTTGCTTTGCACGAGGGCTCTAAGAAAACCTTTGCAACACAAAGAGCAGTGGTGAAGGTGTGACCTGCACACAGGCCACCTGCCTTCATCAACTTGTATCTGTGGAAGAGAATTCAGATAGAATCAGAGCTGTACTAACATCTGGTCTCTGTTAATCTATGCATGATTTAACACCATTTTCAAAAGGAACTTCATTTTCTACAAAGATGGGGTTCAAAATGCATGTGAAACAGTCATGGATTGATATTTCCACCTAAAATCTGTGGGATTTAAAACCACAGAACAGAATAGGTAAAGAAAATTAGCTAAAACAGCTTTGTGTATTTTTCAGTTTTAACAAATGAAGTTCAGTGAGCAGTTCTGAGGTTTGGGGTTTGGGTTTGCTTTTGCATTTCTTTCAATTTTTGATTTTCTTAATTGCTGGAAAAATATTATAAGTTTTCAATGTCCATTAAAAAATTCAAAAAGAACAAACCCCCCTTTACGGTATACACACTATGTTTATTATAGCTAGGCTAAGAAAATAAAAGAATTCTAGACCTTTCTTCACATGAAACTTTGAAACTCTTTTTCTTACTGCCTCTTGTATTGTCTCACATTCCTGGCAACTAACTCTACTTCTACATGCCAGGCATAATTCCATCTTTTTGGTTTTTGTTTTTGTTTTTTCCTAAAATAATGTTCATGCTCAATGAAAAATGGGATTTTACAGTTTTGTTAAGAATCCTAGTGAAAACTGACTGTGAATCTTACAGGAGTAAAACTAAACTTTAAGATATACTCAAATACAGATCAAATCTTCCATGTAATTTTAAATTGGTGTCATTAAACACAGCAGATAGCTACTGGTAGTTTCATTTACAAACCATTTCTCAAATCATAGCATTATTTAGCTTCTTGGACTATATGGTGTCTCAGAAATGTCAGGGGCACCTTTTCAGCAAAGCATTTAATTGCACAATTGCACTTGTTTTAAGTACCACTGAGGTATTTGAAAATTAATTAAAACAGAGTTTAAACATGTAATTACATTTAAGGATAGTGTTAAGCACAATATTGATCTGGGCTCTTTAACATTTCCAGCTTCCAAACAATCAGTAAGTCACTCTAAAGTATTTAAGGATGTTCTTTCATATTTCACAGGTGGGCAGTTAAATAAAATTGACATTTTTTTTTCTCTTCAGGCTGTTTTAAGTTATTTTTATAAGAAGAATTTTATATGCACTTCACCGAGCAAGTTCAGCAAGCTGATCTCTGACACATGCAGTGTGTAAGCCAGGTGCTCATGTTTGCCTGCTCACCATGAATGCATGATTTGTTAAGAAGCTGGAGTGCCCATCACCACCTCGCACGCAGGAAATGTTACAATGCAAATAAATTGAAGTTCTGTAGTCGGTTTCTCACTACACCATTTTTTAATTAATTCCAATGGTCTCTTGTACTGGCACAAGGCAGCACTGAGAAGAACCTGACTCTGTCTTCTTCACTCCCCCAGTCAGTTATTCACAGTCAGGCAAGGTCTCCCTGAGCCTTTGCTTCTCCAGGCTAAACAACCCCAGCTCTCTCAGCATCATCAAATGACAGCTCAGCCTCTTAATCATTTTGTAGCCCTTCCCTGGTTTTTCTCCACTTTATGAGTGTTTTTCTTGCACCAGGGAGGCCAGCACTGGACCCAGCATTCCTAATAGGTCTCACCAGTGTCAAGTAGAGGGGAACAATCACTTCTCTGGTCTTGTTGGCAATCCTTCACCTAGAGCATCCCAGGAGGCTTCTCGTCTTCCCTGCCATGAGCACTCGTTGCTGGCCCATGTTTGGTTCGCTGTATGATGGAACCACCAGGTCCTCCTCTGCAGAGCTGCCTTCCACATAGCTGCTCCCCACGTGCACTGGTACAGGGGGGTATCCTTCCCATGGACAGGACTTGGTATTTTCCATTGTTGGATTTCAGAAGGTTTTTGTCACTCCGTTGCTCCAGCATGTTAAGGTCCCTTTGAATGGCAGCACAGATCTGGCATATGAGCAACTCCTCTGGGTTTTATATCATCTGCAAACTTGTTGAGAGAGCACTTGATCTCATCAGCAACCTCCTTAGGGAATAGTAAATAATTTAATAATATTTGCCCTCATATCAATACTTGAGTACAACATTTGTGAAAACACTTTGATCCTGTCAGTTCAACCAATTTCCAGTCCACCTCACTTATGTAGAACATACTTGTGCAGCTTGTCTGCGAAGATATTAGGGGAGATAGCAAAAGAACACCTTATCAAAAATGAAGAGAAGCTACTTTCTGCTGTCCCCTTATCCACCATGCCAGTCATTTCATCGTTGAGGCCATAAAGTTGGTGAAGTGTGATTTCCCCTCTCTGATTTCATGCTAACTGCTCCTGATCACTTTCTTGATCTTCATGACTGGAAATGATTCCCAGCGTTTTTTGCTCCATCACCCTCCCAGGGACTGAGGTGAGACTGACCAACCTGTAGGTCCCTGTGGCCTTCTTCTTGTCTTCCTGAGGTCAAAGAGGGATTCTTCCTTTTGTCAGGTCCTCACAAACATTTCAAACATAATCAAGAGTACCTTTTAATGACATTTGCCAGCTCTTTTGGGACTTGTATAAAAATAATTTGGGTTTTGAAGCTATGAGTCCAGTCTCCATTCTAAGCTCTCACTTACCTAGTTTAATCATCTGCCCTAAAAAATTCATTAATTTATCATAGAAACAAACATTTCTAATAAGATTTTGGTTTAATTTGTTGATATTGTCAGCAAGAAAAGTCATAATACTGTAATAGAAATGCCTTTACTGACTACAGGAATCATAAATAGAATCAGAGAGTCACATGAAATCCCAGTTTGGAAGGGACTTGGACAGATCATCTGGTCCCACATTTTATTGGAGTGGAATCCCACATGAGATCACCTATCATCCTGTTCAGCCATACCATGAAAATCTTAAATGATGAGAGGTATACCAAATACCTGGGCAGTTTGTTCCAGAGATTGATTGTTTGTACTGAAAAAAATTCTTTCTTATATTGAGATAAAACTTCTTCCAGTGCAATTATACCTGAAAGCCCCTTTTCTGCTAAGACCACATGAAAGAAACCATCACTTAGAGGGAAATTTTTTCCCTCTGTGGATATATCCCATGTAGAGAAAAGTCTGCATGAGATCAGAGGTCAGGAGTCCTAAGCCCGAGGTGTTCTTTTTAAAGGGTACTTAACTCCAGGGAATTGACATGGTTAAATCAAATACAATTACAGAGCATAAGCAGAGCAAGACTTTAAGGCAGTGTCTGTTCCACGCAGGCAGAAAACAGTAAGAAAAAGCATTTTGGGTTTTCTTTCTTTCTCCTCCTCACACTCATTAAATGGGCATGACATATAAAGAAAACAAAAGCATCAAAGGGAAATAAAGCCAGAAAAGTGAAATTAAAGTATTATGCACACTAAAATTCAATACAACTATTCTATAAATGAGCTTGTTCAAGGCTTTGCCTGTGTCTTGCTGAATTCTCTATTTGTGTTTCTTTCAGTTAAAACAACTACTTATTTTCTTACAGGATTTTTATTGTTTATTGGTCTAAGGGAGAAGCATCTTTACCACAAGGGGCCCTGATTCCTCCACATTTTCCCAGCTGTTTACTATAAAAAGATGAAAAGAGCCCGGAGTCCTTCCCACTCTGATTCTGTGTGCCCCAGACATCCGTCACTGGTATATATGTTTCTCTCTGTCGCAAAATGAACTTGATTTCTATCACTCCTGACTACAAGTAGGGTTTAAAATATTAAAATCTGCCTGTTTGTTTTTCAGTATAGGAGTGCACCAAAGTTCTGACCCCCAGTTCACAGTGTGCCAACATCAAAGTCCTGACAAAAGATTTCTACTGCAATGAAATCCCCTTTCCATGGTCAGTGTGAACTATTGTTGCAGCAACTCAGTCTTACACAGCCACTCACTCCCTGCTGGCGGGATGGGGGAGAAAACCAGAATAAAAGTGAGGAAACAGCCTATGCATTGAGATCAATATAGTTTGATAGTCAAAGCAAAAGCTGCACATGCAAGGAAGGAATTTCTTCATCTCTTGGGTGGGCAGGTGTTCAGCCATCCCTAGAGAAGCAGGGCTNTTCCCCCCAGCCTTTCACACTGAGCATGATGGGTCTGGAATATTCCTTGGATCAGTTGGGGTCATCTGTCCTGGCTGCGTCCAGTCCCAGCTTCATCTGCACCCCCAGCCTACTTGCTGGTGGTGTGGGGTGAGGGGCAGAAAAGGTCTTGACTGTGTGCAACCACTGCTCAGCAATAAAGAAAATATCCCTGAATTTCCAACGTGTTTTCCAGCACAAATCCAAAACANGAGAAGCAGGGCTCCATCACACACGAGGGTGACATGGGAAGAAAAAAGCTATCGCTCCAAATGCCCCAATTCCTTTCCTTTCCTTTCCTTNCAGTACTCCGAAGAAAATTATGTGTATCCAAGTTAAAACCAACTCAATCAGAAAAGTTCTACATCTGTTCTAAGTTTAGACTCAGCAACCCAGATTCAGATAAAGAGTTTTGGCACATCTCTCTGTATACTGGGGAAACCTGGAAGATGAGAGGCTGCATCTGTTCCACAGAGTGCTGTTCAAATCCACATACAACTTTCACTGGAAAAATTTTAAACCAAATTTTTCCTAAATAAATTGAGATATACATTCTTTCCAGTCACGTATTTCTGCAGTGGCAGCAAATTACAGCTGGATTATTCCAGACAACACTTTGGTAGTGTATTCTGATTTTTATTAAAGAGAAGAATATCAAGGACAAGTTAGTAGGAGACAAAATGGCATCACCTGACTTACTAGAGAAGAAGAAAACTAATATATAGGGAGAAAGAATCCTATAAAAACTATAGTCTATCCAGGTTGTCAGCTCTTTATGTAACACAACTGTGTTTTCTTGTGTCCCTTTATTGTATGTTAACTTCTTTCAAACTTTCCATATTCCACAAAACGTCTGCACCATTTCACCCTGAGGTTTTTTTCCCCCTTCTTTAAAGAGCCATAATGGTCTTTTTCTTTTTTAACTATGCCTGGCATATGTTGAAAGGTATCTTCTAAGATTTCATTTATGATAGCTCAAAAATGTATGTCTTGCTAAGACTACAAAGCAAGCTAATGGTTTTAAAAGCACGGCGATGAAAAGCCTGGCAGGGGAGTCCGCGCTAACTACATACACGGATCATGGAAGAGGGTACAAGAGGTCATTTTTCTCCCTCCTTCTCTTTCTTTTTTCTTCCCTTTTTTTGCTCCCCAGATCTAGGATCAGTTTGGGTTGCATTGGTTACAACCAATTGCACACTGGCATTCTTTGCCATTCATCCTCACCCAAATCCTTAATTACAGTCTGTACAATCAGAGCTGGAGCAAGAAGTCACAGCCCTGTATTGTTGCATGGCAAGTGCTAAGCAAAAAGGCAGGAATCTGATACTTGGTCACAGTTTGCAAACACTGTGGCTGAACCACCTGAGAGGGTCAGATTTTTACATTCTGAGGCAATTTATTAGTAATGGTGCTTGTCACCTGGAAATCCCCCTTAAGCTCCTTCCTTTGTATCAGCAATCTGAAGTCAGCTTTTGCTCTGCACTAGTCTAAGCAACAGGTGAATAAAATGGGTGATCCACTCATTTGAACCAATGTAAGAGTGAGCAGAGTATCCTAATGCTACCCTTAGATGTTGCCTGTATAAAACTTATTGTCAGACACCTTGAAATGAAAAAAAATCCTGTCTGAGTGACTCTTTCTTTTCATTCTGAACCAAATGAGCCTGATGAAAACTTGACTGATGTTAATATATATGTATTTTTTAATCCCCCATTAGACTTCCAGAGTCAAAGGAGAAATAATATTTAATAATACATATTTTTCTTATATGGCTTATGTGCTAAACACAATCTGTTTGCTACATGCAGTACAAAACACAGAGAAATGTAAAATTGGCAGTCCTGTATCAAAGACCTACCTCAACTTTTAATTTCATTTTAAAAAGGCAAACAAAAGAATGACAAATCAGTCAAAAAATGACACTGTTAAAATTCGATTTGCATTGACACAAATCCTTCAAAATGTCAAGGAAATTTGAACTTATTGATACTTCTTGAATTTCTTGAAGCAAGCTCAGGAGGGAAAAGACTCTGAAATCAATATAAATACTCCTGGTGTTTTAAAGATGTTTGAGATGTAGACATGTACACATAAGCCGTTATTGAGTGTGTGCCAAGATGTTCTCTCTGATCTGCAACATTTACTCAGTAAAAGTAGCTTTATTAAGGTGAACAGGTCTGCTGAAAACAATATTCCAAACCTGTGATGCCTGGTCTGCTCGAGCCCTCTCAAGTCAAGGAGTATTTGTGTTTGTCCAGCTAAGGGTTACTTAGTTCATGCAATTATTTCCCAGAGGAGCCTTCCAGTCCTGCAGAAGGTGTCAAAATATGCCTTGGTCAACATATTTTTGAACGGTTACAAAGAACTTAAGGAAATAAAATTCACTCCTCTTTGCAGAACCCAGCAAAAATAAGGCAAAGACATTTGTCTCATACAATTTTGGCCAAAATGTTTCTTAGAAATATTACTGCTTTAGCCATTCACCTGGTTTTTAAATCAGGCCTTTTTTTCTTTTTCATGTTCTCCTGGCTGCTATTCAGGAATTTATCATTTTATAACATTTTATGACAAGAGAGAGTGTATCACCAACCAGGCAACTTAACACTGGCCTCGCTCACAGCCAGGCTGTTTGACCTTGGTGTGCTCATTGGGGACTGTGTGGGCAATTTGAAAGCTGTGAGTAGGAGACTTTCAGGTAAGGACAGGAACATAGAAACTGTCCAGCAGTGAAACGCCCCTTCTGAGAGGTGGTAGAATTTCAAAGTTCATTTTAGAAGAATATCTTTTCAGCAGCTTTGGCTCTGTGCTCAATTTCTCACGTGGATGGAAAATCAGCATTTAGATGAAAAGAGAAAAGGAAAGAAGGACAAACAAGTGGTGTTGCATTTGTTCAAATGCTTTCTGTCTTTCAAAATTAAAAAAAAAATTCTTCTACATTTAAAACAGAATTTACCAGCTTTTTAAATGTGCCTTTTAATAAAATATAAGATATCAGATAACATCCTAAAAGAATTAGGTATTTTACCAGTGCAGCTCACTATTAGAGCCAGTGGGGCAGGCAGTTTACCCAGGTAAGTTTCTGCTTTAGAAACAATATACAAAATAATAAATAAATAAAATTTTTCACTGATGAAAGTCCAGAATTCACTTGTCTGGGGAAAGACAAACTTGTGTTTTCTTCTATATTCTCCAGAGACTATTGATCTCATATTGTCTGAATTGGCAACGAAAATAAACTATGGTGTCCCTCCCATCCCAAGCCTAAACCCCTGCTATGAAAAAGAATGACCCCATCCTGCTGAAATAATGTACCACAGAACCACAGACAATTCTAAGCTGGAAGGGATCCAGAAAGATCATTGAGCCCAACTCTCAGGTAAGTGGCCACACACAACCTTGGCATTATTAACACCATGCTCAAAGCAACTGAGCTCCTGGTGTTTATACACCTTGTAATTTCACATTGATTTCAGCCCTGGAATTCTCAATGAAATTGCTCTGATATGTAAATTCATAGCTACTATTGTAAGCCTACTTTTTGCTTCAACCCTGTGTGGATGCATTCATGGTTATATAGTTGGGAACAACATTCTAGGGTGTCTACCCATCTCATGTCTTAACAATATAAAAATAGCAAGAAAATAATTAAAGCAACATATAATGGAATTCTGAAGATATCCCTTATCATCTTGGCAATATAATGAAATTTCAATACTGTGCTTAAACTATCAATTTATCTCCTTCTTAAAATTTTGCTCCCCATGTGGTCAGAAAAAAAGTGAATAAATGTGCTGTGGGGAGAATATTTTTGTGTAGTTGAGCTTCCTCTTTGCTCACAAGCAAGAATGTTAACATTCCTTATCAATAATTTCATATGGCATTGATTTAATGACAGACATCTCTCCAATGGAGCAAAAGATTTTTCAGTATCTTTTATATTTTTCTTTTTTTCTCACTGTCGATATGGATGAATTTTTGTCTGATGTATTCCTGAGCCCACCCAGCAGTTCTGAGTTGAGTACCAGAACAAAACATTTAATACACATTATAGAGCTTAATCTTTTTTCCTGAAAGTCAATGGGAGTTTTGCCATTGACTTGAATTCCAATTCAGGTTGACACATAAAAGGAGAGCACTTGAAATAAGTAATAAGTATTTGATTTGGACTGTGATCAGTTTTACAATCCAGAGTCCCTGATGGTGTGCTCAGCTGGGAATGCTTCACTTCACAAGGAAATCTTTTTGCTTTTCATGGTCAGTAAGACAAGGGGCAGGAGGTCAGAGATTCCCAGTAACTGGACTGCTCTGAGTGGAACACATTGTAATCATGATTAGAAAACAAAACTTGACCCCATATGTGTAAAAAGAGGAGAATGTGTCTATTGTAATGAAAAAAAGTAAATTATTCCTTTCTTTTAAAAAAAGGTGTTCTACAGACCTTCTATTTCTACAATTCTTTTATGAGCAATATTCAGTGCCTTTAGTGTCATATAATAAATTGTCTGCACATCTGAATTTATTCAGTTATAGAGAAATTTTAAGCACTCCATTTCCCAAGCTGTATTTAGACACCAAAAGAATTTCTGTATGTAGTGAAATTATATACTCATAATTAAAAAAAGGTCTTGAAAATTACATTTGTTCTTCCATTTATTGTCTCTCAGTTACTTAGTCCAGTTTACACGGAAAAATCTGCATATTTTCAAGAACAGAGCTGCAAGGTAGCAATAGTACTGGAATGCAAGGCATGGATGAATCCTGGTTATATGATAATAAAAATTTATTTGTCTACATAAAAAACAGATGAAAAAAGGGAGGCTGAATCCCACTGCATAGGCATTTTTGTTCACAGCCATACTTTGAATCAAAGCCGACATACTCATAATTGAAACAACAGGGCCTTGGTTAGATATAGTCTTTTAATTCCTAGTCTCTGTCATAATTTCCAATTCATTTATCAGTCTGCACTTTGCAGTGTCTGAGTAGCTCTGTGCTTGGTATGGTAATCTGCTTTTCCATTGGAAAAAAAAAAAAGGGGGATCTTATGTAAATAAAACATACTCAAACATTAATATTTACATGTAAATGGAGTCAATTCAGGAAGCACACAATTAATAACATTTACTGTGGAGTGTCACTTAAGCTTGAATTGGCTTTATTAAGTGAAGAAAAATTTTGTGCTACCAACATAGCTGATGATTAATATGAAACATGCAATTTCTCTATTTAGTCACACCTGACTTAAGAACATTCTCTTAGACTACATCACCACCAGTACTTTAGATGGTAAATGCATTATTAGGCAATTATTTCTGAGTTTGTTTTACAATTAAGACATCAGTTAGGACGTCCCCTATACTGTGAGGACATGTTCCATATCTCTTGAATATGCCAGACATAAACCTATTTGGAGACTATTTATTAATCTAAGCACATATGAGACTTCCATTTCCACTATTTCATGCTAATGTAGAACCTAGTATTAAACAGACATGACTCAAGATTCTCCAAGTGGATTCAACCACAAGCAACCAGATTCATTTCCATGGCAGATCATGTGTTTTCAATTACACTATAAATTAATCCAACTTATTTTAAAAATTTCGGGGTTTTGATCCTTTGTTTAGAAAATGAAGTCTGCAGAATGTGTTATATTAAGACTTTGGCCTTGATAATTACTGACACTTTTTTTTCAACGTGATTAGAGCAAATGCAATAATAGATATTATAGTGATTTATAAGCTAATTTGCTGTACTGCAGAACAGCAAATGAAAAGCATTTTTGTTGAACTCTGGATGTTGCTACCAATTGCTTCATATTCTGTTTACACTGAATCTTATGGATGTCACAGTTGATGTAACACAGTCTGTGTTACTTCTCCACTTCTTGGCAACAGTTTGGTTTACAAAATAAAGTAAGTTTTCTATATTAAGGCTGATTTCAGAGACTTTTTTCTTTAATACTAGTCTAAGGTTTTGCTGGGTAATGACAAAGAGCACCTAGAATAACTCTCTCAGCACTGATGGAGTTACTCAGGATCCTTAGCACTACAGTTTGAGCATGATGAGGCTCTGTGTCCTTCACTAAAGGGAATATTCAGTGATGGGGTGAGAGGCTGTATGCATGGTTCACATGCAGGTTCACCAGGATTTTATACATCAATGAACAAATTCCTAGTCACTAGTAATTTTTCTCACTGTCAAATTGCAAAGTAATATTATGCTCATCTACAATAAAATGGTTTTCTTTGGTACTGTTTGATAAGTGACTTTGTTCTCTTACACCCATATTTCCTTCGTCTCATTTAGCCCTACATTTTTCATCATTTCCTCTGTCCAGTAATACAAGATTATTGTGTGTTGAATGGATTATCAAGAAAAAACTGTACTTTTCAATAAGCAAGCTTTTCAACAGCTTTCAGTTATGCAGAGTTACCATGAAGTATTACATTTCTATATTGTTTACAATACAGAAAAATATTAAATTTTTATCTAATTTTACACATGATATCTTTCTTCTGGCAGTGAAAAGGAACTGAAATGCAGATGAGCTCCAAGAACAAAAGTCACCACTGAAGAACAAGCTGGGCTTTCTTTATAATTGAAGACACATTCCGATGAGATGTCTTAGAGTCTGTTTCCTCCACTGGTGAACATAAGCAAAGAAATCCTGGAAATGGTCCCTTAGACTGAGAGACAGAGGTTTTAGTATGAAGTTTGCACCTTTCCATGAAACTTTGGTTATTTGCAACTTCAAAATTATCAAAATTGAAAGCAAGAAAGCAAACATGCTGGGGAGAACGTAGATTAGAGTTTTGAATCGGGGTCAGAATGGTCAGAATGTTTTGCTTGAGTCAACACAGGTACTTCAAGTTGAGTTCATAGCAGTTTTCAGAAACATATTACTTCAGAAATATTTTACTTTATATAAAGTAAAATATTCCAAATAAAAGGAGATCAAATTCCATCTTACATGGCCTTGAGAATTCCAAGTTTCAAAATTCTAGAGGCACCCAATATTCTGAAGAATAACTTTTATTTTTGTTAAGTGTAACCTCAAAAGCACACACAGGAAGCCAGAATAAGGTTGTACTTTCTCTTTGTGGTGGTGATGATATAACTGTCCTTAGGAGGAAATGTTATATTCTTGTTGAGAAAAAAGTTCTATGTCTTCAGTGATGCCACAAATGTGCCTCTGTCAGCTTTAAAAATGCTTAATGCAAGACTCCATGTAATTTCACTCCCCTTATTTGGTTCACTGTATTGGGAATAAATGTATTTCAGTTTTTGTCTATCCAGTTTCTCTAACTGCATTTCTTACGAGTTTCACCCTGTATTTCTTGTCCTCTTTATCTTATTTTGCCCTCCAAACTATGTCACTTCACTTAATTTCTTTCTATTTTTCTGCACACCTAAATATACCAGCAAAAATCATATGGATGCACGTTATCAACTGCTATGATGTTCTTCCTGTTTATGTGGTGACCACTCTGATTACGTCTAGTCTGACTTGCCAGCTGTCTGGAGCACAGTAATAGATCTATCCTATATTTAAACACTGTTGCAATCAAGATACTTCTGTTTTCGTCAGCTGAAAGCATTGTGATTCATTAAAAAACCCACTCTCATCCAGAAAAAACACTTGCATATCCACTTAAGCACCTGCTTAATTTCAACAGAAATAAAAATGTAAATATGACTGTAAACTGAGTGTGTGTTTAAGTGCTTTCTAGACTAGAATAAGTGAATGTCTGTGACATTAGGATGTATATTAATGTATATTAGAATTTGGTTTTCTTTATTTGTCATTGGGTTTGAAACAACTGGTGTGTAAGCCACAAGAGAGATTTTTCATCAGTCAGAAGATACAGGAACACTTGAAAGGCAATTAGGCCAACTGTTTATGAGAACCAGGTCTAAAGGAAAGCTTAGACCCATAAACTATTTATACTAAAATGTCACTGAATTCTCAGATTGCAATGATTAACATAGCCATTTGTAAACAGGATGGATGATCAAACACTTGCGAAAATTGAGTGAAGCAAGTTTATTTTTTTGTTTCATACACAATCTTTTTCTCTAATGTTATTTACTCAGAAAATGTAACAGATATTGATAAATTTCATAATTTTAAGCAGAGTAAAAATTTGAAAAAGCTGCCTTCCCTAGTATTCTTCCTCTTGTGTGTATTCACGAAGAGATCACAAAATTTTCATTCCTTCCCTAATTCAAAAATGTTCACGATTTTTTTCCCCCCAGAAAAAAAGCCATGGTCTGCAGTTCATTTATGAAAAGTTCATTTTGGACATCTTCAGTTCACCACGTGGTACTGTTTCTGTTCCAGGTGATTTATGCTGTGGTATGTACCTGACAAATGCAGTGCGAAATGTGAACACTATGAATTGTACATGTGGCTGGAAAGAAGTTCTCAGTAAAGATGAGAATTATCAAACATAAGGCAAGATTGCAACTGGCTTTTCTAGACTGCCAAAGTCCAAATATCCTCTTCAAAGCACTCAACACAATGTAATTTCTGCATGTGTGAAATCACAGGTTGCTTACTCTGCACAATTTTCGTTGCAAACAGCAGCTTGAGGAAACAAGTCCTGCTCTGTCTTTCATATGTGACTGGGGCAAGCAGTCTGCCAATTTCATCTCAAAGATGTCCAAAACTCTGCAGTGCTACTCTTGGAGTGACCTATTTGGAGAAGGCACAGTACTAATCAGACTCAGCCAGTATTGTGTCAACAGAGAGGGAGAGAGCACAACAAATATAAAGATGGAAGAGAGAGAAAAAAATTGAAGAATGTGGTTTTAATAAGAAATAATGCAGGACAAATACTGAAAGCCGAATTTATTTTGGTCTGGAAGTGACCCACAGCCCACAGATGGCAGTGGGATTCTTTTTTTTAACTTCAATGAGTTTTGGTTGAGATCCTCGCAGGAAAACTAGAAACAGCCGGATCTGTGGAAGAAAGAGAGTGACCCACTAGCCAGAGCACAAGGCTGTGAGTCAGGATGTCTAGCTGAGTCAGCTGCTTTGCCCCAGACTTTCTTCACGAGGCCACATCTACATGTAAACAGCATAGTAAAGTGTCCATTCAATAACCTGCACGTGGCAGCCCTAAAACGTGGTGATAATGTCAGGCTGACACTTGATTCAGCATGACACGGGGCTGGCACAAGCAGGGGTTCACAAAGGAGGTTTTCTCTCCACAAAAACATGGTGATGCTTCACCTGGACATACCACCTTATCTGGTGATCTCAGGCATGGTTGGACCAGTGGTTCAACACAAACATGTCCACAGCATCACCCAAGAAACCACCACAGAAGACTGTGGTCAGGTACATCTGTTGTAGGAGGACTTGGGGTTATGTTCAAGAAGGCCAGATGGAAGAATAGACTGTGCCAAAAAACCCTAACATACACTCGTGGACAAAGAGCAAGAAGGCCACCACTGCTGTCGGGAGAGTAAGTTTACAGCTTGCTTGGTGGCATTACAACCAGATTTCAATCAGATATTAATGCTTGCAAATCCATCTGGATTCAAAGAAAGATTAAGTTCCCTTCTTATCAGATTTCACTTTAAGTCTTAGAGGGGGATGGGATGGTTTCTGCAGAGAACTTCAAAAACGTAAAAAAATTAGCTCATTTCTCAAAATTATTTCTCTTAATATATTTGAAACCATTTGTTATTTCCTTTGAATACTAATCACTTATTTTCTCTATTGTTCTGAATTTAGATTTCCTGCAGCTTCCTTTCTACTTGTGCGCAGATCCTGCCAGTTTAACATCTTTGAACTCGGTGTACAGAGCTTGAAAGGTAATTTCTGGGCTGTATACTAAAATAGAGACATGGCTCAGGGTGTATTTAGAAGAGTGGACAGGTCTGATATAAGGTTCTAAACAGAGGCCAAAAAGGCTATCAGGGGCTAACCACAAAGAAGATTTAGATTAAGGCTATCAAATGAAGACATATCCTTTCTGTGCTGACCTTAGGGTAGTATGAAAGGAATTAAATGCATCTAAAAAAGAGATCTTTTTAAAATATGATCATTTTCACACCACTTTAAATTTTACCATGTTAAAAAATGACTGTTTTGTTGATAGTCTGTTATGATTTTTCTTTGCTTGTTAAAAATCATTTAAAAATAAACTTATGTCAAAATGGCCTAAACAATAAGAAAATAAAAAGGAATCTGCTGTCTACTCACTGATAAGGTAATGGGCTATATGCACATGTATAGAATACAGACTTCACAAGTTTACAAATCACTGGAGTTAAAAAAAAGCTAAAATTGTACATTACTTCTGTTATTTTATTTACTAATATTGAACCTCGAAGTATATATGTGAGCTCTAGACAAAGATATTTGAGGCAGAATAAAAGTGTACAGTAATATATGTGACTATTCTGTGTTAAAACTCCTAAAAATTTTATGTTCTCATGCCTGGTTGTTTCGGATTGTTCTCTGTGGTAGATACGTGACACATTTTCCTGGGTCACCAGTGCTTTGTGCCTGCAAGGCTTGCAGGGAGTTGAGGAGCAGTCACAACCCAGTGCTGGCTGACAGCCTTTCTCTCCTACCCACTGCATCAAGTGACAAGGGCGTGCCCTGTATCGTGGCACAATCACAGATAAGATAAACCCGGACACTTCGGCACTGCCCAGCACCACAGCTTCTCGTCGCCTCTCCATACACAGTGCACAAGGTCAGGGACCTGACGAGACCTGAAACAGGAGGAAATTGCAAGTCCTTAGTGCTGTAGTGTGGGAAGAAGAGCTAGGGATTAACGGGAGAGCCAGAATGCAGCTTTCATTTGGATATTGTCACCTCTGTCACTATGTTTTAGCACCACAACCTTCACGTGGGCTTCGATGCTGTCACTTCAATGCTACCACTTCAGAGCCAGTTTAGACTCCTGGGGTGCTGGAGGTATGGATAAGGCAGGGGGAACACCTTGTCCCCACTGGATCAGCAGATTGAGTACAAGAAAAGACAGATTTGTGCACCTTTGTGGCAGCAAGCATGTCCATGAGGGTTGCTGAATCCTGCTCCACCAGTCAGACGTTAGCCAGACCCTGAGATTATCTCAGCTGGGTGGAGCACAGTGTTAATAGTGCCAAAGTTGTGGATTTGATCCATGTACAGGCTGTTCAGTTAAGAGTTGTACTCAATAATCCTTATGGGTTCCTTCCAACTCAGAATATTCTGTGTAATAAAGCTCTCCTAACTTAACATTGCATCCTGCTGTACTCTTCTATCTCCAAAATGATGTTTGACTAACAAGTTAATGTGTTCAGCTCACAGTGTCCCGAGATTTTTGTACTTTCTACCTTACTCCTAAAGCAGGACCTCTTCAGGCAGTTTAAACAGATCCTCTAGATACTACATTGATATTTGTTGGAATCTTGCAGCAAATTTTTTAGTTGAAAATGTTGTCTCAAGAGTACCATTCTAAATGATGGATTATAGGTAAATCCATGAAGACTGCAATATTACTAGAGTCCCAAACACGACACATCATTTTTTTTCTGACCCAATGAATAGAACGTCTTTTTGTTAGGCAATGCCAGGCAGCAGAATATGTCAGTGAGCTACATCATGAAATAAATAGCTAAATGTGAGGTCAACAGAGAGACTGCAGTGTGAGGTGTAAACTGGGAAGAAATAGGGTTTTCCAGCTGTCTCAGCAGCCTCAGGAACCAAGAATGTCTGAGCAGCTTCATATGCTGCTCAAGGACTAGAACATAGGCAGAGAAGTGGCAGGCAGAGGTGGGCTAAACAGGTCTTACATAAAATGGTGGGATGAGCTTCTACTTCTGTACTGACCTGGAACACAGCCTTGTGTCCCCTGGGAAGTGGAAAGAGACCAAAAATGTTTTCACAGAAGAAAAAGCCATGCAAATGGGAAGGATCTGTTGCCATTCTAGACTGGAACTGACATTGTTATCTGATGAAACAACATACAGTACTGAACCTCTGTCTGACTCTCCTTGGCATGACATACATCTGTGCAGATGAAAGAGCTGTAGAACAGTTCTGACTGGTGGAGCTGTGAAGAAGGTTTGAAGGTTTCAGACTCCTATGAGGACAGGGTGGACAACTGTCTTGAATGGGTGATGTTGATGATTATGAGCAGCCTTAGGGGCTGCTGTTGAAGAAGTTCCCAGTGTTACTAGTTTAATACTGGGATCATAAAGAGAACTGATAAAATTGGAAAGGACTCACTAAAGAGGTATGAACTAAATTAATTAAGGACAGAATAAAGAATGGTCTGGAAAGGAGAGTTGTGGGATCCCATGGTAGGAAGAAACTGATTTTTCCTTCCATCTTGCTGTGTTGAAACCATCAAATAGGCAAGCAGCCTTGTCAAACAACTGAATGAAATTCAGAATATGTCAATTTGTCATAACTTATCTAACTAATCTGACAATCTGGATTTTAACTTAGAGTAAAAACTGGAGTTAAAGAAAGCCAGTATTGAATCTAAGTCTCTGCCTTTTCTAAGTTTCAAAGGCATTTGGTACTTTGAGACTTAACTCAGTTCTCCAACTCAAAGTATTATTCAATACTGTATATGTTCATTATCCTTTTTTTCATGATTTCATCCTTCTTTGTCAATATCATGTTATAAACTTCAGCAGTGGTTTTTGATAATCAACTGGTTTAATGAAGTTAGCTCTTGAGAATGCCCAAAGGTTGTACTACTCATTTCTGCAGCAGTGGGCCAAAGCTGATGTGGGAGTTTGTCAGTGATGTTGGCAGGGCTATTATCTGCTTTCCCAATGAACTGTATTGACAAATGGAAAGTTCATCCCTCAGTGACCAGCAGTAGCATGTTTCTTTGCCTTTTGCAACTGGCTTGAACCCAGAGCAAGAGGTCACTCATCACTCTCTCTGACCATTTGTGCAAGCAAAGAAAAGCACCATTTCTGAAATAAATCTTTAACAACTGCCACATATTTCCCTTCTCCTGTTTGCAGAGAAGCATGTATAGAAGTTTTATCGTGTTAAGCTAACATGGCCATGAATCTGAAATTATCTATTAGATGATTAGAGATAGAGAATATTTAGGGACTTTGCAGGCTGTTTTATTTTTGTTTTGGTTTGCTTTAAGTAGCATGTAGGAGAGAACTAGACATTGACAGGTGACTAGTTTGAGCATAAGGAAATAATTTGTTCTCACATAGATTATTTTTCAACTATGCTATGTAAATGTAATAGTTTTGTATGAGGGAGAGGGGAAGGTAAGCCTGCATTTGGTTTTACTTTGATTTTGTACTTGTCATAATAAAGTTTATTACTAACTGTGTGTGAAGCTCACTGAGATAAACTCTTGCTCTGCTCTATGAACGTCACATATTTGGATTTCAATAACTCCTAGAATTAATCCCTAACCAACCGAGACCTCCTGATCATAGCATGTCTACACACATTTGGAAAATTATGGTCCCTGCTTAGAGTTTAATGGCAAAATTAAGTGCTGCAAATGATTGCCACTTAATTGAGTTCGATGTAGACTTCCTCATACAGGATTTCTCTTGGTATGCATACTAGAGGAGAATTTGTCCCAGCGGATGTATACAGCAATATAACTTCTTGGATATTTAAAAATGTGCTGAGGGATGATGTAATTTGAGATACACTATAAATTAAATAAACTATGCTAAAATTACATTGTACTATGTAGAAGAGAAACCATTACTTGAAAATAGACATCAATGGATTTATTAGGAAACCAGGCATGTGGCACTGGACAACGCCTCAGGCACTAACAAAAGCAATCCTCTGTTATTGCAGAGGCTATATATAAGACTTATATTATCTAAACCTGTATTAAGCACCATCTTTAAATAAAGAAGTTGTTATTTTTCCTGCCATAACTGTTACTTAAACTTACTAAAAACTTACCCCATAAATCCTAGAAAATACAGTTTTCTGGACTCATTCTAGACTGGGACTGTATTAAAGTTTAGAGGATAATCAGACAGTTTTATCAGCATTAAGAGTATTACAACAAAAGATTCTGGGGTTTATATACCATATGTAACAATATGAAATCACATGCTGGAATTCGTTTAATGTTTTGCTAAAAATCCCCAAACCTTCAGCCTTGCACTTTAGAATTAATTTTAAACACAGGCTCCTAAAGATATGCAGACTCCATAGAATTTTCAGAGCCATCTCATATCATCTGTAATTTAAGATGCCTTTTTTCGCCTTAAGGAAAATTTAAAAAATATTCAAGATGTTTTCTCCCTGGAAATCGTATTTTCCATGGAGTGAAATGTAACATATTAAATCAATATACACATTCAGACTTTTGTATCCAATTAAAATGTTCAAGTTTGGTTTCTTTGTGGTGGAATAATAGAAAATTAAAAGCAAAGGAAAGGCACCATGTTACTAAAAAAAGATAAACATTTTCTGACTAACACTTGGAAAGATGATCAGACTTGAGAAGAGTCTGATTGCAGGACAAATACAGAAATAGATTTATGAATCTGAATGGATGCAATATTTTTTTAATGGTGTCCAGTTTTATATTCTCTCAAGTGACTTTTCAGTTGATAAAGGGGCTGCAGTTTTTGGAACTATGAAAGATTTTCAATTGTGTGCCAACTATTTTACCCTTTGTATTAATTCTAATAATCTTGAAAATGTAACTATAAATATACAATTCAGAAACTTTTCCCTTGTTTTGCTCATATTTTTTTAATATATTTTTTTTTCAAATTACATGGTCTTTCATACACAGAATCTTTGGGAAAAAATAACGTACTTGTTAGAGCAAGCATTTGTTGAAAAAATGTCCTGGTTTTAATTTATATTTAATTTCTATAAATGTTATTGCATAACTAGTAATGCATTTTTGGAAGTTGTCTAGGTGCTGATTTGTTAAAACCGTCCTGATTCCTCCAAGTGTCCAGAGTGACACAGTTGGCTGCCATTGAAATATCATTCCATCAGTGGGTTTTAATTACCTAAATATTTTTGTTCTTGGATATTGGAACAGTCTCCATTGTCATGTGTGTGCTGTTCTCACTGATGTTAGAGTGGCTGTGTGCTGAAAATGGCAGACTTTCTACCTATGTAAACATCTATTATAGCACAGCTTTAACCTTTAAGGATTTATGACATTTTCTTTCAGAATCCTAATCTTTCCAAACTGGAGACATATTTTGATCCTTTCTTAAAACAGAGTATACCAACATCTATGCAATAAGATGCCAGGAGGGACAAGAGCAAAACTACTCTGAAGTACTACAAAGGAGCAAAGCAGAAACTGACAGTATGCAGCAACCTTATGTATCCAATTTACTACTGTAGGAAAAGCGAAACTATTATTCTTTTTTGTTAGTTTTCTTATAACTTTTCTTGTTAGCCATGAAATATAATGCTTCTCTGAGCAAAAGATGTGAATGACCCATCAGCACAGAACAGGACACAGCAAATCAGTTTACAGAAATTGAACAGCCAAATTAATTTTTCCATGGGAAGTTATGCTTAAAGTCTTGCCATATAAGTGGGAAAATGTTTGTGATAGAGAGGAAATGAATCATGGTGATTTTTGTTACTTGCTCAATTTGTCCTTTTTTTATCAAAGCTTGTGCTGCTCCATCTTTTTTTGGTACTAAACCCTTTCCATTTCCCTCACTTCCTGGGAAACAATTTTCTGACTAGAATAAAAAAATAAACTTCAAAATCAAAATTCAGCTAGAAAAAAACCTGATTCCTAGGGAATTTAAATAACTATTCCATCAATCAGCATGTATATAAGTAGAAAACAAAAATAAAGGGTTCACTATCCAATCAGCAAAGTATTACATCAACAGTCCTTTTAAAGATTCATTAGTGTTTCATCACCAAAGGTTGACTTCATGCTGTGTTCAAGTTGCTTAAATGTCAATGGTGAGATGAAATGAGTATACCAAGAGCTGAATAGTTCTTTTATGCTTATCCAGAGAGTAGAACCAATGAGTTTTAAATCCAGGAAGAACGCAGATCTACTTTACAAAGCCTTGTTTAACAGAATTTTTCTTCTTCTAATTAACCCCAGGCCCCCCAAGTTGAATAAGATAAATGTGCAAGGAGAAATGGTGCTTTTGCCAGCTGTCTGTAGGCTTCATTACTTCAAGTTTCTAGGTCTGATCCTGATCACAGTCGAACAATTTTTACACCAAAAACAATTAAGAGTGTTCAAGGCAAACATTCCCATCCCATTTGTGTAAAAAATCCCAACAACCTCTAAAAATCTGGGTCTGTAATTTATGAAGGAATTAACAAATATAGGCCAGATGCTGTGCCACACTAGCACAGGAATAGGAAGCATTTGGAGCTGCATTTGTTCCATTAAACACCAGGGAAAGAATTTCCTTACATGGAAGAAAGCAAAGTCTGTATCATTCCTGCACCAGTATTGATGCCATATCTGCCCTTTAGCAGCAGAAGCTGGAGCACGAGAGTAATTACAGACTTTTTTTAGCCTGTCCTTGTTCCAGACTAGCACAGTACAGCTAGCTGTCACCAGTTCTTGGGAACCAGCAATTTGAAGGAAAGCCTCCAAAGAATTTCAAGCTCCTTTTGGACACCCAGGGGGGCTGGAGGAGAGAAAAGGCAAGGTGGCAAGAATTCTGGGTTGCATTCAGCTTCCATCATCCACTACATCCTCTTCAAGTGGTGCAGGAGAGGATTGAATCGCAGGAAACTATTCCCCAAACCACTGGCATGTGTTAACCTGTTGCTTTCTAGTGCTTAGAAACAGTTTTTTAAAGATCAACAGCTATAGATGGTTTGGGGCACACTTTTATAAAGATAAACTCTTTATACCTCTGCTACAGCGTGTGCTGCAGGCTAAACATACCCTGTCTACAGAATGGAATATCATCCATAGCATGGGATTCTTGGTTCTGTTTCTTGTTGGTAATGAGATTTCTGACTTGGAATTTTTCTCTGGTTCAGCTGAGCAATGTAGTTTCTTCTTGGATTAAATGATTGAAAATCATTGCAAAACCATAAAAAGGTGCCACATGATTTTTCCTAACTTCCCTAAACAGACACAATTTAAACTATTCATTATACTTTGAGAGTGACTTTTACTAAAATATGGTCACTGCAGGCAGAATTATTTCAAAACTGAATTTAATTAGAAATAATGTTTTAAAATGTTCTTCTAGCTGGCTGTAAGAAAACTTTTATAGCAAAGTAGCTAGGAGTCCTTGCTAGCAGATATGAACATAAAAGCTGCTTAACATTCTTCATGTCAACAGTATTCACTACAACCAGCAAACAGACAAATTAAAACTTCTTTTCTTGCCCTTCTAACAATCCACAGCCCTTTGTATTCTCCAATAGTTGTAAATACTTCAAAGAAAGGTGAGCTTTGCACCATACCATGGAAGTCATCAAATGCAGATTATGTGGAATACAAATTATGCCTGCCATGTAATGTGTCAGACAGCTTGAAAAAAAGTTAGAACATGGGGAAACATCCTTACTGCATGTAGAAATGCTGAGTAAGACTTGGCCCCAACCTAGCAAGATAGTATGAAAATTCTGGTTCAGCAGACTTTTTTAGCATTTCCCTTCCTTTCCAGTTCCCATGTTAAAATGCCTTGTTACTGTGGCACCTAAAGCTGACAAATGCTGTTGCCTTCAGTGAGAGATACTCTTGCTTTAAAATTGCTTAGTAAGTCCTTAAAAATCAAACTAGGAAGAGCTTTTGGTAAGATGTTCTTTCCTCACATGTCAGTCTACTTTTCCAGTTTTACAAATGTGTGCATCATTTGCAGTAAGCACACAGGGCAGTATTTGTATAAACAAATTAGCTTAATACAGTAGAATATTGCCATATTTTTCAACAAAGGCATGTGTTGGGAGGTATAAAAGCACAAAAATTATCAATTTAATTTCTCTTTCACTTCATCTTTTTTGCATTAAAACGGTCATTAGAACAGATGCATAAGTCAACAGATGCATAAGTCGTGCATGAAGAAATATGATTTTGTATTTTTTGATCAAACAAAGACTTCCAAAACAATAGGGAAAACCACATTGGCTTTGTAAATAATGGGAATGCCATATGGGAAATGGAAAAAAAATAATTTGAAGAAATTTTATGATCTAATGCAAAATGACCAACCTATTTATGCCTTGCCAACTCAAACACTGCACTGCATATGCAATTCAGTAGGGAGAAATAAATTAATTTCCTAATGTTTATGCTTCATAACAGTTGCAGAACTTCAGCAGTGATTCTGTCCTTCTAATCTATCCATCAGTTCAAACCCCACTCCAATGAACTTTTAACTGCAAAGAGAGAAGTTGGATCAAAGGGGATTTTTGAAGAATTCTCCCACCTCAGCATTACTTTTATTCAGTGGGATGAAGGTTGTCCTGTTCACAAGAATTTCTTTGACAGCACCAGCTCTCCTGAACTTCCTCAGAATTCTTTGTCTGTGCATATTTAAGCTTCGGGTATGCTTATGTTTGGAAAGGTATTTGTGATGATGGGTAAAAATATCTTTTTTCTGATTCACTCATGGGCAGAAAAAAAATCTGTTTTAAGTCTTGATTATGCAGACACACAACAAAAGAACAGTTATATTCAAGTTTATTGTAAAATACATATGGAAGTGGCTACTGACTGGACAACTGTTTGTCAGGACACATCTGAAAATACAGAGTTACTTCTTGTAATCTGTAGTAGCTGTTTACCTAATGTCTTCCAGAAAACATTGGTTGGATTCATTTGGGGCTATTCACTAGGAATTAGGAACTTCAAGGTATGTGGAAACTATGAACATTACAAAAAACAACAGTCAGTCTAATGAGATTTTCTTGTTTTGGGGGAATTTCAAAGAAACTAAAAGTAACAGGTATCTCAAGATTTAATAACTTTCAGGGGATTGAATTTGTAGGAAAATCAAATAATTTTGTTTGCTTTGTGAATTAAGCATTGCTACCTTTTGTTTAACACAATGTTAGGAAAGAATGTTAGGAAAGTGAAACTGATATATTAAAACACAAGTTAGATTTTGATAAAAACACATATGCATGGGGTAGATGTATGTACACATATGCTCTTGAATGTTTTATCATGTTTTGATGCAAATATAATGATTTCCTGACAAGCTTCAGTGTCCTCCATCTTCAGTTTTCTATTGAATAAGGGTGTCAGCTATTTTATTCTGAAGAATTTTGACAAATGCCCCAAATAATCAGAATGTACATGTAAAAGAATCATCTCATTACTAAGGTAACTCTTCAGACTGGTGGCATTACTGGATCTGGTATATGAAGATGCAAATGTACAAATTTGTCTATCCAGCAGTGCCCCTTGACTTTGCTTCTTTACATTTTTTAAATTTTTTTCTTTCCTAAAGGAACTGTATACCTAGTTTACACGTATGTTTCTATTCCTCAGTTCTTGAAATTAATCAAGATTTGCCTCCTTAGGATAAAAGAAAGACTAATTTGGTTTTATATTTTAATCTCTTCTGATCCTAATAGCTGATTACACAGTATTCAACATTTCTTGTAGCAAGTTCAGCAGGACACCAGACGAAGGTATCTGGCAGCAGGCTGAAAACAAAAGAAAGTAGTGTTTCTTTTCATAAAACGAAAACTTAAATTACTAAACTGACTGTCACAGTCTTCTCAAAATGAAAATTCTAAACTAGTTACAGAAGGTAATAATCACAATTCCACATCAGCAAAGTTTTTTGAGGGCTGCCAAAGGCATCTGCAGTGCAGAAGCCACGGGAGGTGCAGAGGGCACTTTGTGCTCCCACTGCTGGAAGCGCCCTCAGCTGAGTGCAGCCATGGGCTGAGCAGGGCACAGGCTCAAATCCCTGCTTTTTGAACCACTGCCCTCAAGGTTTTATCATATCTATGGAAGTACAATGGCTCTGCTCAGTCCCTGTGTAGGATGGATGTATTAATATCCAAGATGAGAGACAGATAGAAAAATAATTTAGTCAAATCAGGGGAAGAGTTAGTTAAACTGGTGCAATGGCCATAACTGGTACTGAACCAGGTGTGAGATAACTCCACCTGCAGGATTCATTCTAAACTGGTTTGGAGAAATTACATCCCCACATTTCAAAATACCTGTGTTTTCTACAGTATCTAGTGGTTTTGTTCAGCACTTTAATTGACATTTAACCAAATCTAGTAACAAGACTGTGTTTTCTTAAAGGCCCTACTAAACGATGCAATATTACTTCCTGTAGCTATGGAGACCTTTGCTCTCGTTAGTGCTGCTATTCCATTTGACTGTAACCTTGAATAATCTTTAAAGAATGTTTTTAGTCATGGGCCCTTCACCTTCTGGTGATTTCATCCAGATACAATTTCCACAGGCTTTACTGGGTTAGACAGAATAAAAGAAAGGACCATCTGAATAAAATAAAATGTCACCATTAAATTGGCTTTTGTAGCTTAAGGTATAATGTAATGATATTTTCCCAACAGCTGCTTTCAGTTGAATTTGAAGTTTTGAAAACCTTTTGCATCTGATTCAAGTAATAAAATGCAGGTTGTGTTACTTCCTCCTTCTGTGTCATATACAATAAGCAAAATGTTGATACTTTACATGGAATGGTGGTCATTAGTAATTTTTAGTGTATGTTAATGTTATTTGCTGACCTCAACATTTTACAGATGAGTCACCCAATGAAAAGTTTGCTTAAAAATCAAGGTGTGAATGGATGCTGTTTTAGGATTAAACGATTCAGGAATTTTTCCTAATACCTCTTGCTCCCAGAATTTTATTATCTGCATCTTTTTTTTTTGTACTATAATATATTTCAATTTTTTACAGCTAGATTGGAATGAGTGCAATTCTACACATCTTCATGTGTTACTTTTTATCCCAAGAGATTTTAAATAGAAACTAGACAAAGGGATTACTTCATCAAGCACTGAAGAACAGAAATCCCTGAGGTGAAATGTAGCAAGTGCCTGTCAGTATATACACCAATATGCAAGAAATTAGGACAAGGGAGGAAGAATAAGCATGTTCTTAGGAATTCAGTGAGGCAAAATCAACACCTGAGGCAGAAATACTATGCCACAGCTCCGTGTGACAATCTTTTGTGAAGCTCAGTTCTCAGTGCATCTAAAAGAGTCACTTTGTCCTTCATCATATGTTCCTTACTATTACCATCACCATAGTAAATATTGTGCAAACATTAAGCATTTTCTAAACAAGGAAGACAAAAAGTTTAAAGGAGAAACTAGTCCAGAGACATGAATTCAGTCCTTACACCTGTCTCATCTGCACCTTCCCCCTACAGTAATACCAACATTCTTGATTTTAAAGAAAAACTTTAATCATTTTACTTATTCAGCATCTGCTGCAAATTCTTCACTACAAGACATTTCATGGCATAAAAGTAATGCAAAAGATACTAAAATAAAGGCTTTAAATAGTAGAGGTTGGAAAGATGAAGATGTTTTTAGAGGTATCTGAGAAGCAGGGGAAGAACCAAGAAATAATATAAGAAAGCGAAAATCCTGACAGCAAGATCTCATAAAACTATGAGGAAAACCAGGAAAAGATTTGTCCAGTAAAATCAAAGTAAAGAGAAACAGAAGGAGGCTAAAAAGGAGAATGAGGAAGAATACAAAAAAAAAAGGATGCGAAAAGATGCAAAATATGTGAGAACGGCAGTAAAGTATAAATGTGGAGTCCCAAAAAGCGGGAGAGAAAGAAATTAAGAAGTTGCATGAGACAAAGTGGAGGAAGACTGTGAAGTCTGTGAAATGTTATAAGAACAAAACCAATAATTAAAAAAGCAATAATTAAAAAAAAATCCTGACTATGTTTTCCTGGGTCACTTTTGACCCAAACTGTTGAAATGAAAAGCAAAAAGCAGGCTAGTTTTCATGGAAAACAACTTGTCTGCAGACTTTTCTCTTTCTTTTGCCCTTACGTGGTGTTTTCTGGAGGACATGAAGGTTAATGCTGCTTCAGGTCCTTCTAAATGAGCTGATGCATTTGCAGCACTGTCAGCTCTTCACTCCAGAGGGAATGCCTCTGCACGAGGCAGTGTCATTACAGAAATTAGCATTCACTGTGACTCAGCTATCTTCATCTCAGAAATAGCAGGAAGAGACACAAGTCTGGAACAGATACACTGGTATCCCTAAAGGGGCTCTTCAGGGAGCTTCTTCACGACTCTGGTTTTAATTAGGCATTAATAACTGCTGAATGATGCTTATGCTACAGAAATGCAAGAAACTTTCAGTGAGAGAATGCAAGATCAAGGGAATCAAGAATTCATTGGGTCAAAGACATATCAATGCTTTTCAGAATTTTCCGGCTTAGATTTAAAAAATTTTACGTAAAAATTCCTGTCTCTCACCTCACCCTACCTTTGGTTTACATTTGGTCGCAATCTTTTGTATCCATGGATGCTTTATATGTGTTTTGTATGTGTTTGGTTGTTTTGTATGTGATGACAGAAAGTGAAACCAAGTCATGTCTTTTTTGCATTGCAATCATAAAATAAATTAAAATTGTCTCAAGGACAATGAAAACTATAAATCCCTTAGAATATTGGAATATTTATTAGACTTTCAAAAAAAAAAAAATCCTGCATTGTTCCAAACTAGATTTGTTAAGAGATCCATGATTGTAATCTAATATTCATTCAGATTTAAGGAAATATGACTTAAAAATGTTAATTTTGATTTTGCCATAAAAGTTTTGGAATTAAAGTGATTCATCTTACCAGAGTAATCCCTTTATAATTTAAAATATCTAAAATGAAATGAAAGAATTAGTATAAGAATTTGCTACAGCCATTTTCACTGAATTTTCAGGAACACGAGGTCACATACATCTGCCTAAAGATCAATCTCTTTCTTTTTTTCCTGCTTCTTCCCATTTCTCCTTTACTTATTAAACAGTCTTTATTTCAGCCAATGATTTTCTCCCTTTTATGCTTCTGCCTTCTGAGTGAGGAGCTGCTTGGGGATTGGCACCTCACTGAGGCTCAGCCACATCAGGCACATAAATATTTCCACTGATCAATAGAAGTATTCTGGTATTTAAGAATTACTGATGTTGATTATGCTCATCATGCACAGCAAAAAAATAAAATCACCTTCCTTCTAATGATTGGAGTTTTTCCTATTCTTCCTATTAGTACAAACATTCATCATTTTAATTACCAAATAGACCTTATTCTACATTTAGCTGATTGTTTCCTGTTAAACACTTGCAATACATCCAGGTCCTGCTGTGATGCTCCACTGTCACAAAAGAGGGTAAATCATACCATATTTATTTATCTTTTTAAAGGTTTTGTTCTTTTTCACTAAGAGACCTTCAGCCTAAACAAAGTGTCTCTTTTTTCTATAAGAAATCAAGATGGAAGTTTTGGAAAATGGCACATCTGCTCATCAGGTTGGCACTGTACTTGGTAAAGGGCAACTAGGAATGGTATTAGTTGAAAGAAGGCCTCAACAGAGAGAAATAAAGATTGGAGGATCCAAAATAGAGCTTAAACACCTGGAAAAAAATTCTCACATAGTAACACCCTCACACAAAAGTCATGGAATTCTCAGATCTTTTTCTTCAGGGATTTCATTACACAATGTTTCAGGCCAGAAAGACCAAATTCCCAAACCAAAACATCCAAAAGCAATTCCAGAACCAATCAACCCATGTGTAAAGTCTGTGAAAAACACAGGTTAAGCCATGAGTTGCTTTCTCCCACAACCAGCCTTAGCTGAGGGATGTCAGGATGGACACCCTCACCCAACAGACTGTGCTCCAAAGGCTGGTGGAAAGAAAGTTACCTCTGATCTTCTCACCTGAAGAGCAGAAATTTTAGCAGGCCCAACAGCATCTTAAAGAGAGGAACCGAGTACCCAAAAAACTTGTGTGAGTTCTCTCTCTCTACATTTGTGCTCCCCACAACCTTCCATCCTATCTCTTACTTTGAGGGATGGGTTCTGGTTAGACTATCACCAGCAGTGACATGTTCCTCTCTAAAGTACCTGTGGAAAGTTGGCATTTTCTTCACAAAAAAAAACCTCTGTCAAAAACTCTGCCAATCTTTGTGCTAAATCATCTTAAAAACATTGTGGAAAGCTGCTGCAAACCCATGAATGTGTATTAAGCAGTCAAGTGGTTATTAATGGTATTATTACAGCTGCTGGTATTATGGAAAGATTATGTTATTAATTTTTCAGGAAAACAACATCTGCAGAAAATACCTCCTTTGTTATCAGCTAGGAAAAACTTTCCACAGGTGTTAGAAATGGCATATTACCATTTGCAGTGCCTAACCTCATCTCTTTAAACCCAATATAATGTAATTGCCTCATTGCCAAGTTCTGTAATGAATCAGGAATAAAATAGTTCAAAGAAGAGAAAGGATTGGTGGTGGATGCTCAAAACTTCTGTCTCTGTTTACATCACTCAGATTTAGAATATCTCTCCTCTTCTATTCACCCATCCTACAGGAAGTTGGCTGCTGTCAGTCTACCTGATGTAGAGAATACTTTCAAAGATTCTGATCCAAAACTTTCTGAAGCCCATGGAAAAACTAATTTTATGGAATTTCAGGGAGCTTTTCACCCAGCCTAGAAGTGAAAATCTGAAAGTTTAATTTCCAACAGCAAAAAGTGCATGGAAGTTCCCTGTGAACACTCTTTTCTTTCTGTGCCCCTGCATAAAGGAATCTGATCCTAAGTAACCTGTGCTGTTGCTTATTTCTTTCCCTTCACACAACCTTCTAATGTATCTAATGTGTATTTCTTCTAATGTGTATTTCTTCTGATATGTATTTCTTCTAATGTATCTGATTTATCTTTTTTTTTTTATAATTTGTCTTCATATCTCTTCACCTTATTCTCTTGTTTTAAGATATGCTTCCAACAACCACATTTCATTCAGTGGCTGTGACTCGGTGGAGAGTATTGCACCTTCACTAAAGTTATATACATTATTTGATGACATAAAAAATCTGTAGGAGAAATTGCCTTTTACAAATATCATGTAATGCACATTTTGTACCATGTAAATCAACTGGAGAAGCATGTTGCTGATGAAGGATCCTTCCTAAATTGGATTAATAGCACTTTTCTATTTCAAAAATGAGGTGTAAATATAAATACATATTTGTGAAAAAATGACACAATGGAGAAGCAAGACCCACAGAGATATTCTGTCATCAAAGAAAGTATATTTGATATTGCATTTAAACAATGATCTGCAGCCACCCATAGAAATGATGATGAGAAAAATAAACACTGGAAATTGTCTTCCCAAAGTTGGCACTACACGTGCAATGCAAACCATGAGGGGGATGTGAGCAAGTGACACTGATTCCAGATATTGCACCAGAGAAGTGATTAACTCCACCATAATAACAATAATAATAATGTTCTTTTAATGCATCTTTCAGGGGTGCAATTATAACTAATATTACTAAAGTGCCAGCTGAGACCTATTATTCCTGGTTACATGTGCTATGGACTCAATAAAAGCAAGCTACTTCATACAAGGTCTGGGTACAAGTCATCCCCTGGTTGTCTGTGTTTCTGTTTGTGTGGGAAAGGCACATGCTAAATAAGGACTGTCATGAACTTTAACTAGCTCCAGAATCTAGAAACTAAGAGATCAAGGTTTCTCTACAGAGCACTTTTGCACTGCTGCAGAATAAAAGGGTTTTGGTTTTTTTCCCAGCTCCGTTTTTCATCTTTTACAAAGACTAAGATGTTAGTTTTCCTTTTTCCATCAAAGCAGTTGTATGCTAATGTTCATTTTTCTCAAGCTTGCAGGGAAACACTGTGAGATTAAAACCTAAATGCTTTCATATGTAAAAAAGGAAGAAAAAAAAAGAAAAAAAAATTAGCCAAGGGTCCAGTTAGTCAGCCAACAAATCCAGCTGGGGTTCCTCCTCTGTGTAAATGCTTCCAGTCCTACTGAAAGTAATAGCAACTCTTCTGTGCCAGCTGGGGATCCAGCCCATGAGGACATAAAGCAAACAGGGTAAAAAATCCCATCAAACTAAACATAATACATGTAATTTAGGCTACCTCCAAGGGTTCCCAAACTAATAAAATCTGAATTGAGAGCAAGGACATAATTAGCTCTATTTGTGTCATATTTAATTTTATCAATGATATGACTAATTGGCCCCTTTTCTATCTGTTTTCATTGTTTTCAGGTTTGACTCTTGCTTGTTCACGTGCCAGGGGTTTGATGGCATTGCTGTTCTCTGGCATCAACCTCTGCAGGAAAGAAACACTTCTACATTTACAACGATGACAGAGAACACAGGGGTGGATTCATTGTTCCTTGCTGACCTGCTTCTACAATCACTGTAGCCATTGGAAAATGAAATATTAGGCTACCACACTATTTAAATTTTTGCTTGTTTTTAAGTATTCTGAAGTAAGCTTTACTTATTTTTCTGTGCCCATAAGTTTTTCAGTACATGATTACAGTGAAATAGTAACAACTGTTAAATGTACCTGTCTGAAAAACAGGAAATTTCTTTTTTGTGTTAAGATCATATTGCTGCCTTGAATTCGCCATGCTCTTTCCCCTTCTCCTACTTTATAGTGTGTGTAAAATCCATACTGTATTTGAAAATTTACCCCACTGCTGGTTTGCATTCCAGCATTCTGACAATAATGAAGAAATTATTTATAAATTTAGTCAGCATCCTTGTTACAAGTTAGATTGCTGGATTGTTTGGTATACATTCATTTTGAATGTGAACTATATAGGATTTTACTATATTTGATTTCACCTAATATATATCATGCAGAAGAAACATAATATCCTCTCATGAAACTAGCTTAAAGATTGAAATATTATGCTGCATTATGTAGTATGGGTATAATACAGTTAATTAAAGGAAAAGGTTAGGACTAAATGAAATATGAACTCATTGAGACCTAAAATCTTATATATACAGAGCCTGATTCTAATTTACATGATCTGATGTAAAATGTGAGTCACACGAAAACCAATCAAGCCACACCTCTACAACAAGCAGAACTGATAGGATTACTGTTTCCATTGTCTTGAAATGAAAAGAAGGGCTGTAATCAAAACCAAAGAAAGAAATACGGGTTTACTGAAATCAAATTACTTCTGTACTTTTTTTCCTTTGTGTAACTACCATTGGATGCTGTTTCTAGTTCTGGTGCCCATGCTTGAGGATTTCCATGAGTGAGCAAAGAGATGGAGAATACAATGTATAATATTATATTGAATCCATCTCCAGATTTATCATGTGTGCCATTAGGCACCTAATACAGGCATCTCCAGACTGGGAGTGAGTATTGCAGAGTCCTTCTGTAGTTACTTCTGCTCTTCCAGTGGAAGGAAAGAGTTATGTCCACAGGGCAACAGTATCAACCTAAAAAATTAGTCATTCAGAGAGGTCCTTACCTGCCTTTGGTGAGTATATAGAGGAGGCTATACAACTAGAAATTTATCTGAGACCAGTGTCTGTAAAAACACACCACAATATTTTAGGAAAAAAAAAGAAAGAGAAAAAGACTTTAAATTGCATGGACACTAATGTAACAAAAATGAATAGTTACAACTGGAGTTAGAAAAATTAAAATCATTAATTCAGCAGTGGTAATTAACTGTTGTAGTAATCTGGAATTTTTTATTTAGAGTTCTGTTTCTACTGTGACTGTTAGATCTGAGATAGGAATGAACTCAGAATGAATGTAATCCTATATCCCATAAGTTTGGTTAAGCAGCTTTATAATTGACTGCCACCAAGTTCTTCCCTTTCCTTCCAAGTAATTAAAAAATAAAATTAAAAATATAAAAAATATAATTAAAATTAAACTAAATTTTAAAATATACCTGTTCTGGTCTTCTCTTGAGACATAAAACCATGCTGGAACCAGATGGGATCTAAACATTCTTTTGAGCCAGCAACAAACTGTGTTCTTATGTGTTCCCAATGCTTCTATTGTCTGTGTTGTCTGAATGCTAGATCTCCTTTACACATTGTAGAGGGTGAAATGGTGCAGAATTTTGAACACAGACAGCAGACATAGAAACAGCAATAATTCCTACATTAATTCCTATTTTCTGCAGGTGAAGCAGATTTCTGCTCTGCCTCTTTGTGCTGTGCTGAGCACCCCACATATAGCCTTGGAGCTGGCAGCTCTCCAGGTGGATGTTCCCCAGCACAGACCTGCCTTGGTGAGCCCAACCCACCCTCCTCATGGCTTTTGGCTCCAGAGTGAGTCCTGGGAGCAGGGCCCAGGGCACTGCTGTTCTCTGCCTGCCCTTGGAGTCACCTGGAGCCACCTCAGAGCACAAACCGTGCCAAGGACGTGCAGACCTCCCCCAAGAAAGGGAACCACAGAGCTTTCATTCAGCCACACACATCCCACACTCATCTGTTGAGAAAGTGCATGCAAGCATAGACTTCCCAAAGAGAGGCATTTTCATGAAGTTGTACCATCATTGGAGAAAGAAAAAGAAGAAAAAACAGGAAAAAACACTGACTTCTTTAAAATGGATCATGCACATCACTAAAAGTGTAGAATTCACAGAAATTCATTATTTCTCATGGGCCTTTCAATTTCACTAACAAATCTAGCCTGGAGGATGGTCTTTTATGTGACTGAGTCAAAATCCACCCTAACATTCTGTGCTTATCAACTTGGAATATATTTTGTCAATTGTCTCTGGTTTGTTTTTTCTTTTTTGCAAAGTTTTACAGCTTCATGTAAAGAGATTGACATTAAAAAATATTTTCTGAAATGTCTCTGTACTGATTTCCCTGCTTCTTCTATAATTCTGTTTAATTAAAGGTAAATTAAATCCAACTCTGTCACCCAATTACATTCACATTGCCCATTTTATTACATGTGTCTAGGTTGACAGCATAAAGAATTGCCTTCAACAGAATAAAAGCAAATTATTCTCAATTTAAACTGCTGGGACAGCATTTTAATTCTTTAACACTTGATAAGCACTTAATAGAAAAGGACAAAATTACCTTAAAGAATCAAACCTTCTGTTTTTCAGTCGACTTCAGTAACATGAAGCTTTTTAATTAAGCACACCAGAGCAGTTTATTGCTTTAGCTGGTTCTCTGTACCTTTGAGTCTTCTAAAGTATAAGCCCTTTTATGTGGTAATAACATTCCATATAGGTTTTCAAACAGCATAAAGGTATTGCTTTAGCCCATTTATCCGTAGGTCTCTACATCTGCTAAGTAATTGCTTTTTTCTTAAATGAAATATTAGAACACTAGAGCATGTACTTTGTGTGTATAGACACTGTGGATAGTGTATAATAAAACCATTCATGCTGCAATAATTAAAGCTGTGTCAGCATTTTCATTTCAAACTCCATTTTTCAGGTGTTTATAATTCAGCCATAAAAAATTGTCTTGGACTCTTTCCACTATATCTGAAGGCCAAGAATATATATTCATAAAGAAGTTTACAAGTTTTGAACACTTGTTTTGCAGGTGTAGAACTGAAAAACAGTTTTGATTTACAAATGAAGTTTGACAAGTAGCCACTGGCATTTTTAAACCCAAACAAATCCAAAACACTTGAGATTGTCAGGTTCATAAACCCGTGTTTTATGTGAGATTGTATTAATTGCTGCAAATGGTTGTTGTCAACCCTCATCAAATTTGTGATTGCTCATGAAAATGCTAAAAAATGCTAACAATAAGTAAATTTGTAGCCTACAGGATCTTAAATCTATTAATGTGAAGTGTGATTGACATATTCTTTTATGAATGTAAGTATATATAGATTTAAATCTTTATAAAGGTGCTGAATAAAAACCGTGTGCTAAATCCACGCACTGTGGAAGCCAGCGTGTATTTTGGCAGAAATTTCCCTCTGGAGACAGCAGTTGTCTGTTTTTTTCACAGACCCAATCCTGCATGGGCATCAGCTGTGTCTGCTCCCCCACAATACCCTGTTAATGTGCCTAAACTTGGTGTGAGGGGAGCCATGGCAGTGACAACAGAGTAGCTCACTTGGCGTGTCATTAAATCTTTCTTCTGCTAAAAGGGCTGCCAAGTAAGGTCACCTGGAGAAGTGGTGAACCACAAGAAGCTCCATGAAACAACAAATAGGGTTTATTCAGCTTGGTATGCCCCTGCCACCTCACACGTGCACTCATCAGCCTGTGGAAATTTGGCCAGTGTGGAGGTGGAAGCACTGATCCATGGACCATCAAGCTTTGCTGGCATGCTGTGTTCTTGTGGATGCGTAAGGAGCCCTGACAGAGCTGTTCTCTGCAGTGCTGGCCATCTGCACAGCCTCCTCAAGTCTCTATTTCATCAAAGGGAAATTAACACCAGCTCTATTAAATTAGGGGTGGGGTTTTTTCCTACTAAAAAAGTTGGAATTGTGTTTTGTCTGTTACTTCTGTTCTATCTTATCCTTCTCCATCCACACCACAGTGCTGTATCACTTTTCAGATGGGCATTAGCCAATGGAAGTTTTGTTAGGGATGAGTCTTTGTCTCAGTGATCAAAACAAATCAAAACATGCTTTTCCCTACAGAGCAAAAAGCTCTGCAAACCATTGCCTTCAGGCCCTGTTCACATCCCTTCTGCTTATTAGTTGGCTTGGAGAGGCAGCAGTCTTCACACGGCAGCACTATCATCCTAAAATATATTATTTTGTTTAGTTTTCATCTTGATTCATGTGAAATAATGTGAAGGTTGTGTTTCAGCTGCTTAAATGGCATTTTAATGCATGATCTCTGGGATCATGAGGTGAATCTCCCATTTTGTGTTAGGGCAGGTTAGACTAGGAAACTTTTTGGAATGATGCTGAAAGACTCACATGGGACAGAAATGGTGACATACTCTTCTGTAACTTTTGTGTCCTTACAGAGAGCCTTTTGTCTTCTTCAGAATCTTTTCTAGGAGAATAAGTCTGCCAGGCATTGCCCTCCCTCAGCCAAATACAAGACTTCTTATTGAAGACTTAAATAATAAATAAGTTCTTTAGGAATTTTATAAAATAAGATTTAGAAAAACAAGGGGGGAGTTTCTCCTCACATTGTCACAGAATTGAAAAGAAAGTCCGTGTTTGTGTGAATATTGGGCCTATGATTTGAAAATCAACATTACTAAAAGTGTGTCATGTGTCAGTTCCCCAGAGGTAAGGGTGTATTTGCACTGTAAGAAAACCTACCATGGAAAAAAAAACTTCCAGGGGAAATCACATTACCTTGTACAATGCCTTTCATTTTATTCAATGTAAATTTTGAGGGTAACACTAACATTATTATACAGGTATGACCCACATCCATGACACACACCATCTGAATTTGCTGTGTGGATATTTCAAAGACTGGTTTACATTCGTGGAGCTTTTAAAGTCCAGTACAACATTCTGGAAATGTAACAAACTAATTTTTGACCTCAGTCCTTCCTTTGGCAGTACTGTTGGCCAATTTGTCACAATTCTACAGGTTTTTGAATTTCAAAGTTGTCAGAGTAACAAAACTCATAGCTGGTGTTACTTTAAAACCAAGCAAAATAAAAATTGTGCCCTGCTGTTAACTTCAAGGAAGAAACTGAGATAACACCTAAATTGAATTTAAAATACTAAATCCAAAATTAGATTTGGAAAAAAACCACAAAATAATCTAGTCTAGTTGAAAATTTTTTTTCACTCTTAAATTTAAAGGAAAAAAAAATATGAAAAATAAATTATTCTGATTCATGGTTTCCTTACCACTGTTTTCTGAGGTTTTACACCAGAGTGCAAGCTACTGAATCAAACTCGTAGTCATTGTGCATGGGATTTGTGCATATCATGGGGTTCATATATCTTTATCACCCTTTAAAGAACAGCAGTAAAAAACCCCAGAAAGCCTTTCCCATTAATCATTTCAAGTGAACTCACATTTTTAGAAGAAGGAGAGAGGCATGTTGCTCTTAAAATGCACTCCTTTGCTGTTTGTTTTAATAACATTTGCACTCCAATGCCTCATAGGAGAAAAAGGGTAGTATGCAGCCTGTCTCTAGAAAGGCATGATTTTTCTATTTCTTCTTGAAGTTTAACTTCCATTATTCCTGAATCTTTGTACCTGCTGCCATCAGCATCTAAACTCCTTTGAAGATCAACCTACATTAATTATGAGAAAAACCACTTCACGGACTGGTACTAAAGTATCAGAATGATAAATCAGAATGACAGCATTATTTCATACAAGCACTTTATGTGAACATCTGCAGGTCTATATATTAGGAGAAAAATTATCAACAATCAACAAATCAACACCTCTTTACTGTGATACCAATGAGTTAAATAAACAAAAAGAACAGCTTTATGGTATTTTAAGGCTTTCATGTTGATATAGAGCAGCAAGACACAAAGTATACCATTGTCTGAATCCACTAGAAATTTTGAAAACCATTTTTTTATATTTGAGCTGATTTAGTTTTAATATAGACATCATCAAGAAATCTTATTGTATCCAGATTTCTGAAATATTTATTTATCTTTAAATCAGACCCACTTGTTATTAAAACTTATTTAAAAGTATGTGTCAGACATTCACTACCAAAAACCTAATTATCACTGGACTTAAGCTTTCTGCATCAAAGGCTTAGTTTCCATGGCAGTACCCAAAATGCCCTCTTAAGTAGCAGTTCATGCATCAAATCAGCATTGATATTTACTTAATGTTAGAAGAAAGAAAATAAAGCTGTGTTCACTCCTACATCAATTCACAGAAGCACCCAAGACTTTGGAAAGTAAAATTTGCAAGTTTGCAGTGCATTGGTGCAAATGATTGGTGAGATTTCAATGTTAATAGTAGCACTAGCAATGCTTGCTGACTATACCTTCAGCACATTGGACTCAGCAGAAGAAGGATCTGAACTAGCCTAGGATTGATGGTCCATATGAAGAATAATAATACAGATGAAGAGAAACTTTCATCAGCGATTGCTTATGGAAAATATTTTAGATTTGTGGGACATACATTATTTGAGGTTTTCCTGTAACCCTAGCTAATGTCCTGGTAATCTTTTGATGCTCATCAGTAACACATTGTTATGCCTATAAGCACTTTTTCTACATCTTTTTCAGTTTAAGACTCATTAAATCTTTAGCAGCCATGAGTAATAGTATCAAAGAAGATAAAACAGGATTCATTTTGTCATACAATACCTATAGCTTCCACTACTCCCACTAGCAAGTGGGAGTGAAATTAAAGCCTTCTGCTGAAATGTTGGCTATAGAAAGAAAAAGATGTGGTTACTATTACTCTCTGTAGTGGTTCTGTTAGTAAACAGTATGGTAAGATAATGTTTATTTACAAAATATTCAAAATGACTACTGAGTAATTAACAAATTCTTTATTACTGTAGTGAACCGATGTGTTAGGCACTATGCTTCCACTGTAAATCTGAAATATAACTGACAATTTGCCATTGGACTCTTTTTTGAACATGGAACTCATATAGCAAAAAAAATCTCAAATGTCTTTGCCTAAACTAAGGCCCCCAGGGTTATATTCATCCCTTCAAACAAAAGGCCTAATAAATAATAATTTAGGTCTGAACAATCAGGTAAATAATATGTACTTTGCTGTCTGGATATTTTTTTCAGATCCTTGCTCTTTTTTGATTAAGGGTGATAAGGGCATTAACCCAAAACTCTGTTAGTCATGAGTTGTAGCTGAGGTCAGGATTCAGCTTTATAATATAGAAATGCCATATTTTTTTCTTGTTGAAATTGTTTTGGGCACTGAAGCCAACAGAAGAGGACTTGAAAGATCCAAAATTCCATTTCAAAGTGTGGAGAAGGATAGGACATAACATTTCTTGTGATTATATGTGTGTATATGTTCATGCCTATATTAGTAAGATGGTGAAAGAAAGTAGGTTAGATTGTTACTCTGCACACACTCAAAACTCATAACCATGATGAAAAAATGGGAAGGGGAGGAATCACATGATGTTTATTTAAAATATTTAAAAGTTGTTCTGTTGCAAGGATGCATTACGAAGTCGTAAATGGTCCTGTAGCTTAAATGCAAATGTGTAATGTCTGAATTAAAAACTTACATTAAAGCACAATAGCTAACACAGCACATATGATCAAAACACATTATTCTTTTTTAGTTTTTTTGAATTAAATAAACCAGCTAACTGGGAGAAATTTTGTCAGGTATGTTTATATAAACTGAAACATAAGTTGGTAGCATCATCATCCTTTTTTCTTCCTATCTCTAAATGCCTTACAGAGCAATTGATTGCCTTGAAAGAAAATTATGAAATATCATTCAAAATTTGTTAGAATAGATGTGAAGTTGACCCAAACAATGTGTCACATAACTCTGTCACCTCAGTTGTACTTGGTTGTACCTTAACCTCTTGTCTATACTGCCATGTCAAGGCCCATGTATAGTATTATATTATTATCACATAGTAACATTATGTGTGCCTTGTTGCAAAGTTGTATTTGAGATCCATACATTATGCTGATGACTTAAGGTAAGCAGAAATGTTTTGTGAACTCGTTCTTGCACTTTGTAACAATGAAAGAAGGCACTGCTGACTATGGCTTTTAAAGTCTAAAAGCCATTTTCCACTGGGTTCAATTTAAAAGAGAAAATGCCTACTGTTATTTATTAGTTATGCTATTTATTAGTTCTTTTCAAATTACTTTCTGCTAATCAGTCTGTCCCAGCCATTACAAGGCAGTTGTTGGAGCCAGAGAATAACTTCAGTACTCGAGCATAAGAGTTGGAACTCTTACAGTGCTCATGAAAGAGGGAGACAATGAAATTAGATTCTCTCCCTGTAGGGGGTAGACGTTGACCATTGCCTGATGCCAGCAACTACAGGTCAAAATATTTCATCTGGAATGCTTATTTTACCTTCCCAAATTCTCAACTTTTGAATTGCCATATTTAGAATCTTGGTGTTAACAGACTGGATGTTTTCAGCAGCAGATCAGGCTAATGGCTATCATGCACAGAGGATAACTGTAGCAGCCCCAAGCCATGGCTAATTAAAAGAACCATATATAATTGTCTGTCCAAGAGCAAAGAGAATAACTCTTCTGCAGAAAGGAAGACTACTGAAAATGTTTTACAGGCATAACTGTGCAGACGCATTTCTTCCACTTCCAGTGTTGACAGCAGCCTCCAACCTGAGTAACATTTCAGAATAAATTAAGTCTAAAGTGAGAAGTGTCACCTCATTGGATCCCCCAGAAAATAAATTCAGACATACTTGTATGCATTCTTATAGTGTATCATCATCTGCTTGAGGTGCTGGCAAATCCCTTTTACAATGCATATGTTTGTTTCTCAGAGAGAACATTCTGTGTATGCAACGGACATATTCTTTTACATTTTACATTCCACCTGAAAGTCCATCACAGAAAGCTTGTTAATGTCCTTCAGGATATACAGTACAGTAGTAAACAGACTCCCAATAGCAAAGTAAATCTCTGGTAGGAGGCTCGAATAATATGTGTTTGCTAAGATGAAATCTTGACTTCAAGTTCAAGTGCAGTTTAACAGCGAATCCAAAGTTGTAAATGCAAAGTAAAGGCAATTTTAAGGCTGCTTTAAACCAAGCATGAAAGACTGAGTATTCAAAGTTGAGATTCTGTACATCTGGTTCTAATATGCCTCTTGCATTTTAGACAAGCAACCTTCTTTTCTTGTTTCAAGCATTACTGTCACTGTAGTTGATACAGTTTGTGAGTTTGGCAAACTCCTCAGTATGTTTGAATTAATGGTAAACAAAATAATGCAGCTTTCTTTTTCATGTTAAATGACTTCCCTTTTTAAAAACTAATATTTCTAATTCTTGTTTCCTCCTTTCCCTCCTCACCCTCAAACCCCTCCCTCCCCCTCCCCAAAAAAAAATAAGAGGAGGTTTGGAGTATTTCACTTTCTTAGTTTAAACATTTTCATTTACACATTTTTAAAATAAAAGTGATTAAACCCTACTTCTGCTCAGAAATCAGATATTGTACAGATGCATACCTTAACAGAGAAATAGACCCAGTGTTACTGATACCATCAGTTTTAGATAAGAAAGTTGTTTCAGCCCAGCTGTATGGGCTGAGTAATCAGGCTGAAGTGGCAGGACAAGGGCACAGTGTAAAATGAAATAGGAAGATATACACAAGGGATCTGCATGCAAACATTTCTCTGCTTCATTTCTGCACCAGCCTTTGGAGGATTCCCTCAAAAGTAAACACAGTTAATCAATTCCCTAGTAAAATAAGTAAATACAAATTTTCCACTTACTGTGTGCGGTGCTTTGTCCGTGCACTGAAGAGAAGAGGCAGTTCTGCAGCGCTCACCTAGATCCAGGTTGCTTTCTAAATTAGTCAGACATGTGAGCTGGAGGAAGCACATTGACTTTTTAACTGTGCAAAGAGCAACCCATCTCTGTGCTGCCAGACAACCCTTCAGGACACGGGGCTGAACTTCAGCACAAGAGCACGGCATCTATTACGCTCGAGGCTCTACCATTTCACCTACACCTGGGTGGATCTATCAAGCTTCATCTCTATTAGGGCGGTTTGACTATGTGGTTGAAAGAAAAAAAAATAAAAAGAGAGAGGGGGAGAGAGGGAAAGAGAGAGAGAGAGTGAGAGAAAAAAGGCTTGCCGTTGTCACACTTGTTTCCTATTAAAGAGCCTTACGGTGGATTGAGTAATTGTGTACGAAGGTAATCTGGCTGGCAGATGTGTGCAGCCCCAGTGGAGCACTCGATTCGAGGCAGATGGGTTGTACCAGGGCGCAAACAACACTGGAGAAAGAGAGGCGTGATTAAAACAGCAGGCCACCGCTTTACGGCGCTTGGAAGTGGGGATAGCATGAAAGCTCCCAGGAACTACAACTCCCCAAAATGGGAACTGCACAGGCACAAGCAAACTGCAATAAAACAAACCTGATAAAGCCCAGAGGATGATCAAATTGACCGAGTTATGCAACAATACTGAAACTATCATGATTATTAATGAACCTCTCTCCCCTCCTCCTCACAGGCACTTACATTAGAAATACTCAGTGCAAAGAGCATGAGCATGGGTTTATTCAAAACAGAATCCTGGGCTACCGTACAATCTGAAGCATCTTTTGGAAATGGATTAGAGTTACTTTGAGGGTTTTACATTGTCTCTCATGTCTGGTTCAGTTTAAAAGAAAAAGAGAAGCTGAACAGTGGGAGTGAATCTGCCGTTAGCAGTTATTTCTGAGAATGGTTGAAGCAGATTGTCAGAGAAGTGAACAAGGAAACCTTATTACAAACTTCTGTCTGACATGCATAGGGCCAAAATCAGCCTAACCGCACCAGTACGTGTCAGGGGTGATTTTGTCATGTGGCTTCTCCCAGGTTATTGAAACTTGGCCGCAGCAGATGGTTGGAGAATCCCTGTTATCACAACAATGGTTTGTAACAGTACACGTTACACTCCTACGCAGACAGGAGAGAAGGGCTACTTGTGCAGTGCTGAAATGATCTCAAGTGCAGGGCTCCCATGTGTGAGTTCATGTGTGCGCCGGCTGTCGGCTTTGAGGTTTAAGTAGAACTTAAATAATGCTTACCTGCTCTTTGCTGGACTTCTACTCAGAAATGATGAATCTGATACAATTCTCTCAGTGAATCTCGACTTCATTTTTTTCCACTTACTATGAAACATCCCACGGTACAGATGCCTGCATTTGAGCTGATCACCCTGGGATGCCTTCATGGTCAAAGGTGAGAAACAGGCACTGCAAGAAGGCAACAAGTCTGAGACCATGGAGGTATCTAAAAGATCTGAAATCTTGAAGAGGTTGAGCAAATTGCATCTTGTTCCTGGTGATTATTTTGGCATCTCATTTTGAGTTGACTAAGGCAAATCCACCTCTCCCTATGTCTGATCTACAACTGGTTTAAATCAGCATTGATCAATATAGTTATGACGTCTTATAAGAACTGAGATTATCCTTATGCAGCCCAGAACAATACTACTACAGTGTTCTAGGACACCAGTGTAGGATACTACAGTACTTATTTATTGTGTATAGGGAGTGCTGGTCCCTAATATCTACCAGCTGTTTGATCAGGACCTTTAGACAAGAGTGGTTTATATACAAAATCCTATGGATATTTCCCATCTAAGCTCTTGTTATTAATTTTTCAATAAGGCCCATTCATATCCAGGTAACTGAAACAGCAAAGGAAACATAAAAAATGGACAAATATTTTTCTTTTCATAACAGTTTCTTTTTTTTTTTCCACCCTGTAGAATTGTTTCACAAGTGTGTATTTTTCACTGCTCCCTCAGTATAAGAAGGTAGGTTGTTGGCATGTTCTTTTCTCTTAATGAAATTTCTTAGTCACACGAAAGAAATTAATCAAGCGTTAAGGATTAATGAGCCTTAAAACACATATATGAGAGTTGCCTGTACCTAAAGTCAGAAGACATCTACACTTAAAGTTCATCAAAAATGTTCAGTTCTGAGTCTGGCAGTAACAGAATGCCTCAGGCCTCATGACTGAACAGTTTGCAGTCCTTTTTGTGCCTATAGTTTTGGGATTCTGGGAAAGTGAAGGGTTTATCTTCAGTCTTGAAGCATTTTCTTAGAATTCTGGCAGAGTAGCCTTGTACAAACTGGACTTCCAATTTTCAAGGCAGCAAAACCAATCCTAATACACAACCCTACTGTACAGTTAATAGCAACAGCTATCTGCAATTAGATGTTTTTAATGCCTGAACTTTGGGTGAGATAGGAAAAGATTACCTGGCTCAGATTTAGCACAGCAAAGCTACACTTTTTAGCCTGGTAGCAGACACTGACCTAAGGTAAAAGTGATGGAAAATGTAAGTTTTTCTATTTACCAAAAACCATTTAATCAAAGACTGTTTGACTAAAAATACATTGACCATCTGTGACAGGATGGATTTGATCCCTTCAGGAGGAGAATGCACAGGACCAAGCATAAGGATATTTATATTTCAGAAGAGGGTTTCAACAGAAATATTTCAGAGTGAAAGGCATCTCTGTTACAGGCAGGCCTTTTTCCTGCCTTCTCTGACCTCCTGAAGTGAAATAAAAAGACATAGACTTTCAGGGAAAAATTCTAAAAGAAGGAAGACACAATCTGACAAATAAGTGAGGCATCTCAGATACACAGAAGGAAGTGTTCACAATGATTTCTTCTGTTGCTTGTGGCATCTCATGTTTCTGGTTCCTTGGGAGCTGTGGAAAGGGATATAGCTCCACTAAGGTCCCTCAATAGTCAGTGAGCTTAGATGTGCCTACAAGTGGCAGCAGACTGGAGGCAACAGACTGGGGACAATAACAGTGCTTAGCTCTAGTAATGTCTGTGCCCTTAGTCTCAGGACACCCAAAATTAAACAGTGTTTATTTTCTGTGCTAATTCTTTACCAAGGTGACTGATCTGTGTATGGTACAAGTAAAAACTATCAGGGTCTGTACTCTTCATCCAGCTGTTGGGAGATACTGGTAGATAGCACTCTGCTGCCTTGGGAAGCCACTGACACATCTTGAGTATCTCTCATGTATTTATGCAGAAAATACTGCAGCTACTATTGAAGAACTGTTGTGAAGTTCTAGTTTGTACTTTACATTTTAAATAAGAATTTTTTTGAACAATCTGTCTTTTGCCATGTAGTTTTACTCAGCTTCTGGGAAGAGAACCTTCCAGAAGAGTGGGGTCTACTTTCCTCCCATTTACAACTCACTGACTTCAGGGTAAGTCCCTTTCTGACATCTCCAAGAGTACTCAGATGGCCCTGTTGTCTATGAAACTGTTACATGGCCACCCACTATTAAACAGATGTTCCCTGGCTCAAAATATAAATGCAGTCTGGAGTGTGAAGCTGGCTGTGATTTATTTAGGTAACAGTGACCTTGTATGGAAATATTCTCACTTTTTTCTTTTTGGCAAAAAAGCCTTTGATTTTCCCATTTTGACTTTCTCCTGGGCTAGAAAAGGGCTTTTCCTTCACATGTAATTATACTGAGATTTGCCTGAGTTCCAGGATGTAGAAAATACCTTTTTCATAAAAATATGGACAGAACACAAAAGAAGAAAAAAAGGAACAGAGTATTTTTAGAAACTGGGTCCATATCCTCCCTTTAGTGAAACACTTTAAGTTACAGCTGCTTCACTGCAAACTAAAAGATTAAAGTGTCTTTTTTTAAAAAAAAAAAACCTAATTTTCCATCAATATTTCCCATAAGATGTCTCTGATTTCTATCTAAAAATTCTCAAGAAATTGTAAGAACTGGCCCATTGGACATTTGTATCGCAGGGGAGACAGTTTCTCTGGCAGCAGAATCATGGCAAAATGTGGCTCTGATGGGAAGGCAGGAGGAGATGAGGTGGAAGTAGGAGTCTCAGTGAGCTGGTTGTGTAATGATGGAATTCACCTGGAGCCGTTGTAACCTGTGGATTTCATTGACACCTCCTCTCTGGCAAGAGAAGCCTGGTCTTTTTATTGGGGGTGGATAGAAAAGCTCACAGAAGCTGCACAACTCAACTCTTACACAACTCAGAAGCTACACGCTCTGAGTGGGACCAGCCTTCTAGGGTGGGTGATCACTCCCTGAAACCAGCCTGTGTGACACATCTCTCTGCCACATCTGTGTGTTTGATCAAGCTCCATCCAGCAGTCCCAGAATTTCAGGTTACACACTGAGTGCATCTGGGTCCAGCAAAGCTGTGTGTTTTTTTCAGAAGTAATGAACTCATGGGGAGAAGGATGCAGAAAGTTGTAATGGAGGGAAAATGTAATGTTGAAGGGCAAACTTCAACATTGCCAGAACAATTCATTCCACCTCCTGCCTGCTCCTAAGCTGCCTATGATACAATAACCTGCCTTTGAGGATCCCATACAGCCCACACACTACTACAAACTGATTGCCTCTGACTTGGGCCAGAAGGTTTAAACTGCCCTCAAATTGGATTTTGAGCCTGGATAATGAGTTGTGTGAGCTGGATGTAACTGAAGGGGGGAGGACGCTGCCCATAACCTTGGCCGCCCCTTGCTGCTGTAGGAAGAGTTCAGGGCCAGGACTGGGCCTTGAGGACAGCAGTCTCACCTCCTCTTAGTTACTTAAGTTTCCCAAGGTAATGTTTTAGAAAGCCTGTCCCCCTGATAAAACTGTTCATTTAACTCCCTTTATGTAAACCTATTGTTTTTAAATGAGGAATTACTTCTTTTTCTGAACACCCAGACAGGGCAATTTATTTTCCCAGGTTTCTGGGTGAAGGCCTGAGATGATGTCACATAAGAATTTTAGCAAGAATCCCTAGAAATCAAACCCAGGCACACTCTGTTGTGAGATTGTTCCTGGAAAACATATCACAATTTTGTAGCTAGTTAAATAGCATAGGAGACATAAAGCACGCTAGAACTCGAGATGGTTTTTGTGGTTACAAAATGTGCATATTCTCTATTGATGTACCATGTGTAGCAGGGATTGTATAACCCTGGTCAAATGTGGCAGGAGGTGGTGCAGGGGAGAAGATGCGCAGGCATCATGTAACCACACAGCATGGTCTGGGACCATGCCCACACCAGTGAGTGAAATTGGGATTGTCACCTCTAAAAACAGTTACCTCAGACATGGATGAACATCAAATGTAGAGATCACTCAGGTCAGGGGTCTAGGACATGCTGGAGGAAAACCAGATGGTTTAAATGGTCTGAGAGCTAATAGAACTAAACTAACCAGTTAGTGTAAATAGGGGTTTGAAACTAGCCAGATGAGCTGGGAATTACTGAGTGTTCTGTGGGGGTAGAGAAGGGGGAGGAGGAATGGTAATTAAAGACTTGCCCTGTTAGGAGAACACTTTGCCTCTGAGAGGTAACAGACCATGTTCTGCAACTGTGATTTTGCCCAAATGTTGGCCAATCTGATATTTTGGCTGTTCTGAACCTGGAGGTGTCCTTGCTCCCGGTACTGAGTGGGGCTGAAGGGAGGAACTGTGGGCTGCAGGCAGTGGAGAACAGCATCTCACCAAGCCTCAATTTTTTAAAATTTCTTACTGCTGCAAAAGATGCATTAATTTCTTGAGAGGTTTCTCAAATACCAGGTGAATATTGCCCAAAACAGGGACTTTGTATTATTTCATCAGTAGCTTCTCTACCAGATTGACAATGACAGCAATTAGAGAATTGGGTCCATTTCCATGTTAATACCTTTAAACAATAAATGGGGAATATATTTGTGAACTAAGCTCCTTGACAGCAGAAGATGAAAAAAATTGCAGTACTGTTACATTATAGGACTTTCCAACGTGTACTCATGCTGTGCCCACTTAGAGCAACCGACTTTGTTTTGTAGTGAATTTATGGTTGCACAAAGTTTTTTATTTTTTTCAGCTATATTAAAGGGAAAAGGAAAGAATGTTAACAGGGAGAACATGTTCATAAGTTTTTACTACTGTCTCCTAGTGGAGGTGCTTAGGGAATTACATCATGGTGAGTCGTTCCAGCAAGAGCGTAGACGTGTCTTCCAGGTTGTTTTTCCAGCAATTACCAGCGGTTACCAGTAGGTAATAAATATTTCTGTAGTGACTTATTGCTGGGCTTCTTAGCAGTGCTGATAAACCTCACTTGCTCAGCTCTTGCCACAAACCAGTTGCGTCAAAAAACCAAAAGCTCAGCTTTCAGAGTGAAAACATATATAAAGCACGTTAGTATGTCTTAGGATCCATGCATCTAATCCTCCCGCTCCTCCTCCTTCAGTAGCCCAAGTTAAATATATTTCTTTTCTGTGAAAGTGGCTGAAATCCAGACTAATAGAATGAGTCTAGTCTGCATAGAGGAGCAGAGCCTTTTCTTTCAGTCCAAACTTCCACATACCACTCTCTACCTCCACCATGAATTTGCAGAAAAAATTCTGCAGACAGAATGCTTCAGACCACCCCTGCAGCCTTGCCTCTGTATTTTTTTCTAATATCACTTCTGAACTGGACAAGTAGTGGGAGTTGGTGTTGTTTTGGGGTGATCTTGAGTAACTTGCTTTATTTTACTACTCCTTAGTCTCACCATCTGTCAAAAGGCAATGATACTCTCCTCCAGAAAGGTGGTTAGAGATTTATAGATGGCAAATTCAGGACAAGGAGTAGTTTTTATAATTACATTACAAGGTGGGACTTCCACAAGCTTAGTAAATGTCACACAATTCATACTTCAGTAGAGCTTTATGTATTTTTCAACAGTAATGTACTTTCTGTAATTCTTGCAGGACAGAAATCTGCAAGGGGAAAGCGAAATTAGTGGCCAGTTTCTATTTTAAATTAGCATAGCTCTGCTAGCTAAGAATTGGGGTTTTCTCAGTTTTACTACATATAGGAATTTTCTGTCTCTTTGAAGATCTACTTCTTTGATGTTATCATGGGAAAATTCTTTTGGTCCTTTAAGCAAAAATATTGGTATTTCTGTAAGTAAAATCATAATGTATAATTCTTCCTTAACCCTACTTAAAAACTTTGCATATGTGAAGCTACTGAAGTTTATGGAACAAGAAACTTTGAGTAAGGCACTTGGGCCTATTTACATGTAACTGTTATAAAAAGAAACAAATCTTGAGGCCTTTTTGCACAGGAAATTTCAAGTGGAAGCGGAAGCTGTTTCTCATTGTTCAAATTCTCATTCTACAATAATTTCACATTTCAGAGTGGCATGTTACATGTGTCATTTAATTTATGTCGTGGAACCCTACAAGGCAAATGCAACCTATTTAGTAAGTCCAGATTTTGCTATGACCACAACTTGAAAGCACAGGAAGTTCAGTTTCTTTAACATAACATTTGCCTCTCTCTCTCCATTCATAATTTAGTGGCGTGTTACTGCCTCGGTTCCCATAGAGGTTTCTCATTTTGACCCTTTCTACTTGCAGTTTCTACCAAATTATTTTCTGCTTTTCCACTGACCAACTCTCCTTCAACATCCCACACTCTGCCCTCACATTTTGACTTTTCCCTGGTTGGGGGTAGTGAAGAAAATAAATCCTTTCCTGTCGAGAGTTGCCAGATTTTATTTTGGAACCAAAACTAAAAACTTGGGGTTTGGAATTTACTCCAAATTCAGCTCAGGCTCCAAGAGGAATTGGTGGTTTGACTGAATGGGCTCAGATTCTCATCACAGCCTTTTGCTTATTTTTCTAACTGAGTATCTGTGGGCAATGCTCATTTTTAAGCTCTCTTACATTGTTATCATTATATGATATCATTCAGGTTTTTTAAACGCAAGTTCCAATTCTTAATCATTTATTCACTTACCCCTTCTCTCTGCCCTTATGTCCCAGGCATAATTTTGTCTCTGTTTTATGCTCCCATTTTTCCTTTTTTCTACTCAAGCTTTAAGTCTTCAATTTCTTCCTCACTGATATTTTGCTCTCTCCTCCTCTCTCTTCTGAATTGTTTTTCCACACAGAATTTTCTCTTGAATCTAGAGCTGAAACCTCTACCTTTGGAGCTAAAAGAGCCTCAAGTGATCAGCCATAACATTTGTCAGCTCTGCAGCAATAACTTTCCATATGTAGTTTCCTACAAGCTATTTTAAAGTCTTCAGAATTAAGATGCAGTACACAAAATATCTCTGATGGATCACCACCATTGAGCAAAATCACTGAAGAATATGCCAAAACACACTAAAATCTTGAAGTTCTGTTCTTAACCCTCATGGAAATTACAGCTATGAAAATTACTTTATTTTCCTGAAGAAAGTTTTCAGGTTTTTTTATTACTTATTTTCACTTTAAAAAAGGAAAAATTTCCCTATTTTTTCTCTCTTTTTTATAATGAAAAATTAAAGCTTAATGTAGGCTTGATAAAAAATCAGATGCCAAAATGCAGAATGTTTATGAGGGAAATAAGGCTGGTTCCCTCAAAAAGTAAATTATTGTATCTTTCAACAAGTTTTTATTTTCATCTCTGCAGCTTTTTCACATGGGTTCTACTTTAAGTCTTCATGGTAGTTCACGCCAGTATCAGTCTGCTTAAATTAATGTTTTTTGTTTCAGAATAGCATGTATCTTTTCCACACAAATAGAGATGCCATTACTATATTTATTTACTTACATTTGCCTTTACCATCTTGCTCACCCTTGCTGCTTTTTCTTACACCTTTCTTAATTTAGTTGACATCTTCATTGCAGGGGAAGATGGGACATTCCAAGCTCAAGAATATCAGAGACTCCTCTGTTCTTTCCTGAAAGTTTGCTCTATTCCATCTCCTTTTTCAGTTGCTTCTAAGCAAGATTCAAACACCTTCACACTTTTATTCTGACTGACACAAGAGCTGGCTCAGACCCCCCTGTGGCAATGCATGTGTAGCCAAGAGGGACACATCCTCTTTTCATTACTTCACACTTCTAAACACTGGATTTGGTCACACAGTTTGAATCAATGCCGAGTCATTGCAGTTACATCCTTCTGTAAAACCAAAATGGTTTATTCACCCTCCTCAGCCCTTCCTCTCCTACTACCCCACCACAGCAGGACATCCATGAAAAATAGGACACACCAGACACATGTAGCCACGCTTCTTTCTTTCAAAGCTTTTCACAGAAAAAGCTTAGTTTTCAGAGGGTCTCAAAAAAACCAAAAATTATTTACCAGGGAATGTATTGTCCTCATCTTTCATTGAAATACTTCTAATACTTTCATATATTAGAACACAGAGCATGATTCCAGGGAAATAAGAAAATACCAGGGAGAAAACAGCCAGCTAATTATACCTAATTTCATTCAAATAGAATTTGTCTTGAAGGGTAGCTTTGCTTCAAACTCATTTGGTAAATCTAAGCAAGGCATCAAATTTTCCTCCACAGGAGGAAGAAAAGGGATGGGCCATAAAGTGATGCTCCTCACATATCCAGAATATCTATTTTTTAAGAAATTAATAATCCTCTGAGATGCTTAGTGCTTTCTTCTGACTACAGAATAAAAGTGCTTTTAGTTGAGAGAGCCTCAGAACTCAATACATTCCTTATCACCTCTTCAATGTTCCTACCCTACCTGCCCATAGCACTGAATTCCTGTTGTCTCATGGTCTCTAAACCTACTTCAGGCAAAACACACTCTGAAAATTAAGCTGTAATTATCCATCTCTGGGCTATCCAGACATCAGCTCCAGGTTGGTTGCTTTCCTGTTTTGGCCTAGCAATGCACCTGTCTTCTCTTGCAAACAGGTTCTGGAGATGCACAGCAGCTGCCACCACCTCAGTGGCTGTGCTGCCATCAACACAGCCAAGGATCTGTTTTCTATTTCAATGGAGCCAAAAAGTTCAAAGAGATAAGAGCAAACATTGTATTCACTCATCCTGGAGTATCCTGTGCTCTCTTCCCTTCTTTCTGCTCCCTCAGAAGCTCTCATGCACATATTACTTCAGTGTCCAAACAAATTGGAACCTCCTGCTTCAGCTAGTGTCTTGGCAAATTTCACTCCTCCTGGAGCTCATTCAGGATTTTTCTGGCTTTGTCTGTAACAGAATGGCATCCAGACAAACTTCACCTCCCAAACCAGCTTTTTTACATATTTTCAAAAGCAAAGGCAGCATTTAGAGAACTGTGACTAGGCATAAATGCGTAGTGCAAAGGCATGCACATTTCTCCAGTGGGATTGATTTAAGGCTTAATGTACTCAGAAGGAAGATCCCCACAGACATCAAGGGGTTTGCATTAGACCTATTATTGGCATTCCTTCCAGAATGCAGACCTAGGAACGTGGAAGTAATTCTAAAATAATGCCGTGATTCTTACTGTAAATTCATACAGCTTGTATTTACTTTTTAAAAAAGGAAAAAAAAAGAAAAAAAAGAAAAAAAGAAAAAAAAATAACTTCAGGATGGTTTACTTTGAAGTTGGATGAAGGCCAACAGCTACAAAATGGAAGACAGACAAATGTGTTATGCTGAGCAATGGAGTAGCTCTGATCAGTAATCCAGATATCTCCCCTGATTGCTTAAGATCAAATCTTGATAAAAAACGAGGTTCTTTCTGCTCAGCTCTGATGTGGTTTCAGATGGAAGTTAAAGAACTCAGCACATTTTAAATTTTATTTAAGGAGAAAAAAACAAGAAATAAAACCCAGGACAACTGATTCTCCCCAAGATAATCCAGGACAAAATAGTTCTTTCCAGAAAAATAGGATTTAATTTCCAAAGTTGTGGTTTAATCTATTTCTCTTTTTCACCATGGCTGTATCATGTTCACCCACCAAGATGTAACATTACTGGCACTAAACATTGTTCTGTATAAAACCTGTGTGATGTGCTAGGTATAAATGTCAGTCAGTCATATAAAAATTTCTGGGACAGCCATACTCTGCTTAACCAGACTTCCCAGAGTAGCCTAAGAGCTGAGTGAGGTGCAAATGTGTGCATGGAGCTGAGCCTTACAGATTAAATTGTTGATGGACAGTGATGAAAGACAAGTGTGATCGAATGAGGCTCTCTACTATCCCAGTGATTTAACCCTTTTAATTCTTGCCTCAGAGCTGTGGTTGTCTTGAATATTCTTCTTTATGTGGTTACTGGTGGCTGATGCTCTTCCATTTTTATTGATATTGCTATTGTTATTATTCTTCTTACTGCTCTAGCACTTGCTGGCACTATTTCATAGACAACACACATGTTGTCAAATGTTTCTAATGTTGTTATTTGAAAATCAGAACAACTTCTAAATCCTCAAGGATGTTTTGAAACTGAGGGTAGATTCAGTCTTCCACATTGTGAGTTCCAACTGATGTTCAGGGGAAATTTATTTTGCAATCAGAATAGATATAGCTTTAAATTAGCTGTGTCCTATACTGATAGGTGTTAGAGAGCAGTGAATAGATATCAGTGCTGTTGAGACTGTAGTGGCCATCATTCTGGTGACAACAGTTTGGGAAACAGCCTAGTACCCCAGGCTTCCTGAATGGAAGCAGATTCAACTCATGTGATATGGTCATGAGAACAGACTGGATTTATTTTACTGGTAAGGCTGGGACAATCAAATGCAGGAATACTCCCCAAAGACCAGATTAGTACCCAGTGCAGACATAATTCAATTATCTCAGTTTGGTTGTTCCTCACAGAATGCCCCTTGAACCACCTATGAAAGGCAGCCCTTCTCCCAGTACTGTCTGCCATTTTCTTGAACTTCTTACATTGCTATCTGCTATGTCAAGCAATTTCTCATGTCACTGAGCAATTTGCTTTGCGATGTTCTGTTAACATCATTTCAGGCCAGGGTCAGCCTCACAGCCCATCCAGTTGCCTGTAGCTTTAACAATAACCACTGATAACAAACAGCACTCTGGACTTCTGTGTCAGCACTGTGCGTCCATCAAGGTTCCCATGGCAACCCAGTCACTTCCATTAGCTGATAAAATGAGTATAAATAAAAAAAAATCCATAATAATTAATGGATCTGCTGTTTTCACATTGACAGTTAATTCAATGTCACACCAGGATAGATAAACAAGGGTGAGAGAATTTCAGCTTGTAGCAAAGTCATTCCAAATCTGCTCTGGAACAATGCCCAGTTCCCTAAATGATGCCCATATCTGATAATACCATTTTTTATTGAATAGAATTTTGGTCCAAAATTTCCAGACTCTCTGTTTCATGAAACCACAGAGATGTGAGACTGCCTTCCTCCATGCAAGCATGTTCTAAGTACTTCAGGTGAAAAAGTTCCTTTCATCTCACCCACTGGAGTCTTCTAGTGTGAGAGATATTCCCTGCTGTTCTTTTTATCTTTTACTCCCTTCTAAAGCACTTGCAATTGTACTTTCCTGTATTTCAGCAAACAAGAATTCTTTCCCTTGTGTTTATGCATTTATGCTGTATGTGTATGGATTTAATTTCTAAAGTGAGCCAACAAAAGCACAACACTCCTTAATCAACATCTGGCCTCATATATTTTCTTTCACATCTGTGAAGTCCTTTCCAATTTGTCTGCATCCTTTTGAATGGTCCCTGTGCTGCAGTGTGATCACTTATATTTGAGGAGACATAACGAGATGTTCCCAGACCAGTATCACATCCATCTAAGCCTTCATTCTGTGCTATGAATTCCTATCTGATTCAAACACCTTTGAAATGCACTATTTAATTATTCTCTCTTTACAAATGATAGGGGTGTCTAATTAATTTTCCCTTTTTGCATTAGAATTCATGTCTAACTGAACTTTATTTTGTAATTTCCTGACGGACATTTCTAATTTCTCAAAATATTTTCTTTCTATTTCCCAATTTTTTACTGTTTTTTTTCCTTTTAATTGTTCCACTGTAGCATACAATAATAGTTTTAATATTGTCACTGTCCATTTTTCAGAAAATTAATGAAAGTTTGAAAAAACTTCACAGAAATTAAGAAAGAAAACTCAGCAGCACATGCAAGATAATTCTGTTAACTTGTATTCCCTAAAATAGAATGCCATTTTATAGTTTAATAAATCCTCTATTCTTATAGAGAAATAAGTATTTCTCCTGTTTTAACTGTTGGTAATAGTCCATTTCTTTATGTAATTTTTTTTGTCAGGAAATCGAGCAGTGGTGTACAGTACTTCCAATGGTCAATATTGTAAGATATTAATTGACAGGAGCAGAATAACAGAAGCATCTAAGACCAAAAAGCAACACCCTAAATGTTATATCTGACATAGAATCATAGAATGGTTTGGGATAGAAGGGAATCTAAAGATCACCTAGTTCCCTCAGCCTGTCTTCATTCTAGAGGTGCTCCAGTCCTCTGATCATCCACATGGCCTCCTCTGGACTTGTTCCAGCAGGTCCATGCCCTGCTTTTGTATTTAAAACAAAACAGAAGAAAACAAACAAAAAAAACCCAAACCAAAACAACCCCCAAAATAACAACAAACAAACAAGCCAACCAAAACACCAATCAACCAAACACAGCAAAAAATCCAAACCAAACAAAACTAAAAAAAAATTATCAAATAAACAAAACCCCAAACCTGTACCCTGACAAGAGCAGTGCAGATTTTTCATAAAGACAAAGTTTTGTAGAGTAATGTCATCTGAGTCCCAGCTGATGTTTGGTTATTTTGCCACTAGAAAGAGTGTTACAACATAAAGAGCTGTGTGACTAACACATGGACCTGTGAAGCTGGCAATGCCCCTAACAGGTTACGTGGGTTTTCCTTACTATTTAAAACTATATACTTACTATATTTTCCCATATAAAAATTTTTTTGTGGTTTCATATTCTCAGAACTCCTGCATACTTACAACAGCAGAAGAACACCTGTAAGAGGTTAAATTATTAAATTCCTAAATCTTGGTGTTTTAGGTGGGGAACCAAGCCACCATTTATATTTATTTTAGAGGGCATTCCCTAGACATGTTATTGAACCCAGTCCTGGTTACTACCACTAACACCTGGCAGGAGGGCTGCATGTGTAACAAAAGTAAATTACAAAATTCCAGCACTTTTATTTCGTCATTCTTAAGTGCATAGATGGACACTTCCAACTCCTGCTGAAACTGGTGGAAGTTGTGCCTGTAACCTGTAAACAGTATGGTGTTCTAGCTAGAAACCTTCTGAAAACTGATTTCTTTAGGGAATGCCAGCTTGCTAACACAACAGAATTTGCCAGGAAAGAGCTGATGTCAAATTGTCTTTCATGAAGGCTCAAGCAAATTTCCTGCTTGACAGCAGTGAAACTATCATGTTAAAGGTTATTCTATTTCCCTCTTTGAAGCATGTAAGGATTTATATATACACATTTATATGTGTACATGTTTGTATATATGTCTATATACTCATATGCAGTGTATAGACACAGTACAGGGCTGGGGGTTTTGCTTTTTTTACCTCCTTCATTTCTTGAGTATCACTGCAGTAAAATGCTCAGTAGCTTTAATGTTATCAAGTCTGTAAATATATGCTTTTCTGTAGACATTCAGAATCTGGGATCCTGACTCAGTAGGTAGAACCTTGAAAAATTTGTACCCTTGCCCAAACTCAAAGCTCATGTCTCAGTAAGCTGAAGACAGTTGCTTGATGCAATTTCTTTTGGAAAATGAAGACCCAAATGTCTACAAACGCCCCAAGTAAGATATTTTGGAGTGCCATAAAGATACAGTAAGAGACAGGTTGATTTAATTCCAAGCTTAAGAAATAGTTTTACCTGTGAAATTTATGTAAGTCGACAACAATCTGAAATTACTTGACCATAGAAAAAGCCAAATGACAATTCAGAAGAAAGACTTGATGAATTCCTAATTGAATCAACACATTCTGAAAGCTTATATAGAAACTACTCATTGTTCCAAAATCTACTGGTTTCATTAGTGGTTTACCTCATCCGCCTTTTACTTATTGCTAATGGTCACAATTAGAAACATATTTGCTTATTTTGCTACTGCTTTTATCCCTGTTCATATTATGAAACTGAGACAAGAGTGCTTTATTTTTTTAGGGAACTTTCTTTCAGTCCACATGGTGTGAATTATTAACAAACTTGACTTATTTTTACTACAAACCCATAACTGTACAAACTTGGTTCCAGTCTGCCACAAACACCATTAAAAGAGTCACATACAAGCTCTCCTAGGTGGATTTTCAGAGTAATTCCTCACGTCTTACAGGTATCCTTGTCTGAAGGATAGTGCAAAATGGATCTAAAGAGACAAATATTTAAAACTGCAGGCTAACTGTATGTGGAGGAGTTTATTCTATAGCAACAAGGTGAAGAGCATCTGGATCCAGATTTTCATGGTTGTTTTGATTCCAGTTATTGATTGAAGCTTCTTTCTGTTCCCTATTCATGTAAATTACAGTGCAATGGGTCAAAATAACAAGGCACACTTTGGAGTTGTGCTAATACATCTGCAAATTTAAACAGAAACAGATGGGAAATGGAAGATAATTTTGAAGCTTACTAACCATTCAGATACAAGATATCCCACCACCATCAGTCTTTGCAGTGTAACATCAGGCAGACACCACTTATATGCCCTTTATACACTCACAAGTTATGGGAGCTGTGTCCCTGTCTTCCCATGTGTCATGCTGGAAATCCCTTTTATGCCATGTAATTGAAAATAATGAGGCTAAATGAAATACAGTAGCCTTAAGAGTGAAGAGAGTTGGGAACTCCTGGAGTCTATAAGTTGTTCAATGGAGAGCAAATGCCTGAATTAGTGTTTCAGAAGTTACAAGGTATCAAAGAGCTTTTAAACAAAACCATATATATGCATTGCAAGTGCAAATAATTTTTCAGATGTTTAGGTAATGATCTGAATTTCTGTAGAGGTTTCATAAGTGTTTAGCTTTAGAAAGTATCAATAAATCTCATCAAAACTTCTTTAGACCTGTATCTAATATATTATAATGCAACATGGCCATGTGCAGCTAAATTAATTCCTGAATTTATTCTTGTGCGTGGTTTGAATAATAAAAACTTTAGTTTTATCAGGTAGAGGTTTCAATAAAACCTGAAATATCATGATTGTTATGAACCTTCACAAATTGTTTACTAATATTACTTCCTGAAATGTAGAATTTCAAATATCTTTGTAAGGTTAACATTAAATAGATGTAAGCAAACATATAGAAAAATATTCGTTGCAAGAAAAAAGTGCATTTTGCTGGTAGAATAAGCTCTTTACGAGTAATTCTTCTCTTAATCCTTGAAGAATAGTTTTTAGAAACTTTTTTAGGAAAAGGATAAATGATGAAAGCATGTTGGGGTTTTTAAACCAGTTTTAAATAACTTATTTATTAGCAAAAAAATACCAAAAATTAGATTTTGTTTTATAAATAAAACCAGTCTTAATTTTTTATGGAAAAAAGTCCATTTACTAAAAATATGATTCATGGAAAATCAGACAGCATTCTACTGCCTTAAGTAGGTCTGTGCCATGATACCATGGTCGTGTAAACTTGTGCAGAATTTACAGCCAAGAGAGAGAAATAGATTCTTCAAGGGCCTGAATTGTTTCACTGGAGAATAAAAATGCAATGTAACTTACTCAAATTTCCTCTTCAAAGAGCCTATTTCTGTTCATTGATTAAGGAGCCGCTGAGACTTAATAAATAATAATTAGAAATTGCAGGTGAGAATCTCACAGTAAATATCTTCAGTGAATGTAACTCCTATTATGAATAGACACATAAGGAAAACACTCAGTTTCCTAGAATTTGAAGCACAAAAAGCAGAAAACAAACGTGAAATATTCATTTTTCTTTATTGGAATGTTCTTTGTCTGACATTATAATAAAAAAAAATTACATGGTCGGGAATATTTATATGCTATATTAATTTTTACATTTGTAGTGATGGATTGATGTTCTCTCAAGGATACCATTTTTAGAAAAACCTGAAAGCCCATTATACTAGAGGTAAAGTTTTCAAATATATAATTTCATCTCATGAATTATTTGTAAAAATAGTTTTGAATATTTCACTTTATTTTTAAATTTTTATTTTAAAAAACTTCCGGTATTACTTTTTTCCTAATTCTCCATTAAAAATTACAGTTTTTTTAGTGATGAGAAGTTGAATATCTTACTATTCATTTGGTCATAGTTAGAATTACACCTCCAGAAGAACTGCAGTGATATGACCATAGTAGCACAGATCAGCTTAATGTATTATGGTTTAAGGTTTGTATTGACTTTATAAATTTGCTGTTGTAAATGCTTTACAAACTTCAGAATTTGAACTCCAGAATTTGTACACCAGCAGAAAATCCTGAAGCTCCTGTCTTCAGTGTTAAAGGCTGTCATGTCGCACCTTTAACTAGAGAGGTCATTATGGCAACTGACTTAAAAAATTCATAGCTTCATACTTATGGCTTCATATAAAGCAATGGGTCAGACAGAGGAGAATTACTACAGAGATTATCAGACATTAAATTTTCATTTTTACATACCCTTTTTTTTTTTTTTAACAGGGAACTTGGGCAAATCTTTCTTTTTTTTTTTTTTTTTTTTGCTATGGAAAGGGGAATCTGAAGTGACATCTGTGTAAAACACTTGCAATACCAGCAAATACTACATTAAATCAGGAAAGTAAGTGAACATAAGGAGCAGTGTGTCTACTGAACATTGCACATCCCTGGCTGCCAATTTCGCTGTTCAGCAGTTGGTCGAGGCTTCTCCAGAATGATACAGAAATGACTGGTGTATAAAACACAGACAAACCTCCTGAGGATATTTTAGCTGGCATAGGAAGATGATCAGGGCTTACAAAAAGGGTTCTCACAAGTGATAAAGAAGCAATTGAAGATTTTATGAAAATACTACACCCCAAGTGCTGAACTGAGGGTAAAATATTTCACTCAAAATCACCTACACTCCAGTCACCCCAGGGTGTTGTCACTGGTCTCTGTGACCTGGTGCTCTCTCAGAGGACAGATCACAGATTACCCTTCAGCATATCTTGGACCCAAAGTATTTGAATAACTAACCTCATACGTAATTATTTTAAGCCACTGACAATCATTCAGATTCTGGCTACTTCAAAGAAAAAATCCATGTAAACCGATTCCTTTTGCACTCTCATCCTGTATAGATTCCTCTCCTGAGATTTGAGAGCACCCAAAATATTGCTTGTCAGTAGTGCAGGATCACGGCAAGTAAAAGATATTCCAAGAATCACATGAATATAAATGGTATGAGAGTGTGATTTAGAATTCACACTTGAAATCTTTCCAAGTGCTGCAATTCCTGTGGGTACATTTATGCAACACCTAAGCAGAGTTTCAGTCTAAGCTGTGTATGCTCTTTGTTCTTTTCAAGTATGATTTGATACCAAAAGCTCTACTAAAATCAAAGAAACAGAAGACAAAAAATAAATTCAGAGAAACAAAAGGAGAGGGACAAATAAAGAACCTTGTAAGCAGATAAATTAAAAACAGAACAAAAATATGATTAAAAACATCACTGCAGAGTGTTGAGACAATTTACTTGGTTGCAATTTTTGTCCATTTATTGAAAGTAATTATTACATTGTAGCAGTCAGATTAAAGTCTATTTACTTTAATTGGAGATATATGAATTACAATCCCAAAGTCCAATTGAATGCAAATTTCTGGATTCTATAGAGTCTGGGGAAAAGACCATACATGAATGGAATTTTTAGATCAAACCACTTTTTAAACAACAAAATATGAGCTTTGCATAAACATTTTTTTTTCCTAGCAAGACAATGGACTTCTTGGCATGAAAAAGATGATGAAATGAAATGAGAAATCCAAGACCGAAAACATGCAAAGTGTTTTGAAACAATTTAGGAATACAAATTTGCCAGTTATTCAGGAGCATATTTTCATCATTGAAGTCCTGGATCTAGAATCAGAGATCTAAATTTCTAACTCTTTTATAGAGCAAGTAGCGAGAAATGTTTTTCATTAACACTTAGACAACTAAGTGTGACCTGACTGTCACACTACTATTCTAATGTTCAGCAAGGACTTCAGTTTTTAAATGTCTTTGTCTCATTGACCTATCGATTTTAGAAATTTAACATTGGAATTCCATTGATAAAGTAATACATGGTCTGTAGAAGGTGGAGAAAGTTTCTTTTGCCTTCTATGTGAGAAGAGCCCAATACTTAAAATATTAATTTTGTCCTTTCCCTTACGAGAAAGTGGTCAGTTCATAAAAACAAAACTTCTCCAGTTACAATCCATCCCTCTGCTTCCTCCTATGTCAGCACTTTCTATGGCAGTGAAGTCTAGAAAATAAAACTTAAATTACTAAGTTGTAAATAAAGCTAGAAAGACAACATTGTCCTTGGAAGGATTATGTGATCAGAGCTAACATACAATTTACACCAGCAGGGTAGAAATGTTCCCTGGCCAAACAATAGATTTTCTGTTTTCAAAGCAGAAGAAAGCTCTGCATGACCATCAAATGTCAGAAGTCGTTTAGACTTCTTTCTTTTGTAACAGCAAACAGTTCTATAGGAATGGTCCCTCAGGATGACATTTAGGAGTGTTGGAACATTCAGTTCAGCCAAGTGTCACCACTACTGCTACTCTCATTCAGAAGCAGAGCAAGGGACATGCAGCTCCAGGTAAATATCCACCCCTGAGCTTGTCACTTCAGGCTCACTTCACAGTCCATGAGGAGAAGCAGGAACGTGGATTCGTCTCATCCCAAACAAGATATGCAACAATAAATTATGTGATATGCACTGTAAATGACATCTAATTTTGAACAAGACATATCACAGTCAGTGGCTAATTAATCATGATAGAATTCTAGGATCTTGTCACCAGCTTTCTGATACAAAAGGCCATTGCTGGCAAGAAATAGTGTAAACTGAGTGATTCTGTTCCTTGGCCCATGAGCTGATTTGTTTGCCAGGTATTTTGGGCCCTATTCTAAGCAAGCATTCACATATATAATTGAACCACATGCAAACAAGCCTAGAGAAATCATTCTTCAATCAGGCTAATTATGTCTCTTTGGAAGGACAGAATACTTTTCCTATTTAATTGAGTTTAATTTTTGTTACATCTCAATTTGATTTCTATTACTTTCTAACTAGAATATAAAGCACATCTAATTCTTCAGCTAAGTGTTATTATGGATAAAATAGCAGCTTCAAAAGCATAGGAGCACTTGATTCAAAGCTCAATAAGGAGAGAAGACAACTTTCCATAAAACTAAACAGATCTTTGGTCAGGTCAACACAATTATTGCATGAGTGGAACACATTTCATGAAGGACATGAGAAGTGAGATGGGAACATCAATCCATCCTTTGCTCCTTTAGAAAAAGAAGACATGGATGATAGAACATGTCTTGATTTTCATTGTTACCCAGAAGAAACCCATTGTTCATGGGTTTGAATTGGGTATGTCACCTTTTTGTGTGTCTAAGCATTTTAGAAATCCAGTAAACCTATTCCATGCCCTTCCCTAAATCCAGTTCAGGACTTCACAATAAATGTCATTATTACTGCAAAACTCTCTTAGTTATTTTTGGCATATATTAAAAAAAAAAAAAAAAAAAGCAGATATCCTGGCATCTTTAATAATTCTCATTTGAATAAAACACTGAAAAGTGTAAGTAATATAATCCAGAGCTTTGGGTAATCCCAGAGTAAGTGTACTTGGACTTTCAGTAGTTATTGCAACATGTGAAATATTTCTGGTTTTTTCGGAGTCTTCTTGAAACTGGCTCTGTCCTTGAGGTGTCAGATTAACACTCCACTGAGAAGACAAATTGTTCATGGGCATGCTGGACATATGAGAGCCATTAGACAGTGTGATCTACATTCTTGAAAAATGAAAAATTCTAGGCAACATTACATTTTATAAATGCAAGATGTTTATTATTACTGCACTAGCAATAAATGTTTAGAAACTGGAGAGGGTTCACAATGATTCTGACTAGGAACATATGAGTGTGGAGCCATTGAATTCTGGCATGAAATAAAAGGTCTGGAAGCTATTATGCATTTAGCCCTCTATGAGTATTTAATTATATCAATAGGAGAACACAATTTCTGTTGCGTGCTTTGTGATGAATGTCTTCATTTATTCGTGTTACAATGAATGATAGATGAGTTTAAGCCAGATGTGGGAACTCATTTGCAATTTGCTTAAACTATTTTAGTGAAATTTCTTCTGAAATTCGCAGGACACCTCACTGAATGTCATGGGAATTAATCTGTTATATAAAATTTGATTTCTTCTTGAGAAGTGAGTTTGCTTTTTCTGGGCATTATGCAGATAAGTGGTAATAGGCATCAAATGTGGTGTGGTTAACTGCTTTTAAGACAGTAATACAGTCTTTAATGAGAAAAATGGATTTTATCTTCAGAGTGTCTCATCCAACCTGTCATATGAAAGAAAGTAGCTGTTAAGCAGTTTAGTAGTACTCAGGTTAGCTTAGTAGATTATTCTGCCAAAAGAACTTATTCCAGGTAGGGGAAAAAAATCCTTGATCACAAATGAAGTATCTCCAAGGGTCTTATCATTTAAAGGTTTTTGAAAAGCGTAACGACACAGAAATTGCCAGTCTTTTCCTTGAATTTCAGTCCAATAGGTTTTTTAATAGCTTATATTTCCAGTGATAAAGTGAAAACATACTTCATGTTGTTGGTGTGAAGGCATGTACACTACACTAGAAAGCAAAAACATGACTAAGGAATGTATGGTTAAGAAGCTATAAAACATAAGCGATGAATTGAGTCATTCAGACCTGCTGATAGTTTGGCTTTTTTTTTTTTTAAATATTGATAAAATCATTGAAGTTTAACCTGTTTCTATATTTTACTTGTATTTACACAGCAGCTATGTCCACCCATTCATTTTTATTGTCTTAGACTGTTTATCCATCCTTTCACTTGATCCATCTCTTTCACTGTTGCTTCTGTTTGTAAAAGCAGTCACAAGAGACAAGTTAACTCATTAACCCAGCATACTTACCTGGTGTGCACATTTGGCACTTCAAATTCTACTTCTCTCCATAGACAGAAAGATAAACAGATATTACTGCATTGGAGATCAGAAGAAATTTGCTTATGATATACTGTTATCAAACCTTTGATATTCAAGTGCATCCAACTAAAGGAAAGAAAAAGAAGCACTAAGATGAAATTTTAAACCCTTTTTACTATTTATTTATGGTCTTTTCGCATTTTAAATTTTTATTTTTTTCTATCCACCACCTATCCTAACCTGAAAAACAGGAAATTTGAAAAGATTTTCAGAGAACAGTAATTTGAACAGAGCACACAATTTAACTATCTATTAAATTAAAATTAACATTCTCAAATGACCACTACATTTGGTACTTTCCAACTTCAGTGACCCAGTTTAGAGAAATGGGTCCAGCTTCAGCATGCAGGCTGCACCAATATTTCAAAGACTAATTCCAAGTACCTAAGTTAGGAATATGTATCTCCTCAGTTATTACACATGCAGGTCAGATACTCAGATAATCTAATATTGTTCATAAAATCTGATGATAAAACTTGTAATATGCTTCTGATTTATACTTCTGAACCTACTTTTTTCCCCTACTATCTCTTTCTTTCTATGCAATTTCTCATTTAATTCTGCCTTATCCAGTATCATGGTGTCTTTAAGCAACATATGAATCTGACAGAATCAACATGTGATAAAATGCATTGCACTGTTTCCTCAAAGGCAATATAAGATTAAATTGTGGGCAGGTTGACTCCAGGAGACTCTTTCAACAATGTACACCAAAATATCTTGCCTTTTTAATGAATGATTACTGCTTAGCATCAGAGATTATGGTGGGGGGTTGTTGGGTTGAGTCTGCATGTGTGTGTTCCTTGTGATTGTGATCCTTTAACCCAAATAGGAGTGTATTATGGTCTGTCCTAATATTTCTTTCTGCTGATTTTGCCAATTTGCTATTTGGGAAATACGCTGTTCTGCATAAGACTGCGTCTTTCATTCAGCTCCTGGTCAAGAACTTCGAGGTAACATTTTCATAGAATCATAGAATGCTTTGGGTTGGAAGGGAACCTAAAGATCATCTGGGTCCCACCTCCCTGCCATGGGCAGGGACATTTTCCCCTAGACCAGGTTGTTCAAAGCCTCATCCAACCTGGCCTTGAACACTTTCAAGGATAGGCATCAACAGCTTCTTTGGGCAACTGTTCCAGTGTCCCATCACCCTCAAAGAGAAAAAGTTCTGTCGAATATCCAATCTAAATATGCTCTTTTTTGGTTTAAAGGCATTCCCCCTTATTCTTTGGGTACGCAACACCCCGGCCATATGCAAGTGGCTTCTAAAGGTCATTGTAATTAATTTGGGGTGAAGAGATGTCCCTCAGGTACCATGAGGTAGAGTATGGGACATATCCATGCAACAAAGGCCACTATAATCCCTAGAAATGAAAGACAATATTATTTACCTTGTGACATAATGAAAATTAGACTTATTGCTGGAAACACATTTAGTTTCCATAACAAAATCACTGTTCATCTGGGAAAAGATATATTGCTAATTAGCTGTCTTTTTAGCAGAGTTTCCTACCAAATAATTTGACTTGTCTTTATCTACAGTGCTAAAAACTATTTTTCCAATTATTATTATTCATTATCTCAGTACTTTTAACTTTCTTCCATTTTTCTTCTTTTTCTTCTTTCACCATCCCTAGCCTCATCTTAGCTAAATCCTCTATACCTATTTATTCTGAAAATACCTCCAAGACACTGATTTGTCTGATAAGAAAGCCTCCTAGTGAGATGTTTATTCATTTTGGGAGGATTTTGTTGTGCAATTAGACTTCTCCAGGGTCTCCAAATTTAGTGTGCCACAGTACAAATGGGGGATATTTCCTGAGATAGGTGAATATCAATAACCTTTTCTCTCACCAATGATGTTATCTATTTTACTATTTGCAATTTTTATGAATTGCACCCCTCCGAATTGTCTTCACCCATCCATTTTCAGCTGTCAATAACTATCATGCTATGCTGTTTTTTTGGCTGCAGGTGACAATAAAAAATTTCCCTGATCTAACTGGAGAAGAAAACAGAAATACAAGACCAGAAGATAAAACAAAACAAAACAAGAGGAGTTTAAACTACATGCCTATGTAGCCTGTTATACCTTGAAAGCATCCCAGCTTCCAAGGCATCCATGTGCCTTGTTTCTATTATCATCAGTCAGTATGAAACATGATTTTTATTGTTTCTTTCTCTCCCTTTACCACAGCTATTTATCCTAGAGATGGAACGTTACCATGTTATGAATTCCATTACATTCTACATTTGTTAGCAGATATTTTAGCTGAAGTCTGCTATGTAATTGACACCATTCTGTATGGCCTGAATGCCAATGAGATATGAAGAATTCCTTTTGTTCTAATTTCTAGTGGGTGGGGGTGATATGATGTATTGCAAAACTTCATTGTACTTGATCTCAGTACAAATGAACAAGAAAGTCTCTCAGCAAAATCATCTTTCAACACTAAGAATGATTTTTTTTGGAGCTATATCAGCTGCCATTTTATTCTAACACAATCAAGTGGTGGTTTTCTCTTCATCTCGTAATTGTTAAGACACACATAAATATTAAGCTTTCTTTGTTGTATCATACTCCTAGTAGAGTTAAACAATAAAGAACCTTTTTTTTTCATTCTGGTATAAAAATGGAGAGATAATATCAGTAAAAATCCACAACAAAAGTATCTTTTCCAGTTCTGTTTAACATGGATTTTTTTCTTTTCTTTAACTCTCTTGTATTTCAGACATGAAAAAAAAACTACTGCTAAATAGGTGATGAAGTTTATTGAAGTATTGTTCCTGTTTCTCTTGGACTCTTTGCAGTCTTAAATACAAGATTCCCTACCATAATTCTTTATCTGAGCTTTTCTTAAACAATGCTGGATGGAAGTGACAAGCCATCACTCAAGGCTAAAATGATTTAGCAAAAAATCTTTTAACCATACAGGCAAGCTTTCCAGACAACCTCTTCTCAAGAAACTTTGAGCAGTTTTAATTGTAAAGCTATACTGCTGGAAACAGACTTGGTTTACAGAAATGAAATCACAGGTTTTATACACTTTTGTTTAAACATTTCTCCATTACATCAGTCTTAAGACATTTTAGATCTACTAGTTTATGAAGGTAAAGAGAATTTCAAAGAGAAAAATTATAGGGAGTGACATCAGTTAAAATGGACTTCATTCCAAATAATGTAAAGAATAGGTCTGTCAGAAACCTATTTCCAAAGGGAACCATCTTGGCTTCTAAAACAAAATAAAAAGAGCAGTACTTTCCACTGGTTTGTGACAAAGGTATTGGCAAATTATATATGATGGAGAAGAGACCACATGACAAATGTATCCTGCAGAATTTCTCTTTACATTCTTACAGTGCAGTTTGTATTTAGTCTTCCATGCTGACATCTGGTAATGACTGAGTAATGATGAGGATTTACATGCAGGCACACCAAGGCTTTTTGTTGGTTAGATGGTTCTGAAGGAATGGAATTAAATAATAACAAGCACAGAAAACAGAGATTATGTGGAACAACGTAAAAACAAAAGGTTGGAGAACAGGATTCCTGATGTAGCTTTGGTCTGTTATTCTGCTTTTCTGTAACTCCAGTACAGTGATATTCACTTCACTGGACATGGTAGACCAAGTTTTAATTCCATGAAAATCTAAAGCCTGCAGAGATCAGAGTTGGAACCTATTCTTAATTACATTTCTACAAAAGAAGACAGTGCATTCTTCATATCAGCAGTTTCTAACCTTTTTCACTTTATAATTTTACAGTACTACTTACATTTGTCTTGTAAATATATGCTTATTTTCCTTTCTTGAATCCTTGAGGTGTACATTCCCCAAAAGAACAAGAATGAAAGGTTTAGATCAACTGAGCTTTACCATAGTTAATGTCAGAAAAAGCCTTCCTGGTGGAAAAAGGAAATGGTGCAGAATGAAAAGAAAATGTACATCAATGCAAATGTAAATATTTCTGCATTATTGTCTGTTTGGAAGGAAAAGCATAAGATTTTATGAGTATGATATATGGAAAAATAATTGAAACAAGGACAGAAGATGATCTCATTCAGTGTCAAGAATTTGGCAACAGGCTTTGGCTTGTGGTACTTTATTCTCCTATCTATGTGTTACATTTTCAGACAGACATTTTCTTACTTCCTCCCATGCTGCCTCTTATGTTACTTATAAAGATAGACAAGACTATGTAATTTTTCCCTTTTCAATTTCTCTCTTACAACTCTGACTTCCACGCTAATTAAAACATGTCATTCTTGAACTTTCATTGTGTCTTCTGTTTTTTTTTGTTTTGGCGTAGCCATTCTTTGTATCTTTTTACATGACTGTCTTGATCTGTGAGTTTTCTAAGCATCTAGGGCACTGACATCCCATCTCTCTTACATTTGGTGTGATAGCAGAAGGAAGGTAAAAATGGAAACTGCATAAACAATATCAATAAAAGCATTTAAAAGATTTTGCTCAGTTCAAGCAGGCAGAACAGTGCAGTTTCACAATAGTTTGTGTTACCTACTGCTTTCCTATTCTGTGATACTGTGCTGCAGTGTGGGTACATAGACACGTGCATTATTTGGTCAGCCAAACAGGAGTAAAAATCTCAGTACAATTTTAAAGACTACACTGCTAAAAATAAAGGTTACTTACTCTGTTCCTATACTCAGTTCTTCAGCTCCCTAAGGATCTGCCAAAGCACCAAAGTATGGAAATTTTGAATTTAGGGTTGTGAGCTTCAAAATCAACATGCAATTAACAACAAATATTCAGGGAAGGTTTTTTTCCCCACTTCATCCCAGCATTATCTACTGGAGGAATGCTGTCCTGTTTGCACAAGCTTAAGAGTTTGTGTGTAAATGATGCAGATACAAACAAACCCCAACCTACATGACTATCACACCTAATGAAGCAAATTCTGGATTTCTATTCAAAGGTTGTACCAAATCTTCTGCAGAGTCAGGTCCACATTTTCATCAGCAACCTTATTTCTTCAGCAGAAATGAAACACGAGTAATTTATATCACTGAATCAAGAATGATAAACATTGATGCTAACTCAATAAATACTGCATTACTTTCTTAAGGTTGACTGATAGTGTATTATTAACAGCTTTATTACCAGGGCAAAGTTCCATGGGCAACAGCAGTGAACTGTCAAAGATTCTCATAAAGAAATAACAATAAGCTTACATTTATAAAACAGTTTTCATCCCAAAGGAGGCAAGAGTACTTTCCAAAGTTGATACAAAAGAAACATAACAACATCTGTTACTGACTAGAACTGATGCTGAGAGGAGAACAAAAAACATTGTAAGGATGTGAAATGTGCTCCAGAATCTTTACTGGCTGAAAAATTAATTTGAAATATTTTTTTAATAAATAAAAGTTTAAGAAAACTGTTCAGTGGTAAAACAAACCATGATAATCTTTGTTAAGTATTAATCCAAAAGGGTGCCACCTCATAATCACACCATTTGCCTAAATTCCAATTTTTTTTTTTAAATCGGAATTCTCAAAAGACCAGATCAATCTACAGTAAAGACCCTACAAGTAAGAATGCTACAGTCACAGATACTGAAATGTAAGAAACACTCAAGGAAAGCTCAAACCATTTGAGGTCTAGTAGAAAGAAAAAAGAGAAAATATCTGACCATATGTCCAGAAGGACAGGGTACATGGCTGCATCTGTGCTAGGGTACATGGACATTTCTCTGCTATGCAGATACACAACCAGTTCACCCTTAGGAAAATGAGAGGTATGGCCTGACATGAAAACAATTAGGAGGAAGGAATTTTTGTTGGAAATGGCTAGGCTAGAGTATGAACTCTAGGGGTGTGGTAGCAACTTCTTCAGTGACTATTTCAATTTATTATAAAAGCTATTTTTTTTTTTTCAGTTTTTGTAGCCATGGTGAATACCATTGTCTTCCCTGTAAAGGTTCTGGATAGGCTTTCTTGGTAAAAATGCACATCAGCCCTGACTACAGAAAATGGGGGGCTCCTGTGTGGTTCTGGAGAGGTGGCAAGTCTCCTGGAAGGTTGATAGGCAGCAGCTACAGATACCTAAGTGCAGTGATCCTAAATGTATATGGGGCCATATACGTGTATAGGCTTGAGCATGCACACAGATACACACTCACCCACACACACGTACATTCAAAATTTCTCTATACATTTAGCACTACTTTTCACCTTCATGCTGCTTTTCATCCACAGATTTTGGAGCACTTTGCAGACATTAGCTAATAATGTCACAACCCAGGGTAGGTGAGGGATATTCCTGAGTGGAATGTTTATCTACTGACCTAGTGGGAATTCTGGTGTTTCTGACAAGATTCCATCAACCTCTAATAGGCAGGTGAAAGCAAAGAGAGAGAAACATGGAAACAAAAACCAGCCCTGCTTCATGCCTTCTTGTTGAAGTAGTATCACACCAGCTGAGGTCACAAGTGGAAAAAGCATTTGAATGCCAAGCACATAAAAGTCCCACAAAGGCAAACATCATAATTAGCAATGGATGGGAAAGCCAGCATGAGGCAAAGGCACCAGTTTGATCTTCAGAGTTATCATTCAAGAGTGTGACACTGAGACTACACAATGTCGTGCAGGTAATGCAAATGTTAACAAATCACCCCTCTTGAAACTTCTTAAACTCCTGCTTTTACAGCTTAAGATCAGACATGGTTTTGATACTTGTAATGTTTTTCTTTGTTAGATTCTCTAATGAATATAACAGTCTTTAGCAGGAAATCTGGACCGACCATTTGAGGCCTGTTTTCTTTATATCTTGTGGCTCACAGGTTTGCTTTTGGACGCCTAATAAATCATTCACTAGCATGTCAGATCTTGACAATTCTTCCTCCTTATAAACTCACTGCTAAATCAAGGACTACCAAAAAAATGCAAGCAAATTACACAATTACAGTTTTTCTGATCTAAAATACCAGCTTGGTGGATTTAGAGCTCTTTTTCATCGGGTGTTCTTCAATCTTCAAATTTTACCATTACTTGTACTTCAAGTGGCATTACAAATAAAAATTCCAGATTTTTTTTTCTGTGAGTCATGGGGTTGTCACAGATTTCAACCTATATCCCCCTACAAGTCAGAGAATTGCTGGCAGATTTTTGGACTAGGAGGAAAATTCTAATCCTTGTCAAACCTTGTTATAACTAATTAGTGAAACCACACTTTGCTTTCATTTAGTTGTATGGCAAGACAAAGATAGTTGCAGACCATGGCAAAACACAAACCCTATTCCCTATGGATAACATGGAGGAACATTAGACCTGATGTGTTAGATTCCTTGAAGACATCTAACACCTGAAACTATAATATTCTTTCAGCTTGTGTGAGTGAGCAAAGTGAAGGATCTATTAACCTTGTTAATAATATTTATTTATTTCATGGCTGTGCAAATACATCATGATCTCACTGAAGACAATGCAATTATTCTCTCTATTGATGTAACGAAAGCAGAGTGTGACCCAAAAAGCATGCATGTGTCTTAAAAAGCTTTGGAAATTCAACTCATAAATAAGTTACAACAGACCAAATTGTCATTCCCTTCTCCAGTAAAATATTCATGTTTGGCTTTCATGGAATTCCTCCCAGACTGAGGTAAGAGAGGCTGTTCAGCTGATTTCCCTCTCAATAATACATTTTGAGGGCCTTACACTCTCAGTCCTCAAGGGAAAAGAGTTGCTTACATGGTGTATTTACTTAAATCAGGATTGTCTTCTGAAGGATTGGTGAATATAAAAAGCACATTGAATTTCTTTTTAGTATTCCAGGGTTTCATCTGATTACATTGAAGACAATACTGAAGAATGCACAATTTGCTTTAAAACTAACATTAAATGTAATTAATTAATACATATATTATGTATGCATTAATGAAGATGTACAATAAAAAGCAACAGAGGCAATAGATTTTTCTCCAAAGGAAAGCTTTTGTGTGTATGGAGACTTCGTGTCTTCCTAAGAATGCTAAGTTTAAACATTTTTTTAATATTTTTAACTTATTCCTTTAAATTTTATATTAGCTGGCATTTCTTTCTTACTAAAATAACCCAACCCAAAAACTGTTTTATACTTTTCAACCAACGTAATTATATGGAAAATTCTGTCCCACTGAGATGTTCCTGTTTGGCTGGACTCTGTGAAGAAGACTCACTGAGGAACTGTGCAGACCCACGCTAGTGAAACAGGGAATTTAGTGGGATTCCCACTGGTGAAATCAGCACACAGGAGTGCCTATGACAGTGACCTGTCATTTCCAATCAAGCACATAAAAGCCTCACAGCCCAAGCAGCAGACATCTATCCTATGATCAAAGGGACACGAAAATTTAGAAACAAATGGAAGGACAGCAGTGTAACAAAAGCAGAATTTTCCACATTAATGACATGAACATCACCTGACTGCCATTGGTTTCATTAAATGAAGTTTTAGTGGATTCCAAAGGAGTGGGTGAGGATGGAGGACACAGGATTATGTGGTGTCAGAGTGTCTGGATGCTAAAAGAGCTACAAGGCAGGAACTCTTAGGTACCACATCTTAACTGAGGCTAGTAGAGGTTGAGTTTTGTTCCTACATCTACAACATCTGGAATTTCATTTCTTGAGGAATGTGAGAGAGGACTTAAAAAACTCATCTGACAGAGAACACCTGTGTCACCTGCTTCTCTTGTTTGAATCTTTGCCTTCACAGCAGACAGAGGTTTTATCCCTTTACTCAAAGCAGTTAGAGAGGCTACAGAAATGTTAAATCTGCCTGACAAGTGCATCATGATGTGCTTAATTCCTCCCACGAGATGGAGCAGCGGAGTTTCATCTCTTGGCGCTGCACCTTCACCCGAAGAAAATCCCCTTCTTGCAGGTGCAGGGGTTGACATTCACCTTGCATAGGTAGTCTACTGTGACATGTATCTCACACCTAATCAACTGAACTAAAATTGCACACTTTGAATGTCTCCAAACTGCTGGATCTCTTATATAGGTTAATAAATTTGGACAGGTGCTAAGAATGATACAATCTACCAGCAGACTTGTTCTCACGATCAGAAAAACCCCCACGACTCTGGACACAAAATGAGCATGAAATGCTCTTAAGAAATTGGAAGTGATGAAATCAGCAAGGTCGGTGCCAGAGGAAGGAAGGGAAATGAGACACAAGATAGACTGATTGGTTCTCTACCTCACAGCTTCCAAGTCAGTATTTAGATAAACTTTGATTAAGCTCCAGTTCAGGTCTGATAAAACATCTCTGACCTGGACAAAGATCAGACCTCAGACCCGCTGTGGGGAAGCAGAGGAATGCTTGAGGCATAGGGAACATAAAACCCCTTAAGCATCTTACAATCCAAATCTCTGTTGGGCAGGAGGTCTCTGGTATTCTTTGTACATTGCCTCATTCAGGAAAAAAAATGTATGGATGTAACTGTAACTGTGTACTGATGGTATGAAGAGACCTATCAAAGTGCCTCAGCAAATTCAGCCCTTCCTGAGTGAAAGAAAAGCAAGAGATTCCATCTAAACCTGTTTTCCCCAAAGCCAGCTACAAATTCCACATGATATTAATCTGTTGGATGTCTAAGTGTATTGTGCCAACATTTGTTTTCAGCATCTATGCTGATGTTATTTGCAGAAGTGAATCTCAATCAAGCTACAATCTCAATTAGGAAGACAAAGGAGACAAGAACAAATAGGAAGGACAGGCTTACAGAAAAGAGGAAAGTATAAGTTAAAACAATTAACTCTTTTAATTGGATTAAAAAATGTTAGGCTGATCTATATTTTGGAGTGGTATTTTCTGTTTCATTATACCTCCTTGTTACAGTTTGTTTTCTTTTCAAAGTAGTTGAACAGGTCCTTGTCTCACATCTTTAAAATTTTGTTTGGTTTGACATTTTTAGTAAAAGGAAAATAGTACCTTAAAATCATCCAAAATAACTGGTAGTATGACTGGAGGGAGAGTGAGTTGCCACCATGTCTCACCTCTGTCAAGAACCAGCTGAGGAATGACAGAAATGTGCTCTGTTCAGGGTTTTGTATCAACTCTCTTGGTTAAGATACACAGGTACAGGCATGAAGTCCATTTTATGGTACATTCCATGTAAAAATGCGACAACAAATCCCCAGAGAACAAGACAAAAAAAAAAAAAAAGAGTTTTATTCTTTGCTAAAAGTATTGATAAGCTTTTTTTTTTAAACAGACCATGATCTAACAAAAAGAGACCTTCAAGTGTTTGATATAAAATCATGGATTTGATCATTTTTCTTTTCTTTTTTTTTTTTTCACTAAGAAATCTGGGGAGCATCTCTCATGGTTAATGAGGAAATTGAGAGTTTTTACAGAAAAAAATATATATACTAGAATACCTCATAGAGTCCATGAGAGCTAACATTCTGCTAGCACAGGTGCTCTCTGGTGAAGTCACTTAAAGGAGAAATAATCACAAGGAGTTTAGAGTTAGACATATGGCAACTACCCAGTCACAAAAGAGGAGAAAATCAGCTCAGTAAGAGGAAGACAGAAAAACATCATGATTTGAATTTGGTATAAGATTAAAGCAATTTGAGCATACTTTTAGTTCCTCACATGTATAATTTCCATCCTTGCTGTTTTGTAAGAGTATTATCTATTTTAGCTCTTGTGAGAAAATAATTCTAATTTCACTTTCCTGTAATCTGGTTGGATTAAGTGTGAATTTAATGGCTGTATAACAGGAAAGCATTCTTCATTCCTCATATATAGATGTGAAAATCTCTGAATTTGGGCACTGAGGTTCTAGAAAGTGTGTACCATCTTCCAGCTTATCCTTCAAATTATCTAAGGAGCAATGGACTGCATTCTCTTCCTGTTAACCTTTGCAGCTGCCTGGACCAGATGTGGATCCACCCTTACAAACTCAAGACAAAATTATCTTTCAGTGAGTCATGGTGGTTGGAGAAGTGTCTGGCATGAAATGAGACTTTAGATTTCATAGGTAGCTATTCTTTCATAGGTAGCTATTCTCCCATTTGCTTTTGGGAGGCTTTTTGTTTGGCTGGGGTTTTTAAATCTGATTACTACCATGATATCCAATCTAAAAAGATTGTGTTTATTTCAAGTTTGTCCTGATTTCATGTGTTTTCACCCTCTATTAGGTACTATTTTAAAGCATTGCAACTTTTGCCTAGCAGAAATTAATGTCACTGTGCAGGAGTGTAATTTTAATGTATGTCCTGGGAGTGAAAGTCCACCAAGAAAGCTACAGTTAATTTAGCAGACCTCATAATATACACTCATTTCTTAGCCATGGGGACTTGACTTTAAACTGTCTGAAGGTCAAGCATACAGAGACTGCCACAGAATCCTTCAAAAACGTGAGCCACATCACACATCTGCCACTCCTCGCTTAGAACAATTCAGCACAGTTAGAAGCCTCCCTCTAAAAAGAAGCTGAAGATAAAGTAAACACAGCAAATGAATTACCCTTCTCCCTCTGGAGAGGTCATGTTCGAGGTTCACTGCTGATGCAAGATGGTGAAGCTTGCACCAGTGCCCACCTGCCAGGGATTAAACAGAGAGCTACAGTCTCCAGTGCAATCAGTGCCTAGTCTTTAATGGGCTCTAAATTCAGCACCGGAAGCTCTGACAAGCCCATAATCCATTCATTAATGTGTGTTAATATGTGCCCTGTGGAGCTGTCCTAACTTAAAAACAAAAGGCAAGGCATTCACATGTGTTATTTGGAATGGGATGGAACAGGGAACCCTTAGCGCCATGGAGAGAGAAACGATTGCAAAAGGGTTTTATTGCACGTCTCCCAGCAGGATGTTTAGAAAATAAAGATCCAACACATGCTGCAGCAATAAAGCAATTCCTCCTTGGCCAGATCCAGACAGTGCTATGCAATTGTTCCCTTGACTTATTTCAAATGAATAAACATGTTTTCTTGTGTGCATCAAGCAGGTGTGCACAGGTTCAAAGCTGTGATCCTCCGTACGTCTGGTTTGGGGAGAGCCAAGACACGAAGAAGGTCAACTGTCAGAAAGTGAAATGCTGAGACCCTGTCTTCCTTCAGCCTTATGAGTCATGAAAATGACCCAGCACTGTGCAAATCTGGCAGGTGTCTCATTCCAAAAAAATGTTGAAGACATGTAAAAACTCTTCCCCAAAATGTGTGGTCCCTACTTATTGCTGGCAGCCTGGTCTGGTCTCTGATACAGACTGTGGATCAGAGACACAGCTGAATGCTAATTAAAAGCATCAGAATTTTGAGGACCTTGAAAGAACCAGCATAGGTGTAGACAAATGGGCAAATAAAATTGAATAAAATAACAGTCAAACAACAGGAACCAGCTCAAATCCATCTCACTTGTACCTAGAGTTGAGAAATTCATACATATATTATTGTGCTCTAATATTGTTGTTATTGTTTGATTGTGGTTTAATTAAATTTAAATTTAAAAAGTAAAAAATTAGCATTTACTTTTAAATAATTAGTTTAAATTATAAACAATTTGCATAAACATAAACACTCTTGATCTTTGCCCATATAATGGGGAAAGCTTTCTTTACATTATTTAAAGAAAACCTGCTGAATTTGTTAAAATTAGATTCACAACAGATTATGAAATAGGAAGTTCAATAAGAACTTCTACTGAGCACTGATGAATTTTACATTTGGATCCTTTCTATCATTTTTTGCCAGTTTGCATACTATCTTCCAAAATAAACCATCAGTTGTCATGGCATTTTCTCTACTCTTTAATAAAATTATTCAGCAAACAATATTGAGAGGAATAGATTAGGAGATCCTTAGAAACAAGATTAAATTCTTTTTATGGACAACAGTATCTAAGGAATGATAACAACTCAAAATGTCATTATTCTTTTAGGTTCTTATAACTAAATTTTAAATTATTCCAGGCTTTACCCTCCTACTTTGTAGAGATAAAACTTAGGCACTGTCTACACAATTTCATGAAAAAACACTTTTGAAAGCCTAAATATCATGTCGGTGGTGATCCATAATATTTAGGGTCTGTTTAGTTCAGAGGCCACAATGGTTTCACAGCTATTTTCTCTCTGACTGGTCTGGTTGCAACAATTTCTCAGGTCAAAAAATACCATAAAAATGAAAAAAAATGTTGACTATGATTCTGCAGAAGATGTAAACTAGGAATTACTACATAAAACACTTCCAGGAGACTATTCAGGAAAAAACTAAATGGAAGTGTAGTTTGCCTCTCTCTCAACACTGACTATAACGGGAACGTGGAATAATTCTAAGTTTTCCTGGATGTTCCTAACTTCATGGAGAATACCGTTTGGAGAACACATCTTGGAGGTGCTTCTGCAGTTACAGAAAGGAATCTGCTTTATTTTCACTGTGTTCACCTGAACATTTGGTACTAAGGAGCAATAAATACATTATTTACTTTTTCCACCAAAAGCAAATAGCAGATTACTCTAGTATTGCATTTTAGATTGTAGCCCATAACAGAACCTTACAAAGTTCAATCCTTGCTTTGCTTCCCCTCTTTTTGATGCCTCTGTATCAAATTACCTGGAAAGAGTAGCTGTGATGTAGACATCTTTCCAGCACCTACTGTGGGGAAGACAGATGGAAAGAGACCATTCATATTCTTTGCAATCTTGTGCTTTTTGACTGGCTTTCTCTCCTCTGAAGGACCAGCAGACCCACTGGCTGCCTCTGCAATACTTCTGATCTGTCAGGATAATTTAAAGGATTTCTTTGTCTTTATGTCTTTAGTTTTCTTAACCTTCTTCTACGTCTTATCGTTCAAACCTTACATTCCTTTATGCTAACTCTATTTGTCCTGTCTTTCCAGGATTTAAACGGATAAGTAACATCTCATTCTTGCACACATAATTTATCTATTTTATCCCTTTATGTTTCCTTTCAATGCACTCAAATATATATATTTGATAAATATAAGGATCTCATATTTCCTGAATAAATTCCCTGATGATTCTCTGGATTTTAATTTCCTGAATTTCTCCTTAAATTACTATTTACAAATATCCTCTTTTTGACTGTTGGTATCATAAACCTGATTCATCATTTCATGCCACTGCAGCACAAATGAAATGTTCAGTATTTGCAACAAACCAAACCATCTTACAGTACATATTGAGCAAAAATCTGTATCTTGTCCCAAATTTAAGTCCAGGTTAGTTTTCTTCTTGCATTCAGAGTCCAATGATCCATCAAAAACCACAGCTGATCATTCTACTCATGTTCTCTTCTTATTTTGTAATTAATTCAAACCTGCCTCATGCTCCTGAGGAATAAATTTGGAATATAAAGAAGACTCAACTTCAGACAAGTTATTAAGAGTAAGAATCTAAGATTTACCTCTCCTGCTACCAAAAATACAACAAGTAAGATAATGTCTAGGGCAGGTATGACCCAAGTTATTTAAGGCTTTGATGACCAAGTGAATACCCAAAATGAAATCCTTGTAGGAGCACCCAGGTGTTGTGTTACAGATGGATACTATAGATGCTCTATTGTTCCTGCAGTCTTGACTCACCAAAACAAATGACCGAAATTGAAAGCAACCTGCAGATTTGTTTTTCCAAAGAAGAACAGTTTACAAACCTATTTTAAGGGTAAGGTGAAAAAGTTCAATAATAAATCAAGTGTAAACATATTTGAAGAATCCAGTCTCTGGATTCTTGATCTCTCTTCCATTTTTAGAAGTAACATATGCACCTGAGCCCCTTGTGCAGCTGTATCATCTGTATCTCCACTGCTGGGGACCATGGAGGGCCCCACTGCCCACTGCCCACTGCAGAAATGGATGCACAGTGACAGAACACAAGAAATGGCATTTAATTACTCTGCAGTCTGTATTTACATCTGCATAAAATGTGTAAAAAACCCCACCAACTTAACTCAGTAACTACTTTTCTCTGTCTGCAATGCATAGAAATGTTAAGTGTCTAATGACAGATCCATAATTATTAAGGTTTACTGGAAAATATTTTGGTTTAATTTACCAAGCATGGTGTTAGTTAAAATTAATCAATTTAATCCTGCCAAGTATTTCTCACCAAAATTACACTCTAATGCCAATACTCCTCAGAATGAACTGTCTTGATAATAAGAGTGTCTTTAGGTGGTCTGGGAGGATATATTTGGTGCTATAAATATTTATATATAAACATGATTTATTTCCTTGACATTCTTTGAAGTTGTTTGCCTTCTCTAAGTATCAATGCATCAAGGGAAGAAAGCGGCTGAATGTCATTTTAGAAAGCAAACTCTTAAAGGATGACCCTTATTAATACTAACCATAGAATTATTATGATCTCCTCCAAGCACTGTGCCGTGAAAAGTCAATCAAATAAAAATGCCTAGCCAGCTCTTAGACATGAAAAGCATTGACTTTTCTTTTGTAGCAGAGCTTCCAAAAGGGCTCTGTTTACAATGGAAGATGGCGCAATAATAGAAACTTATAAACAAACAAATAATAATGATGATAATAGTAATAATAAAACTCTTTCTCATCACAAGGAAAATATATGCCAAAGTGAATTACATACCTATCAGCAAGAAACAATTCTTTCCTGGAGGAATGAACAGATTCAATAATTCTGTGGAAAGGAATGGGATATTTCACTGAAATCTGAATAATTATTTTTGTGAAGCACATCAACTACTTAAAATTATTCAATTTATTTGTGCTGCAGTCTGAAATCTGTAATTGAGCAGGTGAACAGAGAAGGAAAATTCCTTTGGTGGCCCACGTTTGCTTTTCATTTTTAGTGAATTCACCTTAACCATTTAGAGGAAACTTGGTCTCACAACGCAGGTAATTTTCTAATATTGATGCCAATTAGTGGTAATTGTGAAAGGTATTTTTAATGATATAAACCTCTGTCCATTGAGAAATAAAGTAAGACCACTAAAACAGTGTACTGCTCAGTGTACACATGGGAGCAATTTTCAGTCACTAATGGCTGGACCGGAGTGCTGGCTGAAAAAGAAAAGCTACATTTTCACGCTACTAATTTAAATTTTTTACTTTTAGTCTGTATGGATATCTATGAACAGTTCATCAGACCATATAAATCTGAAAATTTCAAGGTAAAAATGTGTTAAACTATTTATGCTGAGCGTCTGAATAGTTTACACGAGTATCTATTTTGCATAAATCCTATTTTAAAGAAGAAGAAATGAACTATGGGGCAAATAAATTATTTTCTTGAAGACTGTAGGAAAGTCATTGATACTGTTTTTGAATTGATTACCAATCTCCAAAACATCCATCCTTGCTTGTAGGATTATTTTGCTAGTTTAAAGAAACTAATTAAAACTAGTTAAAAATGCAAGAGAGTATTTTTCAACCAAGATAAGAATACTGTCCAAGAATGTATTACTGTCAATGACAAAGGTTTAATAGAGAAAGTGAATATGCTTAACTCAACTCCTTATTCTACATAGCTGAACAGTGGTAGCACACCAAATGTGTCTAAAATTTGCAGATATAAAAAGATAAATGTTTGAACAATGTAAGAAAAATGTCACAGTTAAAATGAAACGTGTCTGTGATTTCAGTCAAATTGCTTTATTTCATGGTATTTAAGAATTTCAGTTCCAATTCACAATCTGATTGTTTTCTTCAGAACTGAAAATTTAGATTGAAATCCTAGAAGCTCACATAGCAGGGTAAAGAGATTCTTTTGTCAATGAAAACACACTAAAGTAACCATTTTGAAAAGAAAGACTAAATGTGAGTCAGTGTATTTAACCCAATATCCAATTTTATTGAAAGTAATAGAAATGAAATGTGCAGACAAGCTTAAAATCTAGATGGACCCTCAGTGAGTTTTTTCAGCCACCATCATATCCTCCTTACTGATTTTCTCTGCCATGCATCACCACTCCTGCCAAATCTGGAGTGGCTGAAAGAAGCTGAAGGGAGCTGAGCCACAAAGCAGGAAGCCACACTCTTCACCATCGCTAGCATTTCCTTGTGAATTAATGTCTAAACAGTCTTTCCTCCTCCCACCCCACTATTTTCCCTTTGGGACTACCATTTCTCAGCTTGAGATAAGATTGTGAAGAGTGGAATCAAGGCAGGAAGGAAAATAAATGAAGTGGCTCCCAATTCAACGTGCTGAGCAACTGTTGATGTGACCAGGTGGACCTGTCTCAAAAACTCTATCTAGAGATGGTGTCCTGCAGGTCCTCCCCACAAATTCCGCTGCATCTGAATCACAGAATCACAGAATATCCTGAGTTGGAAGGAACTCACAAGAATCGTGATATCCAAATCTGAATGGAGATATATTTTGTAGAAGTAATGGTAGGACTTGAAAAAAACTAAAAAAAAAAAAAAAAAAAAAAAAGCACATTAATTTTGGTACCATCTGCTGACAAGCTGTGAAATTTCAAAATTATTTTTATCACTGATGAGTTTTAATTTTGCTCAGGTAATTTAACACCCTCAAAAAATCTATTAACTGGGAGACTGAATGAAAGATCTAAATTAGGTGAGATGGATTGCATCCTGGAGATACTGATTTCCAGACTGTCTAAAGAATCTAATTATCTTAGACAACATTTTGTCTGCAGAGACCTAATATGATAAATCCTGCATTAGGTGATATGCCCAAAAGTACGCAGGAAGATTTTAATAGGACTGGGAATATTTTTCAGATTTTGAGTGGAAACCCAAATTATAAAATTGGCCTGACCTCAGCCTGCTGCTTTCCCTCCATCAATGGCTGATGCTTTGCACATTCCCACACGATTCAGAGAGCAATGGATTCCTAAAGTACAATGAAGCCAATAATGCTGCAATAGCTGAAGTCTGCTAAATCAGCAAAAATATTAGATTGAAGAATTTAGATAAAAAGGTTTCCTAAATCTTGAGGATCAACCATGACCAGCTGGCATAAAGGACTTGATTGCCATTTAAAACTTATTATACACCTTTGTATTAAGGGCCTATAAGAAGAGAACATTCTGTCTTTAATACAGCAGCAGATAAGATTACCTCAACAGGATTACAGGTATATTATGAGATTTATGTGTTTCTCATTGCTGGATTATGTTTCAGAGAGTTTGAAGCATAAAAACAAGAAAGACAATTTCTCGAAGGCCAGTATTTAACTATAGACTTATCCAATAACCTATTATTGAACTGGCTTGTCATATAGGCTCTGTCCAAAGGATTATACCTAACTGTGCAATTTTTCATTGGATTTAGTTTTAAAGGCTGACCAAAGGTATTGGAAATTAAATCAAGAGACTGCCAACAAAATGCTCAGATTTTACCATCAAAGTCTTTAGCAGAACATAAATCTCAGTCAGTTGGTTTGCTGATTATCCTTTGTGGTATTCTATATTCGCTGATGTCCCAACAAGAATTTCAGGAATTTTAACAGAATCTTCAAAACAAATTTAACAACCCTATCTAAATCTCTCCAGAAAGACCAGAAGTATTAATTTCATTAGTTTTAGGTAGCTCAATATCTGTAACTCATGTCCCCTTGAAAATAGATGAAAATGATACAGAAGCTTGATTATTCTTATAACCTATCAGACATTAAAAAAAAGAGACCACAGAAAATTGACCATAGTATTACATAGGTCAAACTTACTGTTAATAAATGGGAAACAATGAAAATAATAAACAACTCCTTTGTAGTATATAATACAGTAGCATGTCAAAAACCCAAGAGTGGACAGAGAATCAGTGAGAAATACACCGCTAACTTAGTCACTCCATCTTCTTTATTGAAACAATTTGCCAGTTTAGCCCCAAGGTAAATAACAGAACTGCTGTTGTTGGGTAGTGGACAATTCAGTAAAAATCTGCCTCTCTATAAATCAAACCAAATCTGTTTGAATATTTGAAAAACTTCAGTCTAAATAAATACTTCTGAGAACATTGAAAACACTCTCCTTTGACAGATTTCCAGAACAACGACCCAGTGCTTTCCAGAAATTACAAATTTGCATGTTTGTCTTCTGTATAAGAGAAAGTAAGAGGGCTGCAGGAATATCTGGAATATTCTATCTTCTTTCCCAGCTGGGAGGAAAATGCAGAATGATGCATCATCACTAAATTGTCATTCTAACCCAGTCTGAAGAAAGGTGTAGTAGAAATGGGGCTTGACTGTGTCTCTCAGAGGTGACATCCCTCAGATGCACTCTTGGGTCAGGTATGTACTGGCACAGCACCCTCCCACAGGTGTATTCAGCTCATACCTTGAAGCCAGGGCTCCCAAATGTGAACATGCCACCTTCAATATGTTTCAACGACTGAACTGGAAATCTTATCAAAACCCAGTGGTGCTTCCTACCATGACAGATAAAACTACAGTTTACCAAGGGAATGGCATGGAACAAAGGAAAGCTCAAATAATGTGGCTCTTCTATCAGAAACTCTGCCTTTAACCTTAAGATAAGTTTGCCATTGACCCAACAGGATGAACACATGTGAATAGGTTGATAGAATCAGCAGAATAAAATCTAAACACTTCAATCCTTCTGGGATCTTGAGTAATAGAAGCAAGAGTTTCATGCCCTGAACTTTAACATGATTAGGGAATGGCCTGTTTGCTCTTGTGCATTGTATGCACTAGTTTACTTAGCCAAAGTTTGTTTGTTTTTTCCTCTGTTCCTGAGAGCTCACATCTGTAAGAATAGATGAGATTACAGATCTCTAATACACTTAGGCAATTCCTTTCGGTGTATCTTGCTGGGACAATAATAAAGCCCCCTCTTGAGCACAGTAAAGATCTATTATAATATTCAATGATAAAACATTCTTCCATGTGTTGTTACTTGTTTTTCCTTTTTGGAAGTTATACTCTACTGTCTAAAATAACCCAATGAGGTTCATAAGTGAAAGGATTACTCAGTCCTTAAAGTTTTGCTCTCTGCTATTGTAAAATTCCCTTCTGAAAATTGCTTACTCTTTGTAGAAACTCTCTCATGCTAAAAAATTCACTAATAGCTTCTAAATTATTAGATCCTGAGATTTAATGTAAGGGCACATACATTTTCGATGGAGTTTGTATTGAGTTCCTAATAGCTTAAACAAATTCACAGTCGTAATTTGAAATTGCATCCAAACCTAAAAAATGCCTAAGTCCTAGTTTGGATTGATGTTGCCAAGTGTGTCAAAAGTGCTCTGAGAGCAGCTTGTTTTGAGGTATATCTATTTCAAAAAATAGATTTTGGGTTGATAGCTCTCAAGACATTTCCTAGAGCACAAACCCAATAACACACTTATTTTGACCCATATATAAATAAAAATTGTGCTCAAATGCACCATTAAATACAGCCTCTTTGCCATGGCTAACTACAGAGATACCTTTTTTTTGCTTGCTTCAGCAAAATAAAATACTTGGAGTGGTCCCTACTCTTTTTCCTGTACCTACATTTTGCTGAAAGCAGCGCTGTGAGCTAAGGATGTGAAATGGTCACATGTGAGAGGCTGAATGTCAGTGTCAGAGCACGGAGCCTGACCTGGGCTTGCACAGGGAGGCTCATTACAAGCGCACTCAGGCAGCCTTTCAATCTCCGGTATCGCTTCGCTCAACTCGTACTTCAAACCAGAATAAGCAAATACCCCTCCAAGAGTCTCCCTTGAGTCGCTCTGCAGGGCTGAAGTGTTAAACTGTGCAGCTCTGTTTTGAGTTTGTTCAGTATTTGTTTAACCTGCAATGCCAGAAATGCTATAAATCCCTCGTTCGATTTTGCATGTCCCTTTTCATTTACTAAACCTTCTAAAGGTCAGAGCACGCACACTCCTCCCTGGAAGGGTTGCCCTTTCTTACACTGCACATCCAGGGTGGGAGATGGGATGAGATGTGGGAACAGCAAAAGCCATCAGGAAATACAGATTGGAAGAATAGCCAAGACTAACACACCTGCTGAAATATGTGTTCCGGTTATTTTTTCAGTAGCACACCCACTGAAAATACCAAAAACATGTTTGACATCATCCTTTCGACCTAGGTGTTACAATAGCACTGCATCACAGGAAATGATAGCTACAACAATTAAACCCAAAATGACAGGAAATTAGTTAAGCATGATATCTGAAAGATTATTATCTGCAATAATCTGGTTTCAGTAGGTGGATGAAGAAGTCGGGCTATCAGTTTTCTGGGAAACTGTATTTACTTTGTGAGTAACAAAGCTCAGTATGGCAACCTCCATTCGGGAAGCATGGCTCCCAAAAACCCTGTGAATCCACATCAGACACTGAATATCAGCTCTTCATGGGAACAGCAATCCTACAGGAAGCTTCTATTATGCTATTTGCATCTCAGTAGAATAAATATTGGGTGTAAATGTTAAATAATACCTGTGGTTCAAAATCCCTAAAGCAAAACTGGGCTATGTTGCTGCAGGGCCTTCTGCAAGCTTCAAGTCCTAGGACCCTTGTAAAACCAACCAAAAAACCTCATTTATTTTCTGTGATAGCTATTGGCTACACAGTTTGTATCTATTAGGGTAGAATAAAATAGAAATATCTCCTACTGTAAGTGAAAAATTAAGTAGTTTTTCAAAACCTTTTTAAGTGTTTATTGGACAAATAAAAAATTACTAAGAATCAAATCTTCCAGATACAAAATCTTCCCAGAACAAAATAAACCAACATTATTCACCAGTGGGAACTATAGAATCTTTTGTAAGTATGTTTTTCATTAGAGCAACTAAGTGGAGAATCAGTCCCCTGAATTCTGATATAAACAGTACTTTAAAGTGTACACTACTAGGAAATTAGGAGTCAACAGAAGGATTTGCCTAGAAGCTGTTTGTTCTTAGAACAGCTTTCAGAGACAGACAGAAACCTCATACATAGCAATGGATGAATAGTAAAGTAACATTTTGTTTCGTTAAAATTTACCTTGTCATAGTATTTAGAGATTTGTTCCAGATTATTTTGCAATAAATCTAGGAATTACATTTTGGAAACAAAAGTAATCTCTAGATGAGATGAAGACATGCACATTTGCAAAACTAGATTTCTAGAACTCTTCTTTAGGAATATCTTATTTTTCACAAAATGTTAATACAAAAGTGGTTACTGGTCTAGATATTAGTGTCTTTGTTTCAAAATGATGGGCTGCTCAGACATTTTGCTCTGTATACCTTTCTGATAACACACTTTCCATAAACCAGAATCTTTTCTGTCAAGTAAAACTTTCTGTCATCAGAATCAACTCATGTGAAAAAGGAATTAAAAATCACAGAAATCCTTTGTTTGGTGTAGCTACTGTAGGAGAATAAAGAATGGAATAGAAATATTTCAATCCCAAAGTTTTCAATAGACTGTTTTAGATTGCAGTACTTGCAGAACTTCATGGAAACTCAGGTAACTCTGCTATTTCATATCTGCTTTTTCAACAGAATTGGAGGAAGCCAACTCTATCCTGGGCTGCATCACAAGAAGCATAAGAGGTCAGGGGAGGTGACTCTGCCCCTCTGCTCTGCCCTGCTCTGGTGAGACCCCTGGAGTGTGTGTCCAGTTCTGGGGTGCTCAGCACAGGAAGGATGCTAGCTTGCTGGAGCAAGTCCAGAGGAAGCCAACAAGTTGATCAGAGGGCTGGAGCACCTCTCTTGTGAGGAAAGGCTGAGAGAATTTCTATTTTTCAGCCTTTCCAGGAAGACCTTATCACAAGAAAGATGGGGACAGACTTTTTTAGCAGGGCTTGTTGTGATAGGACAAGGACTGAGTGATGGTTTTAAATTAAAGAAGGGTCAATTCAGGTAAGATAAAGAAAGATCTTTTTTTACAATGAGCTGGTGAAACACTGGAAGTAGTTTCCCAGGGAGGTGGTAGATGCCCCAGCCCAGGCAACATTCCAGGCCAGGCTAAACTGGGATCTGAGCAACCTGGTGAGGTGGAAGAGAGCCCTCCTCAGGGGGGTTGGACTGGATGAACTTCAAAAATCTCCTCCAACCCAGACTATTATGTGATTCTATGATGAAAAACCTAATCTAGCTTTTATAAACTGAAAACTGGAAAAAGTCACTTTTCTGGCTGGTTTTAGGGTTCCTCACAACATTTATCCACTAGGTTTTCATCAAAGGTCAAGATATCTTTAGTTCTTTTTGTAATGTTAGACAGGTATCTTTTCACTTCTCAGTCTCAATTTCTTATGTGAAAAATGATGTTTAATACATTTGTCTTTTATATCTATTTAAATTTAGTTTCTGGGACAGAGCATTCACATTTTCATAAGCATGAAGAGCAAAAGGACTCCAACTTGAAAATAAAAACGTAACAGCCTCTAAATGAATGCTATTTTTAAATAAATTACTTATTCATGAACTAAGTGTCTAATTACATGGGTATTCAGCATCCTCTTTTGCCTAATATAGAGTACCAAAATACAGAGAATGCAAAATAAAATCAAAATAAAGGTCACAATAAGAATTAAATGTAAAACACCAAAGTGCTCCTTCAGTATTGAGACAAATATATTTGAAAAAAAAAAAAAGTAGTACTACAGTGGATAGATGCATACAAAAACATCAAGTAGTTGTACCACAAAACAACATAGAACTTTAGAGGAAAAAATACATTTTATTCTTCAAAATAGTTCACAGAGCTTTTTTCCTGATATTTTGTGCAACTGAATCCTATTTATATCCCCCAGGACTGTGGGTAGTTTTGGAAGAGTGCAGGGCAATTGTGAGACAGCTTTGACATCTGTTTGAGCCTAAAACGTTTCCTGCTCATCCCTGATAAATAAAAAATGATTCCTTGGACTTCTGAAGAGGAGACTGTCCCCCAGCAAATTTCTTCTTTACCAGCTTGTTTAAAAATGCATCCTAAAAAGCTGATGAGAGCACATCACTTGTTAAAATCCCTGCACGAGTGATCAGCAAAGGAAGAGATTTAGGTATGCATGTAAGTGTCTGTTAGGCTGCAGGGATTTCCCCAGACTTTGTCTTAGAAATTCCTTTGCTGTGAACAGAAGTTAGATTTACTTCCAGAAACTGGGGATGACCTGTTGTTTTCCATCCCAAATGAATTTTGACTCACAGGATTCTGTTTAGTGTGTCTCTACCCAGACACAACCTCATGCACCAGGGCAAAATGGAACAAGTGTTAGATGTAGGGGCCTGAGAGGTTGAAATTTGAATGATTCCAAAGTCATCAGATATAAAATTGTGTAATAAAACTTAGGGGAGGAAAAAAAAAGCTGGCCCTGGTTAACAAAAATGACTAAAGCATAGAACAAATCTTGGAATCATGCTAACAATTTCTATTTTGTCTGACTCTGGAAAGCTCCAGAGTCAAAATAAACCTGAAGCAAATTTAAGTAGACCCCCAAAATCTGATCCACCTCTAAAGGAATGAGACACTTCCTTACTGCTGCTTTTTATCAGTATCGTGTCCCCTGGCCCTGCTATGTGAGGCAAAATACTTTGGTGCAGTAATTACAATTATAATTTTGGTCTAGGAAAAAGGGTCAGGAGCTGAAGGATGAGACCCTTTCCATCTCTTCAAGAAAAAGAGAAAGAACAGAGCAGATTAAGGGAAACCTGGATACTGTGAATATATTGTCAAAAAACCAACTCCACTCTGGTGGAGTGACTGTAATATGGAAAGCATAAGGAGGCTGCTACAGTGCAAATGAGCCCTGAGCGCTGTTTAAATTGAAGCTGGAGTTACTGTTTACTCTGGAAATATCCCTGGAACAGAAGGGGACAGTAAAGGCACAAAGCCATTGTAGTCTTTGCACTTCCAAATCTGGAAACTCTGTTTCGTTTAGCATTACAGCTCAAAATCACACCCAGGCACATTGAAGCGAGGGAAGGTAGAGAGGAGAAACTAGAAAAGGAATTCATACATGCAATTGGACAAGCAGTGACTGATGGGGTGGCTGAATCTAAAGGCAAAAGAAGATTTGAAAATGTAGCTTTAAAGTTGAAAAACTTTGCAAGGCCTCTAGTCAACTCTTTAACCTTCCAAATAAATAAATGAACAAAACTTCTAAAAACTGCCTTAGACAAGATTTCAGGCCAAAACCAGCACATAAATGCTGTATAGTGGTTTTGGTTTTAATGCTCTCAATTAAAGTAGTTGTAAAAATACGTTTACATATGTTTAGTAATTAATGCCATAAAGTATTCACACACAGACAATGGTGGGACAGTAATTATGTCTCTCCCAGTCTGTCTGTGCAACTATTCTTACCATATGACCTTTCTTCATATTTTTTTCCTCAGCAATCAAAAGTTTTGCTTTTAATAGTTCCAATTACAACTTATTAAGCCAAGATTTTCCAATTATCCAGTACTCTGTTCTGATACATTTAATTATTTTTGTTGAGAATCCTGTACATATGAATTAAATTATATGAGCTGTTGCCTTCTGTTTCTATGCTGGGTGATAAAGATGATTGAAGTAGACCCCCATTTCAGTTTAATTCCCTATTGTTTACACCATGCTGCCCATAGTATTGTGTGGCTTGCTTAAAATATCTTTCTTGGTAAATAGAATTCGCTCAGAATACCAGGTTAGAGAGGGCTATATATATATAGAAAGAAGCACATCAAAATCTAACAGAAAACTTCCTATGTGAAAAGCAGATTGAAAGTGTTGTGATATTTGACATGTATGTTTAGTACAGCCCACGTTAGACTTAAAATATTTAACAAAAGTGAACACGCTACTAAGAAATGTAATGTAATTATTGCATTTCTATCATATTGTGTTGCTATACATTAATTATTTAGTGTAAAATATCTTATTAGAATGAAGCATTCATCACTTCAGAGCTGTGGTCTTACAGATGGTCTCTAGGGACATATTTTCTACCAGTGTCTAATCCCATTCCTCCTCCCTGGAAGGAGCTGCTCCAACATAGGTTTTTGTCAGCTGCAAGAGACATGTGATATTAAACCTCTTTTCTTTGACTAAAAGGTTTTATTGCAATTCTGACTGGATTTAGCTGAGATGGAAAGTAATCAAGCTACTGTAGTAAATTCAAAACTGCCTAGCATGGAAGCATTAATATCCACTGTAGCACTGCAGAAACTCTTTTGCTTTATCCTTTAAATCATCCAATTCTTTTTTGGCTTTTGCTGGCGAGAGTTTTCCTGGCTCTTTATGGATCATTTAAGAGGAAATGTTGAATTCTGCTGGAGTCTGGAGCCAGAGCGTTTTGGCTCTGTGCTCTTGAGCTGCAGGAAGGGGGATTCATTGCCACAGCCTTAGCATGAGCCCATCTCCTTGGCGTCAAACACCTTCCGCGTGCTCCCGCAGGCTGCGCCGCCGCCCGCGCTGCTCCGAGCCTGCCGCGCCCCTCTAGGGCTGAGATCAACTGATCCGAAAATACAGCCTGTCTGCAAAAATCAGGAGACCACTATCCCTGACACAAGCTCTGAACTGCAGACTCATTCTGCGTTTCTAGCTCAGCAGGAGTGTTCTGGGCTCTATGGCAGCAGCAGAATTGAGCATAAGGAGCTGACTGCTGCATTGCATCCGTGATTGCTATGTCGGTGCTGCTGTAGAAATACATTATGAAAATACGAATATTCATTCATTCACAACAATTTTCAACATTTCAAAGGGATTTCACTAAAATTCTGTGATAAAGCATGTTTAGATGAATTTTGAAGGGATAATGATTAATCAATTTTGTTGGACTTATGACTGTGTTGTCCACCAGCTGTTTTTCAATACCTCCCAGAAGAATCTTTTCCATTATTTTATTGTTAATCAGTGAGACTGACAGGTATCCTTATTCTTGCCCTTCTCGAAAACTGGGACAATGTAAGCCAGCTTCCAGTCAACCTAATCCTCAGTGTTTCTTTCTACCTAATTTTCTTTTGTCATCTTTAAAAGTACATTTGACTTTCCCTTAGGCCTTAAACATCTGGCAAGATTCATAAAAGCTTTAATGAGTCAGAAATTACTCAGAAGACATTCGCAGCTTGTAAAAGCATCCCCTAGTTTCAAATTGATGGCATCTTTGTAGTCAATCTGCTAACTGGCTTGTATTCAACAACAGGCTATTTATTAAGAGAGAATTCCCCACTGTGGATGTTGTTATCCCAGCAATAACAGGAACGTGCCATTGAGTGTCTAATATTAACTGTCCATCTCTCTATATTACACAGATAAATGCAACCAATTTTTAAACTGTCCTGTTGTACAGATAGAAAGCACTCTATCTTCAGCTGATAGAGTGGTGTATCTCTCCTGATTTCTGTGAGAATTTTCCTGGAAAGCTGTGATGAAAATCCAGAGAAATTTCACTGATTTTAATGGTTTTAATCTGAATTCATGCCAGCTCAACAGATGACAACATGTTATGAATTTTCTGTCTTTCTTTGGAAACTAAAATTAAGTTAAAAATTAATAATTTACAAATATTTGGAGACAGGAGACTATTTATAATTTCTGCAAATTAAGTGGCATTTTTTTGCCATTTTATGATCATGGGTGATGACAGAGCTCATGAGGAAATGAATACATTACCAGAGACCTCAAATCAGCCTGCCTGCAGCCTTTGCAGTAGGGAGAAGAATGAGGATTGAGCAGTGCTCAGAAGTCTGGAATTTCTTCATGTTTCAGTGTCTAAAAAGTCTTAAACATTTGGACACATTGTTGGATAGGGCTTCCCATTTTTTCACATGATAGAAATATAATCTCATTTTATAGTAGATATATCATTAAAACTTTGAGCACATGGAGCTACAATGAGGGCAACCAACAGGCTTAGGATATTTCAACTGACCATATATCTCTCATCCAGTGAATTAGGTTCAAAGCACTAGCAGTGACATATTTTCTGTATTTAACTGGAATGAAGAAGAAAAATCTTATATTGCAGAGGGGTTTTATATGTATAATTATCACCATTTTTTAAATTTGTACTTACAGTGAGAGATACTCTTCACTGATGAATTCATCACAATGAATGTCATTTCTACGTTACTAACATTGGTGCCTTTGTTTCCTTGTCTGCTATTATTATGAAAAGTAGATTTTTATAGGTAATATCTTTGCAATGATAATTGAAATTAAGTTATAATATCAACATGTACAAGATAATAGAGAAAAATTAAAATCTGCAGAACTCCTTACAGGAACTGTGTCAAGTCCAGGTGAAAACCATTGGTTATTCACACCTGAAGAGAAGGAATACTCAAAGATGTTTGAATGCCATCTAATGTAGCTTTGTTCACATGCAAAATTGTAGCCTGAAATTTAGTTTTTCAACTAAGAATAATTTGTTGGGTGTTGAAAAGTGAAGTATTGAAAAATCTATGCAAGAAGGGAAATAGAATTGTATGCATAGTTCTGATTTTGGCGGGTCAGATTTTGGCTACATCTGTTTCTTAATCAACAACTGAAATCAGTAGCTGAAACAATTCTTTATCTTAATATTAATCACTCTTTAGCAGGTCCAATTTTTTACATTATTAGTTTTTAACACATTGTTAGGTTGATAATTGTGTGGAGACTTCCCATTTTTAATGGATAAATCGCTGTGGTGAGTGTTTGTGGAACAGGAAAGGTTATGGGGGATTAGGTGTGCATTCCTACAGCTCTGAGGTGCGTGGGGTGTAGCATACATCCAAGCAAGGACACTTTTTTTTCATTTTTTCAGAAAATCACAGGATTTTCTTGTTGGAAAATCTTCTGGAGATCATCTAGTTTAACCCTTCTGCTTATTCCTTAGTGTTTTTGTGAAGGCACAAATTCTGCATTCAGAAATCTGCTCTAACAGTGCTCATTTCCCAGTAACTGGGAGGTGAGAGGCAGAATAGAACTGGAGGGAAAAACTCAATAAGTAACTTGAATCTGAAGCACTGCTGGTATAGAGGGAGTGAAAAGCAATGTGATAAATTTTTACTGTACATAGAAGTAACTTTGCTATTTTCCTTAGCGCTCCTCCTTAGAGAACAGTTTGCATATTTCTAAAGCAAGCTTTTAAACATTGTTTTCTAAATTTACATGTAGTTTTTTGCTCTCCAAAAATAAAATATTTTATACATTCAGTAAGTGCATGGACTGCTTATAAAATCCAATATATGCACACTACATGTCATATTAAGGCACAATGTTGCACCCAAATCTCACAAACACTGGCCAGCTGACGCACATCCTGTCGTGTGCAATTGCTTATTCATTTAGAGGAAACTGGAGCCCATGAGCTTTGATTCATAATTCCCATTTTGATACTCAGAAAATTCTCTTTCCAGTCATACAGTGCACATTTTTCTGATTTAAAAAGATGATTTCAGGGGTAGGTCACTGTTTTGTGCCCCTTGCATGAGTTAAAAAGTTCAGCTGGGACACAAATACTCGAAGTCTTTAAGCATCTGAAGCAAGATGTTGAGAACTCTTAAATTACTGCACTATCAAGATAGATGAAATGGTAAACAGCACTTGAGCAATCAAAACTCTGATTTCATGCTTCCTTTTTAAGAATAAAAGGTCCCCAGAAAGTATTCCTACATTCCTCTTCACTCAGTTTTCCCTTCCAATTCAAAAGCAAGTATGACTTGTTTGATATAACAAACTGAGGTGGAGGTGAACCAAAAGACTCACTCTTACATGGCAATCATGGGACACACAACCATGAATTATGCAGTGAACTTAATCTGATCCCGTGCAAGGAGGGGACCTAAAACACTGCAGTGTTAGTGTCACATTGCTTCTCCTGCTCTGGTATAGTAGAACTGACATAAAACATCTTGGAACAAACTCCTATTAGACATTAACAATTTGCCATGCAGGTTAGATTCTTGTCAGATAAACGCAGAGTTAAAACATCCCATTTACTTGGTACCTTGTTTCCCAGAAAAGGAAGTTAGGAAAAAGCCACAGAAATCCAATCTGTGAAATATTAGGGGAGTCTGAAGAAATTCCTCTTTCCCCCAAGTGTGTTCTCCTGTTTTATATGTCTGAAAAGGGGATGCATATAATTGTGCTGGAAGGGTTGAAGATATCTCAGTGAATGGGATTGGGGAACAAGGATACACAGCACACTCTTGTGTAGATTTATCAGTACATATATACACACATGCATGCATTTTAAACCCAATGTTTCATATATTTTAATGTTATGAAGCCTATTTCTATTACTATTATGAAGTAGAACTGAGGCACCATTATTAATATAGCTCTACCCTTTACACATCCCCACAGAAATACTTTTATTCACAGTTTTGTCCACAATAAAGGTCCTCTTTTTGCCTTCATAAGGAAGATTTGATTAATTATCTCCCCTTGCCCCTCATTTCACCCTTGCCCTAAAATCTGCTTTGCCTTTGCTGTGCAGAGTAAGGTGGCAAAGTGTTAACACATGGGGTTAGCATGTCAATAATGTGATAGTAGTTCTTGGTCATGGGAAAGGAAGTGATAATATTGGTTTATTCTTGCGCTGAATGAGGAACACATGACTGTTTACAATTGTGGTATACAAGCAAGGAGAGGATGGCACACAATACATACCCTTGCAAAAGGAGTAAGGATGAAGAAAATCCCCTCCTGACTATAAATATGTTAATTTTTGAGTAATCCATTTAAAGTTTTATGATGCAGCTTTATGAAACAGAAGCATGTGGATTTCAGGTTTCTCGGACTGGTCTCCAGGATCCTGGACCTTCTATTCTGCTGAAATATCTTATTTCTTTTTATTTTCATTGGAAATTGAACACTCTAAAAAATTGTGTCTTCTGATTCTTCAAATTACGTTACAAACTAATCACCATGAGGATGCGGCTTTTTCTATGAGACATACCAAAATGAGCCTTTCTTTAGTACAGACCTTCTAAAAAATAACCACATGCAATCCAAAGAACAACCTGAAATATATGATGAAATTTATCTCCAAATTGGTCTGTATTCTCATATTCTCTTATCTACATTTTGCCCCTCCTTCTATTCAGTTTCTTTTCCCCACTTTGTCACCTCTTAAATACGCTCTGTTTTCTTACTGCTGGGAGAAGTTAGCATATCGTTCTGCCATTTCCCAGATGTTGATGTTATTTGCCACACAGATGATTTCAGAAGCTATTGAAAGAAACAGAGATACCTACTAGGATGCTGGCTAAACTTTTAAGATGTAGGTGGTCACCAAGTCTAAGTTGCCAGTTTGAGAAGGTTAAAACTAACAGATTCTTCTGAATTTAATTTGATTTAACTCGTCAGATAAAATTCTTTCATAGTTTGTATACATTCAACTCTCTAATTATAAAAAGTTCAACCATATATTTTTTGTCAGTGATAAAACAATGACTCAATTAAATGGCCTGAAAAGTCAACTGCTTCATAAGAAAATGCAGCTACAAAAATTAAGGGAAATCAGGATTTGTTATTCTCTATGCTGATACCATAGTTGGTCCTCTCAAACTCTGAATCTGATTAAAGGTTTGTTACTGTCTATGAAGTATTGAATTACAACAGTTTCAAGATCAGACCTAGTAAGAGAAAATTCACTGTTCATAGAATATTCAAGAATCTTGACTCAATCAATACAATTGAAGATTTATCTTCGATATAATCAGGTTTATCATATATACATACACTGGCAAGACTGGCATATTTAGTATCAGCAAACTCTCCCAAAGTTCTCACAAAAACAGTCCAGAATTGAAACTGCACTTCCTTGCACTTTTAAATCACAATCCAAATGAAACCCCATATTGGGTTAGTGTATCTTCTTATCCAATCTTTATTTATAAACGTAATTTCTCATTCTTTAGATGAAGGGATTTGACTTGTTCTTTCTAAGATATATTTTACATTTTTTATGCATCAATTTTGAATTCCATGTCATCTCCCACTATCGTTCTATTTCACATACCAACAAATACAAATTTGGAACAACTTTTGTTTCCTTTAACTGTCTAGACCATTGCTGAAGGAAAAGCTGACAAGAACAGTTGAGTTTCCACGTTCTGTGCTAGCTTGAACTAAATCTGATTTGGAAAATTGGATGTGAATAACCACGTATGTCAAGTAGTCTGCAAGTTAGCAGATATTTTGTGAGAAATATAAACATGGAGCAGTGCTCTTGTATAAACCAGAAATGTTGATGCCAGACCACTTTCTTTTTCCCTGAAACAGAAAACAAAAATGTTATTACGCAGGCAAAAGAAATAAAGCGAACTTACAGAGGTTCTTCTAACGCTTCATCCAACTAACTACAAAGCTTCTGCATCTTTTGTAGAAAATTAATTATTATGAGGGGCTTGATCAGTAAACTGGGTAAAAATTGATCCCCAACTGAGATATCAAAGTGAACTCAATGTTAGATTTAATGTGGTACATCATAAAAACATTCTGAAAGGAACTGCAAAGAGATTATGAAGAAATAACTCAGAGGACCAATCCTCTACTAGCTTTTTATTTTTTGTTGTAGGAAAAATGTCCTTTCACCAGTGATTTTACTCTAGTACAAATTTAGACTCTTCATCTTTGAACAGTTCAGGAACTGAGCCCTGTTTCAGTGAACCCACTTTCAATAAATTTTGAGAGAAACTACACAAATCAGGATATGAAAGGAAGAAAAGGTAATAAAATGACTAATAAGAAGAAAGAGTTAATCACTACAGTACATTTATGCCATGGCACAAGATCAAAGGAACTTAACATGCTTGTCAAGTTTATCTATCTTGGTAGCATTCTCTCCAAACCAGCAGCAAATGATGGTGAAATATTTCTCTGCATTTCTAAAGAGAGTTCATCCTTTGGTCATTTGCAAATTTATGTTTGCAGTTTGCTATGGAGGCAAGTGCTCTAATTACCACCTTCTGTAGTTATCCCAGTCTGCACTTTTGTCACTCCTGCCCATGCACGTGTTGTGTGTTGTGTGTGACTCCTGGGACTCTACAAACAGCACATGTCCTTTTTGAGAGCATCACCTCTGTATTGCCCTCAAAACCATCTCGTTTGCACTGGTCTAGGTAGAAATCCAGGATGGAAAACCTCAGGATAGTTGCACAGATTTTTTATGGCCCGTAGGGGTATAGCAAAAGCACACTTTTATGCCAATAAAAACATTTTTGGAATACCCTGAAATCTTTCTTTAAAGCTTCACCAAACACAATCAGTAATTGGGACAAAATGAATTTCAGGTAAAAAAAAATCCAGAGGTAAAATGCTACCATAGAACTTGTGATAAAGTGAAAAACCAAACCAGAGAGAGAAGAAAAGTGAAAAGAATAAAATTCTGTCTTCCAAACAGCCCAAATTCAGAGACCTTCTGGCTTGTAAGAATGTATGTTCCTCACAAATTCTATCAAAATGAAAGTATATAAGCCTGAAAAACTATGGTTACTGACTGTGATGGTCACCTGCGTACTAATGGACAAGCGAGTCATTCCATTCTGACTACGCCATTATATTTTCATTTTTTTTAGAACATAAAAAAAGAGCAACAAACAATATGATCACACATTTTATTTTTTCTACATAACAGAAGTGGAAGGAAGACATAAGTTAGGTGCAAAGATTACTAACTAATTCATATATCACACAATGTTGCTAATTGGTGTACTCATAATCTTTCCTTTCCTACAGTTCGCTCTTCTGTGAAATTTACCACATAAAAAGTTAGGTTTATAACTCTGTTTTATTTAAAACAGTATTTTTTGACTATCTTTATTGCAGAAGCACTGTTCCAGTGCTGTATTCTTTTACCACTCTTCTGGCAGGCCATATCCATTTTATCCCCTCTGCCCAGACATGCCAGCTGTGCCAGCTGCCTGCAATTTTAATGTGAGCTGTCAGAAATGGAGACCTTGGCCATTAATTATTTTGTGAGGAGTCTCATTGTTGATCCATAAGAAGACCAAGGATTTTTGTGTGTTCAGCATCTCCAGGGAGCCCACACAGAGCACTTTCCCAGTGCAGCTGGAGGCAGCTCCAAACACATGCAATTCCAAATCACCTGCTCCACTTCTTTCTCCCATTAAGAATTCTGTATCCACTTGGTGCAGCCTCTGGGATACACAATAAAAACAGCCCAGGGTTTCATATGGTGCAGGGATAGTCCATATTGACATGTTTTAGATTTTTCTTTCCCTCAGCCTAGAAGGCACGTAGGTCCACAATTAGGTCTGTGTTGTTCCAAGGTGCAGACATGTAATTGGTTTTGAGTGTGGCTTGTTTGAATTAGTAATGACTCTGGGAGGAGAGCTTTGGGGTCTGCTGAACGAACAGCTGCATAAAGCTACTCAGCTCCATTACAATCAAGAACATGAACTGTCAGAATGCACTAAAACTCAGTGAGGATACAGAGTACTATTTGTTCATACAACACACTGGTCTAGGTAGTGATTGCACAAAGTGGGTGAACATAAATGCTATTTTCCTTGTAGCACCCAAAAAGTTTTTTGCCAGTAATTGCTATTATTTCCATTGGCATTCTTGCCCGTAGGTGTGCTATGTATCAAAATACCAGGACAGCTGGAGTTATGATTACTGTCCATTCCTTCACTTTTTACTAAATGAATTCCTTGACTAGGTTTTCCGAATTTTTATCCTTAATTACAAGGTTTATTTCTGCTGCAGAAGAAATACATATACTGTATTTCTTGCAATAGTCCTGGGAAATCCTGTTTGAAAGACTCCCATTAAGAGTCTCGTTAAAGTGAACAAAAACAAACCATAGTCTTTCATTAAAATGAACAAAAATAAACTGCAGTCCCTGAGATCTCTAAATGGGGAGTTCAATACCAAGTAACAGGTGAGCAAAGAGCCAAGTGGAGGAAGGAAGTGGGAGGACAACGAGTTATCAGCACAGGTGTTGCTTCATAAATTGTCACAGACAGCTCCATAATAAGGAGACAGGATCAAGCAAGAACTATCTTCTGGCTTGTGTTTCAGAATAACAATTTTTAAAAAATGAATAAATCTCTTCTCCAGGAGGCTCAATGATAATGTTTGACTAATGAGCATTCTTTTCCTCTGTACCTATAAGCCCCTGCTCTATTGCACAAGTGAAAACAGTGATTTCCTGGCCATAAATTTCACATATTGGTAGCTATTTTCTGCTTCATTTTCTATTGTTAGCTGGCAAATGAATGCTAAATTTTACTTCAAAAATTATGAATGTCATGTCTGCTTACATGTAAAACAAAAATAATTTTAAAAAAATTGAGATGGGGCAGAATGAATCAAAATTCTAGTTTCCTGCAAAGTAGCAAAAGGTTGACACCTGAATCACGTATATGGGACAGACAGTCACATTCATATCCTCGTTGGGGAGACAGGACACCCCTTCAAGGGAAGTGGTTTAAATACTGGACTATAGAAAGAATATATATGCTTTTTCCATAATGTTGAAGGAGTCCTCTTTTGTTTAATTTCATTTTCCCTGATGCCACATCAGCTCTTTCCAATGAAACCGTGTGACCAAAAAGCAACAGCTCTCTTCTAAACGTACTACTACTTACTGCTTTATTGCCTACTCTCTGGTTTTACTGAGTATGTATGTTACACACACTGAATTTTTTGAATAGTCAAAATTTCTCTTATAATATTGTTGATTAGTGACAGACTAGCTTATCTTTACATTTTGCTGGATAGTAGCAGTTATTTGGATATTGGTTTTAGAAATGTATAAGAAAATCTTGAAAGTCCCTAGTCTTCAAGATATACTGGTGGATAGATGGGAGTCAAGAGAATTTACGTGTTGTGTTTAACTTTTTTTATAAGCTTTATTACAAACCAGTTCAAATGAATTCCTAATAAAAAGCCTGGAAAATACGACTGAATTAGAAAACTGTGCTCTTCCCAGTCAGGAATTTCCCCTAGCTGCTGTTTTTAAAGGATGACAGTCTCATGATATATGTTCCTCTTATTTTTTTAATTGCATAGCATGTACTTGATCATTCAGGTCTAAATTGTCAATTTTCACACTGAGTAAACAGAATAAAATGTTTACAGGGTCTCCTGCTTTGTAAGCAGAAATGTTAATTTTGGCTGTGGTGCCCTCTGTGAGTAAAGAGATATATTTACAGGAACAGCACAGAAAATACAAACAGAAATCTTTCAATCTTATTTGAAACATTTTAAAATACAATTTGCAAATGACAGTGTGAGTATATTGTCATTTCTTCCAATACTATTTGTTCCAGTCCTGTGCCACAGGTTTACAGCAATGCTAACAAGCTGGTCAGATCAATAGCCTCTGTGGATTTCTGGACAGTGGCATCAATTATTGTGCTGTTCCCCAGTGAAAAACCACTGCTGATATAATGATTTATTAAGCAGCATGGCTGCCCCGGAAAGAGACAAAAGGCCTTATTCTTCTCTCATTTTCCCATACATGAGACCAGGAGAATTTCACTGACTTCAAAGGAGCTGCTCCTACTTTAGTGAGGAATGAGGCAGATCTGAATCAAGTTTGAGTCCTGCATGCTGACAGCTTGGAGGGAAGTGTATCCATTACACAGTTAGTGCGCAGAGCAGAGCGGATCCGACCACGCGCGAGCTCCTCGCAGGGAAAAGCTGTTTATTAAAGGAAAGGAGATGTCAAAAACTGAGCAGAATGAGAATATCAATACTATTTCTCCATTAATCATCTGGAAGGCCAGACACCACTGTCATCCTTAAAATCCACCACGAACAACTAAACTGGAATACCCTGGAGGAAACAGTAACTCAATCGGGAGCAATGAGTGTCTATGATGCAGGTGTTTCCTCAGGCTTCTGTTTTCAAATTTTGACAGATGATTTATGCAAATCGATATGACAAAACTGAAATTGACAGGTGAAAAATAATTTTTAATTTAAGAGTTAAAAAATCTGTAGGTTTTTCACTCACTTTAATGCCAAGGCTGGGAATAGGAACTCCCTAAGTCTGGTCCAGCACTTTTTTCACTAAGTAGTACAGTCTCTCTCACAATGCACTTAATTCAGCTCCAAAAAGGGAGGATAAATTACAGCCTTATCTAAAAAGCAGCAACAGAAAGGCAATTAAGATTAGAATTTCAGTTTCCACATTTTAACAGGCTCAAACAAAACTGAAGTGATCTGAGTTAATGAAGAATATAGTTCACTGCGAAAGGAGGGATGGAATACTTTGAAGATTTGGACCAGACTTTTTTTTCCCTGCTTTGGTTTCTTAAATAATTGTTATCAATGAAAGTTAAGCAGTTTGATTTCCAAATAAGATACATTTCTAAAACTACACATTGATGGTAAATTTTTGTATGTTTTACTTGTATATAATTAGTAAAGTAACAGCATTGTCAAAGCTGAAAGGAAGAAAGAGAAGCCACAATTATGGGGCAAAAGCCCTTGGACAGAGTATGCTCACAGGATAAGATACACAAACTGATAAAAAATCTGGCTGCCTAGAGTACATCTGCATTATGCATGTTTCTGTAGGTCATAAGATCTAAATTGTCTTTAGTGTCCTATTCTTGCATTAGTATTTAATTTCATTTACCGACACTTAATATTGCTAAAACTTCTAAATTTGGTTTTTTTAAACTTTCATTTGAATTAAAGGTTTTCCATTTTAACTTATGTCTTTATGGAATTTTTTGTAGGTACTGCAATGCTACAGAAAATCAACAACTACAGGATATGTGCAAAGTAATTTCAATAACCAGGAGTGGTTATGACAGAGATTGTGCGACCCATGGCATTTAAAAGCACTTCTGTGCTTTAATGTACAGGTACCCTCTTTATATCCTTTTGCAAAGTTTGAGTTGACTTGGTTCCTGCAAGGCTTCATCAATTCTTTTTGAAAAAATGCAGTACTATCTCATGTAATCAAAGCAGTATCAATAACATTAATCATGACACAGGTAAAACTGTGAAAAAATAGGAAACAATGATTAGTTTTGCACTTAGAATACCTTGAAAACTAGTTTTATTGAATATTTACAGAAGACAAACACTCCCCACATGACATTGCTATACCAAGTGTGTTCAGGAAAGAGGGTTAAAACCAAGCAGCTGGAAGAGAGGTTGTGAAGAATAAAGTCTTCAGTTAAAGCAACTTTTACAGGACCACAGAAGAGCAGGTGGACATTCTAACAGCTTGCTGATGGAAAACTGAATTTTACTACAAAATACCTAGGAACTAAGAAATTGGTCAGTCTGTGAATGGACTGACCATGGTAGTGTGAATGTCTTTATTAAGATCTAGGGTAAACTGGGTTAAAAGGAAATGGGTCAGATAAACTGCTTTTCCAGACTTTATCTACTGAGGGATAAAATTCTATATATACATGTTTTATCTAATATGTGTCTTAATGTTTTAAAACAGTGTTTACACAGTCTCTGTGTATGGCCTTTAGGAGTCACATGCTTTGGAATATTGAAACAAAATAGCATTTGATTTTCCTAGAATTGCATTATTTCACATTGATAGGGAAGAAAAACAGGCAAAAAGAATCATCTGGGCACAGATTAAATTGCATTTTTATGAATACAGTTGGTACTGACAATCAAATGAAGAGGCGCATAGGCAGGAATGTTTCAGTCTCATATCTGATTAGAGAAAGACACAAAATCTATCCAGTATATGCTGTGCAAGCACACACAACCCTTCTCTCTCTGATTTGAAGGATGTATCTGCACTCTGGTCTCATACATCCCACAACTCATTGGCACCCTTCTATTTATGTCTTCAAAACTAGATAAATAATTATTGCTTGGTTAATCAAGGATAATCTATTAAATATGGAAACTATTTTCAACTGTTTATTACTGTTAATCTAAATTTACAGCCCCTTATGAAAAGGAGGCCTTCAGCATACTAGCCAGGATACAAAACCATCATGGGATTCTGCTTTAAGGAGGGGATAATTTAAATGAAGAGGAAAAAATATAGACAAGAAGTAAAAAAATCAGTCTGAGAGGACAATGTCTGGTAGTTCTTCACTTCTTGTGATATTTTATCGTTGGGTCTTAGCAGTTGAAGAAAATATTTGACATGGTATAAATTCAAAGGAAATACAAGTGCAAGCTTCCAGCCAGCACTTGGTGTGACTCACAGCCCAAGTTATTAACACTGAGTGTATAAGAACACAGGTGGAAGTAGGAGCTAAAAAACCAATGAGCACTCTGAACTTTCCCAGCATACTGCAATTACAAAACCACATGTATTTAAGACTGTGACTGTGCAAAAACACACAAAAAACCCACACAAAGCAAAATAAACCAGTGCGCTTAAATGATTTTTAATTGGTGGTCTGTAATTTCACTTGGATTCCAATGACAAACAGGTCAAGAGAGTGTTTCAGGTTTGACTTGAGCACAGAAAACCTTTGCTGACTACTGAAATTAGCAGTATTGAGTAAAAGCTGTTAAACATTTAAAATGACAATATTTCACTGAAATATTGCAGCAAATTGCATTTACTAGCATGTCTCCCTGTAGATTCAGGTCATTACTGGAGAATTCCATAAGTTAGGGAAAGAAAAGGTTACAATAACAATGTAAAAATTACAAATATTCAAAGAACGATGATGAAGCAATGAAAACCAGTTTTATGCCAGAAGCAGAGATAATGGAAGAAACTCACGTGTTATATCTTAGGTATCTAAAAATTACATGCTGAAATGTGTGAGCCAAGGATTCTCAGTCCCTTCCACAGTCAGTGCAGATAAAAGACTGACTCCAGAGAGCAGCTCATCCAGCCCCAGATAAATGTGCAGATCAGGCCAGAGGAATCAAGTTCTGTCTGTTATGTATCTCTTCTTTGACTTTAATGGGACCGTAGGAGGATTAACTCAGATTTACACAAATTTATGCCATAGAAAGCATTAGATAACACTGTGTTAGAGTTTTATAGCCTGTTTTTGCTTTATCTTTACCTACATATTAAGTCCACTTGCTAAATATATGTGAGAAGTCTCATTCCTCTTTAGGAAGTGAGGATTGAGTTGTTCCTCCATTCCCTGAGGGAAAGATCTCCAAGTCCATTAGGTCTGAGTGCTGACAGATGTGGTGGTGAAGCACAAAACTTCATTATCATCTTTACCTGCTATCACACAACAGCATAAAGGCCCAAGATCACAGATGAAGTAAAAAATGACATTGCAAAAGGACCTGAACTTGTTTTGACCACTGACTCAAGATGAAATTGTCCAATTAAAACAAGAGATTCATTTTGATAACTGTACGAAAGCTACTCTCTAATGTACATACACTTTCTCTTACCAGCAATAAACCAGAGGAAATCACACAAGATTTGAAAATCAGACAAGAATAAGCAGTTTAGCAGCAATTTTCATGTCCCTGGGCACAGAACGCCAGTTGCTGTCTCGCTGGCCTTTTGCAATTTGACTTTCTCTGGGAGAAATGATCTCACATGAAATCCACATTAAATATTCTGAAAATCTACATTGTAATCCCTTTATATATATTAAATCCTCTGTTTTTTAGTGTCACCCATCTATCTTATTTCTCATATGCTAACACTACTGAAGGTACATTTTTAACATTAGAACCCAGGAGGTTTTTTCATCTATGTCTTTCAGTGTCATACTGGCACTGATTTTGCTAGAATTGTCCCTGGCTTTTTTCTCAGTTTAAATAAGATCACTATGGGTCTCATTGTTCCACAAAAATGCAATGTTAAGTCACTGGGTTAAAAACAACTAAGATCTGTGTGGAAGAGGGAATTACAGTCTTCAGGACTAAAGATTTATACAGGCAGCAAGAACACTGTCCCAGCTATGAAAGATAAATGCAAAATACTTTTCAGGATCTTACATTGCATTTGGAATCTAACCTAGGAATGAACTTCTATCTCCACCCCAAAACTTACTTTTTGCATCAGCCACTTTCTGGCAAGTTTAGGAGATGTCTCCTTTTTAATCTACGAGTGATCAGATTTCTTTCTGAGGGCGTAAATGCTTTATTTCACTAAGGATGTGTGCTATTTATAACATGGAAAGGACTGATGCCACATAGATATTTCCTGACACGTTTCCCTCCTCCAGTTTCTCTTCAGTGGAAAGTAAGCCTCTGCCTTTTATGAAGGCCTTAAAAAATGAAATGAAAGCATAGGCTTAGAGATAAAATGAAATGCAGGGAGTAGCACTCAGAAACTGAGCCTGCACAGTACAGTTAGAAAATTAATGGAGTCAATGGTAATGGGAGAGAAGCAGGAGTAAAATGGGGTCCAACAGGGGTGTCTTCTCTTGTGCTGTGTGCCCTGGATCATGCAGGATGCTCTGTGGTACCTGAAGTTCCAACATCAAAGAGTGGAACAATTTGTTCCCAGCTGGCAAAACTGTGGAAGTGACAGTCACAAGCTAAATGGAAGTTAAAACTCAGCAGAGCAGCTGCAGGAGTTGATGAAAAGACTTTTGAACACCAACTTGCTTTATGCCTTAAATGTTCCTCTTCCTGATTTCATGGCTGAACTGGTCCTTGCAATCCCATAAAACAGGATGGAAAGGCAAGGCAAGGCAAAAGGGAAAAGGAAAGACCGAAAACCACTTTCTGTTTACTGCCACTAATGTTTTTCCGTGTCCTACTGTTTAATTATTGCTGTCTTTTAGACCATATAATCTTTCAATCTTTGTGAAAAAGACTCTCTCTTATTTGAAAAATATTACCTTGGGGTCTTAAACACCAGGAATATTGGACATAACAGCAAAGGGAGCTATTTTTCAAAACCTGAATCTCAGTGCATAGGGCAGAAAGATTGCGAGGAGTGAGAGTAGCAGTGGATGAAGGTGTAAGGTTTGGAGAGTGAAAAAGGAGAGGGGAAAAAGGTATTTTTGACTGATCTTAGAGAGTTTGCATCTTTTGATGCTCTAGGTTTTGAAGGACACAATGTAAGAAACAAGATGAATTTACAGTCAAGGTTATAACTCAATGCTGAAGGCAAGAAATTAGGAGTAATTTTTCTGCATCATATCTATTCAATACTAAAGGCTCAATCCCAAAGTGTGCAAGGGGAGGGCTAAGATACTGTGTCTCCTGACCAACATTTCCTTTACTTCATTCTTTTGGAGTAACATTTCTCCTTCACTCCATACATCTGTGTCTTAGAACAATTACATTTTCATGATTTTTTTTTTTTGTCTGGGAGGGGAGAGATTAAAGTATTGCTTGTATGACTGTAAAATCATTCTGTGTCCTGTCACAACTCCTGAGCAAAGTGTTAAGCACTGGCACTATCACTAGGAAGAGATCAGAAGGTGTGATCTCGTTTATATGAAGCTTAACAGCAATAGATGTGATGCCTGACACTTTTCTCCAGCAGTAAATTTTCCTGCAGCTGACAAGAGTACAGCTGTTTTGAAAGGAACTGATGTTTTAAACAGTTAAATGCTGCCTAACTGCTTAGTTCTTAAACTGTGTATGATTCTTTCTTGCAGATACAAGCACAAAAGGGCATATATGTGCCTGATGTTTGAAAAAATCAATGTTTTATAAGGTATCTGTTGCCAAAGCATGCAGAAATCTCTTGTATCACTCTGGAAAGGTAAGAACCACAAACTCTTTCTAGAGCAATAAAAATTTTATTTTATATTCCATTCTCTCTAATAATGGCTGCTGTTACTTGGTATCTATCTCTGCTGGCAATAAAAAGGGCACAAAATAATCTCTATCAAATGTGCAAGTCCAGCACACAGCTTTTTACATCAGATGTGCCTGCTTAGAAAAAATTGCAACTCCCTTCCAATGATGGCAAAAAGTTGCAGCAACACTGGATGTAGATCAGAGCTGGGAGTAAAGAAACAATAGACTTGTAAAAGTCAGTATCTGCACATAGAAACGGCATTCTACAAAACCCAGAAATATATATAAAAATATCCCTATGAAACATTTTTTGTTTAAATGGCACCTTTGTGAATGAAATTTGTTGCAGGATCTGCTGTCAACAACAGAGCATCAGAAAGAGGAAGGATCCTTTTAGAAACAGAGTCCACAAAATAACTATCCACACCCAAGATTTATTTGAGAAAAGGGTGGGAACCTGAAAACATTCTTTTTCCTCTGCTGAGTGCATTTACAATTTACATTGCAGAAAAAAAGGNCATCTCTTTTATTGATGGTATTTCAACTTTATGCCTCCTTTATATCTAAATAACCTTTAAGACTTGAAGATTTAACCATACCTACAGCAGCCTGGACTGTACGAGCTGGTTCTAAATTTATCAATCTGTAAATGAAATTGAATTCTGGCTGACCAATGGACAGGTTAATAAGAGAAAAGCAGAGAACACTTATCCCATGTGTTCCCTCCACTAGTTTTATGAAAACATATTTATATCCGGGCATGTTTTCTAAAAGCCAAAGGTTCCTCTATATTTACCTGGACCTGAGTTCCAGCTGTATCTACCTGATTCATATTTCTTTGCAACAAAATTTAGAGTACCTGTATTTTGGAAGATTTTTTACCCATATCAGGGAAACTCTCTAGCAGAGTATATTAGACCTTCAGAAAAACACACTACATTGTACTTGCATGTCTGTCTTCTCCTTCAATGAATTATTCCCTGGGTTTGAATGAAATCACTGAAGTATTAGTAATGAAAACCAGAGCTGTGCTTGTTATTCCTCACAAGACCTACCAGACCTACCAAGACCTGCCCCACTCTCCAGAGCACAGAAATGTTGGATGGCACCATTGTGTTCTGCAAGTTCTTGTGCAGATAAAACATGGACTTCTTCCTCAGGTCACACTTACCCCACCTTTCAATCTTGTCTCTAATGTTCAGGACCCTTTCCAGAGGATAATGGATATATACGGTCTTTATTAAGCCCCATGCAGATTTTTATGGAAATCATGTAGACAAAGCTTTGTGAATGCTTTCATTTCATAATGAATGAAAGTTAATTATTNAAAGACATTTAAGTAAATTGTGAGGAATTTCTTTCAGCAGAATTAATTCTTCTCAAGTTTTTATCTCATTCTTTTCTTCCTGGATTTCATTACAAAGCAGAGAATAGCAAAAAAAAAATTGTATGTATAGAAATGTGACATGGTTGGGAAACTAACATGGAAAATTTTGATCTTGTTTTTCTGTTTCAAATTCAATCCTACCTGAAAGGGAAGGACAAGTAACCTAGAGTCATGCTGTCAAATAAAATATTTTTAGAAAATGATCTGGAAAAATTACAGTAAACTTTATTCTATGCTGGTGTCTCTAGCAGAGTATATTAGACCTTCAGAAAAACACACTACATTGTACTTGCATGTCTGTCTTCTCCTTCAATGAATTATTCCCTGGGTTTGAATGAAATCACTGAAGTATTAGTAATGAAAACCAGAGCTGTGCTTGTTATTCCTCACAAGACCTACCAGACCTACCAAGACCTGCCCCACTCTCCAGAGCACAGAAATGTTGGATGGCACCATTGTGTTCTGCAAGTTCTTGTGCAGATAAAACATGGACTTCTTCCTCAGGTCACACTTACCCCACCTTCCAATCTTGTCTCTAATGTTCAAGGACCCTTTCCAGAGGATAATGGATATATATGGTCTTTATTAAGCCCCATGCAGATTTTTATGGAAATCATGTAGACAAAGCTTTGTGAATGCTTTCATTTCATAATGAATGAAAGTTAATTATTACTTCACACCTTTATAGGTACTCAGCTTATAGAAACCCCAAAGGACATTTCCATGTCCTTTGACTGTGTGAAATATTTGCATATTAAGCATGTCTCTTGAAAAAGGTTTTGAATATAAGGCTGGAATCAGTACTGCCCACTGAGTGTATTGTGGTAATGCAGTCAGAAGCCATAAACAATTCTTCTCATGGATATATTGTGATCCTGTGTCCTTCATTTAGCTAAAGAACAGTGTACAGTTAAATATACGGATGTTACCAATAAGAGTAGGACAGTGGGCCACAGTCAGACTTAGAATTATGGCAACAATGGCACTCAGCTGACAGGGACAAACTGTACTGATTTACAAGACCAAGTTACCTTTTATTTGAAATTATGATTCTGAGAGAATTTCAGTGGCAATCCCGAATAGTTATGGATGTGGACCATTGTGTTCTCAACAAAAAATTCAAATTCAATTGGAAACTTTATAAAGGTTTTCCATAAACATTATAAAATGTTTATGGAAACAAATCTTTATAAATGTTTTCCATATATCAGAAGTAAAATTCTCAATATAATAGTGCTGTTATGAGAAATTTAATCGATATCAAAACAAAGGTTTAGTGATGGAGAATAGAACCAAACAAAAGGACTGTGTTAAGTGAAGGGAATACAGCAGATACCTGAGTTCTGGTCAATGAGTTTACCAAATTTGAAATTCTGGCTGGATCTCTGGTTTGATTATAGCTACTACACTTTTGTACGAACAGGAAGAACGTCCAAGTTTAAATAAAAGCCCCAACTTAACTTCATTTGTTGGGAAAATGTGAAGATTTCTTTATGAATCTCTTCATATTTTTATTTGATCACAAATTAGTACAGATTAACTTTCACATTATGATCAATGCTACTTGCTATTCTTATACTTTTTACAAGAATGAAGCCAAACCAAAACAGCATTTTTGTTCTTCTTGTGTGTCATGTTTAAAATTAATTCATTAGCAGCTGTCAGCCCCCAAGGAAGAGTGTCAACACTGATGAAGACAACATCTAAAGGCTTTATCTTACCTTCATTTATCTCTTGTCCCCAGAAGGTATGAATACATTAAAAAAAAAGAAACTCCAAAGTAATGGCTGCTTTTGTCTTTTGTTTAAATGTATTTAGAAAATAGCTGTTCAGGCATGAATGTTGGCTCCAAATGTCAATGGCACCTGTTTTGTTAAACAAAAAAGACCAAGGAGAGAAAGAGTTACAAGGCTGAACTTTACCATAGGTCTCTATGCTACTGTTTCCATGAAATATTACTTCCCAACAGAAATGCTGATGTGATTTATTACATCTGCAATAAAATGTGCATTCCTTAGTTAGACAATATTGCAGAAAAAATGTTATATTTTTTAAAATTTTAGCACAAAATGAGGCAAGGCAGATAACTTAGGGGAAATGTTTATGTAGGGTGGTTGAAAGCATGAAGTAGTTACTACAGCTATAGATTTTCACTATAACTTTCAGTCACTAACGTGTGCACATGACAAAAGCAGAACTGCTGAAAGGCCAGAACAAAGGCCCAGAATATATTCCTGGATTTACCTAGTAAGTTAGGTATTAAGGCTTTGAACACACAAATGACTTAGACTTGGACACCTGGCCCATGGATAATCAGACAGATGCCTAAGTGTTCTAAACATTAAACGGAGACAATTATATGCTTTTAGAAGACATTTAATGCTTTTAGAAGATGTTACATTCTTTCCCCTTTATTGGAAAGAATAAGCTTAAAGAAAATATGTAAGCATACATAGATAGGAAACTTGGAGGAGGATTTTTGGAAATCACATTGTTACATTTATTATTTGTATTTTAGATGGCCTAAAATTCTGCTCAAGTGAAATTTAGACTCTGAAGCATCTCAATTATCTAAAATTTAGTGTCAGATGATTGCTTGTTCTTTTATAGCGCTTCCATTGATTTTAAAATAATATTTAACAGGTGCAGCATTCATTTGCTGGACTGAGACAGGAATTTCCCATTCATTTAGAGTTATTGCTGATGTTCTTAGAGTTTTACATCATTAAGTTGCCACTTCAACATAATAGACAGAATAGTTTCCACTAACTTCCGTGGAAAATTTAATACACTGCTTATGCAAGAATTCAACAGTTAATGGTGGATTCCTTGCAGAAAAAAAAAAAAAGTCAAGTACTATACATTTAGGCAAAACCTATTTTGCATTCAACATTTATTTTAGCTAAAAATTCAGGGCTTGTTGCTCAATATGCATGCTGTATTACATATTATATTTGTTTTATATATGTGTGTATAGTACTGCTGTTAAAAACATTTTGACAAAATGTGCTGATGTTAAAGATTTCCCCACTGGATTTTTTGTTCAGATGGGGCTGTGTTTCCTCTGCTGTGGCTGCCAAATTTGACAACACCCAGTGCAGAGCATGAAAATGCAGCCCCCTGTCTTCTTCTGTCAGTGATGGCTCCAGAGAAGGAGGAACGTTTGAGTTCTTGCCTTGAGGCTAAGGAACTTTCCAGACTCACCGTTCTTGCCCACAGAAAATAGATAAAATTCAGTGAAATTACACATATAAAACATCTTGAAACTCAGTTGAGAAAAGAGGTTAGCAGAAAAATAAGGTAGATATTAGCAAATTTTTAGCTGAAGTATTTTATAAATGTGTTGAACAAATAATTTCTTTCTAAAGACCAACTTTCTTCTATATTTTTTACCACTTTAGTTTTCAAATTACTGCAATGTAAAAGTTTTTAATGAGTTCAAATTTAATGAGTAACATTTCAATACCATGAACAATGCTGCAATCAAGATACAATTGCAGGCTCAAGTGTCATATTTTCTGCTAAAAATAGTAATCATAATGTTTCTCTGCTGGTGCTGTAATAATGCATCTTTGCTTATGTTTCAGTAAGTGTAATTTTAGAATGTAATTTTAAAATGCTACTGTTCTTTACTTCCAAACCCAAGCATCTATGGTTATAAATATATACTCCCATTGAAAGCACTTGCAGAACTCTTAGAGCTTCAAAGGGCAGCGTTTCTATGGATTATACTAATGCCATATGTGTTGTCTTTGTTTTCTGTTTGAAATTGAATATGATATTAATAAAATAAAAATGGAATTTTTTGGGCTGTATGAAAATGAAGGTCGTTGAAGAAAAGAAAATTCTTTGAACTAGCTTTATTTTATACAAGCAAGAATTTGCTGTATGTTCATGTTTATGTTCTGAATTATTCATTAAGTTTGAGGAGAAGCATTTATCAATCATAATCTAACTGGCCCCACTACATGGCTAATGTCACTTGGACTGTCATGGAAGAAAATTTTACTCAGGATGAATACAAATGAGAGAATGAGACAAGCTACATCCAGACACAAATTCTCCAAGAAAGAAAAAGGATCCTTTACATAAGTGGATGTTATTTAGTTGATTACTCTGAAGAAAAGTTTCCAAAAGGTTACTGGGCAAGACATTCTTCTACGTTGTAATTTCTTCTTGTGCTGAAAACAATGGTGATCCCTGTAACTGATTAGGAAGAAATACTGACAAATGCACCTTGTTATGTAAAGGAGCCCTTCATTTGCCTGCTGTAATCCTACTTATGCATCTGCATGTAATTACAGAAGTGGCACCTAACTTTGAACTCTGAGTCCCATGAGAAGTACTGATTCTTCAAGGTGCCAAACAAAAATAAGGATGTCAAACACATGTTGGCACAAGTATACCCTTTCTTCTCTTTGTGGATCAAAACTATCATTTTGCTAGTGGCATCTGGAGACAAGGAAAAATGTATTTTGAAGCCAAATTTCTAATATTATGGCTCCAGTTTCCCCAGAATATGTAATTCTACCTAACCTCACCTCTTTTTTCTTCTTGAAATCTACTGATTGCTCACTTATATTTATATACATTAAAAAAAAATCTCATCCTGCATTTTTATTAAGTTAAAGCAGACATTATTTAAATATCTGCCTAATACTCTTACAAAAGTGTAATCTTGAAGGGGGAGACTGGGAAAATGGGAGTGATTTTTCATCTTTATTTTGATCCTTATTTATAATGTCATATCCATTTATTTAGTTCTGCAAATGTAAATCTATCTCTCTTGTCTGCTAATTTAAGTATTTCTCTGCCACCAGAGTGGTATCACTTTCAAGTGGATTTGGAAACTGTCCATTCTGTTTTGCTGACAATGTTGTATGCCAAGCGTACCAGAAAAGACAGACCTATGGTTACTGAACAGATTAATCTTAATCTCTCTATAGATCTTTTTCTTATCCAGTACTCTCTAGAGAAAAAGGAAGATTAAATAAATCTCCCTTCTAGATAGGAGTGTAAAACTTGCACAGAAAATGGCACATTTGCAATTATTATGCCAAAACCTCCCCGTTTTTACCCTCTCCCATTTCTTTCAAGAGGATTATGTCTACCTTTGAAGTAGCTTTTATAAGGGTGGAGTCCAAAACGGGCTAAAGTTAATGCTGCTCCAGCTTGAAGGATTTCTGTCTTTTTTATTACCCTCTCTAAGAAAATGTCCTGACATAACAGGCTTGCTTTCAGCATCATTAGCTCTTAACAGGTGGCCAGCATTTGCCACATGTTTTTAAAGCATAACCTCTTTGCAGAGGTTGAGGATCACAAGGAAAGTGCTACAGAAGGCTACATTTAAAATGATGCTTATAAGTGAAACGTTACTCCGGGGAACATTTAGAGAAAGCCAACAGTCCTGGGCAGTGGTCATTAAGGTGCTGCCTTGGAAATTGAACATAAAATGCATGATCACACAGTTGATTACACTAAAAGAGTACCTTAAAAAATCTGTACTAGCCACAGTTTTAACAAAGCGAAGTGATGTTGCCTCTCAAACATTTGAAGATTTAATGTGATTTTTTTCTCGCTATTTTACAGCACAGAGAATGTTTTGATAAAATATTTGAAAAAAATTCTTTCTTTTTTTTTTAATAAATCCTACTACTCAAGGTAAGCGTCACCTTCCCTCTGGGCTCAGTATCTGTAAAATACTACTTACAGAAAAGTCATTTATTATGCATACTTTGCTCTAGTGCTGCTTTTCATGTTTTCTCATACTGTATGTTGCTACTGCCCATGTGGTGATATTAACACCAGTGCCCATGGCCTCAATAGGGATTGTTATGGGATGACATAATGGTTTCCATTCAAACTGACATCCCAACAACTCCTGACATCTGTATCACACTGCAGTCCATACAGTGCTGCACAGAGCAGGGCTTCTTTACCCAGATCACCTGCTGCTGTGAGCTGGGAGGCTGCCTGCTTCTTTGGCCATGACTGATAGCTGTGCACCACCCAGCACAACGTGGCAATTGTTCCACAGAGCTGCTTCATGGCACATACAGAAATCTTAGCAAATTTCATTAAACCCGCAGAAGCTATGTGTGTCTCCAGGGAGAAGAGGGAGGAAGAATTAGTTCCAACCCCCTTTCCCCCAGGAGAGTTTAAAGAATTTTAGCTTTCTTGATAACAACAGGGACGTAAGGAGTTTCAGGACTTTTCCAGCTATTATAGGCAAAAGCCAGGGTGACAATCTAATTGTACAACAACTTTTATTGAAATTTAGAGAGAAAATCTGGATAGGATGATGAAGTTGATTGTCTTATAGTACACAAAGCATAAGACCCCTATAATTGAGCATGCTTTCCTAGTATATCAGAAAAAGTTGCTTTCTTTCAGTTACCAAAGGAAAAAAATCTACCCTTTCTTTCTTTCCTTTTTTTTTTTTTTTACTTTCAGCTGCAATGAACTATGTCTGTTTCACTGGGTGACTACACCCTCACATGGGTGTTTCAGAGACTTCCCGTGACACAGTGTGCTGGCATTACAGCATCAGGAGTTGTGGGAGGGAATGCCTTTGAACTTCCTTCTCTCTCGCTTGACCCTGAACACCTGCATCCTGGATGGTATCTCTCCAAGTCTGTCATGACAGTTCAATAGGAAATGGTGATATAACAGATTCACCCAAGTCCTGCACACCAAAAGGAAATAAGGGCAGGTCTCACATGAGCAATAGCTCTTCATGCTGTGCTCTCCAAAAAGGAATAACGTAATTCTATGAGTAAAAGAACTTATATAATTGGTGTGAGTTTAACACAAAGCAGTGTACCCCATCTCTGTCAGGGTTTTTTTTTTTTTGCCAAACGTTGGCAGTTTGCTTTAAGAATAAAGCTACATGTAACTATAGATTTCGCTTTTATATACATTAAAGCTGTATACTTTTTTGAATTAAGGGATACATAACTTTAAAGGTAAAGTCCCTTTATGCTCCATGTGAAAGATGCCATTAACTGCAGAATTATTTATTATCTAGTAGATCTGATTCCAGTTTCTTGCTTTTCTGAATTTGGAAAGTGCATGTAAGATTTCTAAGGCTGATAAAAGGAAATTGCACAGGTAGTTAAACTATCCCATTGGAGCAGGAAGTGAGCATGAAGAGGTCAAGGAGAAAATACAGGACAGATGGATAATAGCACTGACTTTCGCCCAAGGGGGCAAATATAAATTTGGATGTATGCGCTGAGTGAGCTGGAAAGACAGAACATTTGTCTACCCTGGCAGTCTGAAATTTGCTAGTAAAGTAACCACATGTCTGGCCAGGGAAAATTCAAGGTGAGTGACACAGTAAATGAAACCTGCCAAGATCTTCAATCATTCTCCTGAGGTTCAAAGTTCCTCTGCAGTGGTTTGATGCTGTCTTTGCTTTCAGGGACTGGGCTTCACTGATCACTGGCTGCCCTTGTAGATTTTTGAAGATTGTAGGATACTTCTGATTCATAAAGCAATAATTCACTCTTCAAATGTTCTAAAATGACAGGAAGTTTAAAACAAGATAAAAACATTTTCAGGATGTTTTCTGAGAAAGGATATTAGACAAATCATGAATACTTATTTCATGATAAATGAAGCAAGAAGCAGAAAATGTCCCTACTATTTGTAAGGATAAGTAACTTGCACTCAATCTGTTAAAATTTAACATAATCAAAAATATTAATATTGGCAAAGCACCCTAAGAAAATCAGTGTCCTTTTCAACTTTTTAAAAAGCTCTTTATTTTAAAAAGGATAAATACTTTGCTTGAAGAAAATAAAATAATAAAGAACAATTGTACTTCATTTGTTCTGACCAGAATCTTCAGTTATATAAATAGAGAAATTATAGAAATGCCTGAAGCTCCTCAGGTGTGGAGCTCTGTTTTAATTTAATCTTCAGTCTAACCTTAGCTCACTGAGAAAAGTCTTTGCAGACCTTTGTGTTCTAATGATAACCCTTCAGAAGCATTACCTCTGTCCAGGGCAGTCCAAGCACAGAAACATAAAATAGAACAGTGCATGTCAGTGTACAGTTAGATTATATGGCTGGATTAATGCTTTCTCTTCGTGCTGCCAAATGGCCAAAACTCTGCTTTCCCCACCTTTCCCATGTTTCCATGCTTAAACTATTCATATTTCTATATTCTTAACAATGGATATGCACTCCACACACAAAGTTGAAATTTGCCCTAGTAACTTATATTTTAGTGTTATGGATATTCCTTGTATTTAATGGATTTACAATCAAGTGAGCCAAAAGCACTTTTCAAAGTTACAGCCAAAGGATTACATAGCTTCAGTCCCATGCACACTCTGAGAAGAGATTAAAAAGGGATGTTCATAACATGAGGTAATGCTCCCCACAATGGTAACTGTTAATTAAGAAAGGGGTAACAATGAACTTGTGAGTTTACACTGAATAGTCCAAAGGAAGTTTGGAATATTACCCAGGTCTAAAGGAAGTCGAGATATTGCTGAGGAAATTGAAAAGTTACTGTGCTTGCTCCTGCTCTGCAGAGTGTGCATGGATCTCCCAAGGGTTACTCAGAATTCACACAGAAGGCTGGGCTGCTGCATGGAATTAGGTACTGGGATATGGCCTGGCTGAACACTGCATGGGATGAGCATTTAGATATTCAGATCAAGGAATACAAATACATCAGAAGTCTAAGGAGGATAAAGGAGGACCTTTCTGAGCTACTCCCCTGAATACTGTTTTCTTCAATCCGTTGCCAAGAGTGTCTCCTGTGAAAGTCATTGAAAACAATATAAGCTGTTTTTTCTTAATTCTTTTAAACACTATTCTACTGAAATTACTTATATTTAGGATTACTTTTGAAAAATTGTAGCCATTGGGAAAGAAATACTTTTGTAAAAATATTTTCTGTTTCTCTCTTTACAGAGCTTAAATTTAACTTCCCTCAGGTATCTTCTTCTGCAGTTGATGACATTCTAAATACCTGGTTCTGGAGGGGAATAACCTGAGAGAAAAAAACCCTTCAGGGCAACTACGAGAAGCTGAAAAGTCCTTGACCTTGCGTGAGCTCTGCTCAGCAACAGCCAAAACATCAGTGTGGTATCAGCATTACTCTCATCCTAAATCCAAACCACAGCACTGTGACAGCTATGAGGAAGAAAATTAACTCTGTCTCAGACAAAAACTCTTCACTCCTCTGTGCTGAATCAGGGAAGCTGTCACCAACTCAACTGATGTGCTCCTGGAGTTTTACCTGTGACACATTTCTGTGGCTTCCCAGTCCCCATGATTCCCTCTGGGTAAGAAAACCAACAATCTTTAGTCGGGGCATTTATCTTTTTCTTTCATTCCACAGCTGTGCTATCCACATGTTTACCTCATCAGCATTATTAGGAATTTTGTGACTACCTTGGAGATATTATTTTTTTATCTACTATTTCTTTCAGACTGTGATTACCAAGTACTTCTCAGAGATGCTCTACAAGCTCTCTATAGACTCTTCCATTGTCTATCCAGTTTTATAAGGTCTTATACTTTCTGCATATATCAATGTATTTTATTAACACTGCTTGGTTTATATACCATGAATTAAAAAATTACCAAAAAACCAGTCAGGACAGAGCCTTGAATAATACAGAAATTGAATTTCCTTGAATTTCCAAAAAATTGGAAAATTTGCATAATTGAAATAGCCGGACTTCGCAAATATTCTCTACACAAAACACATCTTGTGATAAATTCAATGCAGCTAGTCACTAAGAACCAGTATTAAAAAGCCTGCTCTGATTAACAAAATACATCTATAGTCGCTGGCACATCCTTACTGTGTTACAGTAATTAAAATCGTAATAGAAAACTGATTAAAGTTGTGAAAATGAAAGACTGCCATAACACAGACGCTGAAGTGAAAGCATAAAGAGCACAAAGGTAATAGAAGTTGTATTGCAATTACAAGTGGAAAAAAATTGCAAAAGAATTATCAATGTGATTTACATCTAATTAGCAGCAGAGGTCTTGCTTGAACTGGCAAGATAAAAGGTAACATACACCTAGACCAGGAGTTAAACGAAGTAAAATGCATTTTAAAAAGTAGGCCTTTTCAAGGATCAGAATTCATGTCTTCTATGCTAAACCTTCCAAACATGGCAGGTGTTTCCTGAAAACACACACAAGCTACAGGCACTAGAGGTAGAAGAATAAACATAAAACCATAATGTGTTCAAAGTTTCATTGTTTGTAAACACTGAGAAATTACTACTAGGGTTTGCAGGGCTTTTTGGCCATTTTATAGCCAAACATGGATTGTCAAGTGTGATTTGTCCATTAAGTATTCTAAGTGTTAAAAAATTTGCAAAGAACCCATCTGGAATCAATAACTTCACCTCCTGGACTAAAAAGAATGATATTTTATTATCATCAACATTTAATGCAGTTAATGCATTATTAAAGTTTGAAATTACTCAATTGTTTTGACACATTTTTATTATTATCTTTAGGGAAAATTCCACCAATATGAACACCATACTTACAATAATTTATACCTTGCTTTCTGTAAGACTGCATCAGTCTATGTATGTTTCCATCCACATGCTCTCAGACACTGAGGGAGAGAAATTATAGAGATAGAAATTTTTGCATGGGGATATTACCTCATAGAGCCCTGGAACCACAGCAGGAACTGTGGTAGAGCTGAGGAAGCTCTGGAAGTCATCGACTCCAACCCTCCGGAAGAGGGATAACATCCCAACAGGATCAGGTGACTCCCACCCTCATCCTGCTGAGTTTAGTTTTCTCTGGCACAGATGACTTTCTGCTGGCAGAACCCAAGTGGACTTTTGATGTTACTTGAACCAAACAAATACATCCCCCATCAACCTTCTCTTACCCTGGTAGCTCACTCCTTCTCTCCTGTACTATGTATTACAGCCCTGTAACCTTCACCACCTGCAGGGGGGTCCTGTAGCACCTCCTCACCCTCCATCTGACTGACCTGGGTCTGCAGGGGTGTTTCTCTTACATATTCTCTCTTCCCTCTCTGGTTGTAAGTGCTGTGTTGTTATTTGGGCTTTTTGCTCCCCTTTATGTTGTCCCAGGAGTTCTCTCTGTTGCTGATGGGCTCAGCCTTGGCCAGTGGTGAACCTGTCTTGAGCCCTCTGGCACTGGCTCCTCAAACATGGGGAAAGTTTCCGGCAGCTTTTCACAGGAACCCCCCTTGTAGCCCCCCATCCCAGCCCCACAAACCTTGCCATTCAAACCCAATACAAATTGAGGTTTTTACTGGAATCTCAAAATGCCTGTCAAAAAATTTACATTTTTCAATTAAAAAAACCCCACAGATATTTTCTATTCTCTAGATTCATAAAAAAAGTCAAGCAGTATATCAAAATTACATTTTAGAGAATTTGAGAAAAATATCTTCAAAAGAAACATGAGAAAAATTGAGGTCTTAATTCTTTTATGGATATTTTCTAAACCATAAATTCTACAGTAACACTTCCTCCAAAAACTCAGTCAAATTATTTGCATATTAATCTGAAGCAAATTTGACCTTAAACATCAGTACTCCTTAGTGTAGAAATCTGCATTCTGCTTCTCTCTTTTCAGTATAAGCAGCCTAACTAAAACTTGTTGGGCATTGACTAATATGTAGCTGGAAGAGCAAAACATAGGAAATAAGTTCTGTACAGCAACACTTACACGAGAGCACATTCTAACTTTTTGTTGCTGTATGTCTAGTAGAGGGAATCCCCTAGGACATGCATAAAATACTTTGAGGTGTGAGACACATCTAATTGTGAACACTCTTAAATTTCATTGAGTATGGTAAGTGACAGGTATGAAGATCAAGGTACCTAAGTCAAGGTTTAAAGAGTTTGTATTTTAAAACTAGAGCAAAAAGTAAAGAATTTCAATACACCACAGTTTTGATTTTACTGTTTTCCTCTTGATTTTCACTGCTTCTCAATAAGTAGTCAGTGTTTCTCTATAAATATTCAACATAATATACTTAACCAGTAGCTATTTTCCCACTTCAAATGTAAAAGGCTAATGTTTTCTTGAATGTCTTGTTTCTTGTACATTTTTTTCACATGCACAGACAATTCATGAAATATTCATACTGTATCTGACACATCCATGAGAAGAACAGAATCCTACCATATGTTTAAAATACATTATAATACAAAAGGTCATGAAAAGTTGTCAGTTTTTTAATACTGTCACTTTTTTAAATGTGTGCAGTACATTTCACCAGACATATAACATATGTGGTATATGGAAAACTCACATTGTTTCCTTATGGGTATCTCTGCACTCAACAATCTTCAAAAAGATGACTCAAATGACTTAAATGTAATAGATTAGGATCATCTTACAGACTGGCTGGTAGCATTAGGAACTGGAGCAGACACAAATGGACTGCTCCATAAAGTGGCTGAAATTACAGCTGCTATAACTTATAAAGGGACCCCAGGAATCTCAGTGAACCATTTCTCCCGTGAAGGCCAAACGCTGCAAGTCATTTTGTGTCAAGTCTCTTTAGCCAAGCACAAGGAGAAATGAGATAAGCACCACTGTGGTATGGAAGCCCAATGCTCACCACATTTCAAAGTGCCATCCCTCAAAAATAAAGACATATCAAAATATAGAAAGCTTAATGATTTTAAATTCTGTGCTAGAGGAAAGCCTTGCACCTCCATGAGAACCAAGGTTTAAACATGACTCTGCTGCACCTTATTCCTGCGCCCAGTCTTATGCAGGAAGTTCTTGTTTGGGAAAGGCAACAGACCAGAATCACTAAAAGCCTTGGCCACCATCATTTTATGGTCTTTACGGAGCACCACTGCCCTCTTCTGGGACTCATCCTTTACAGGGCTGGGCAGCACCAAGGGCATAGGCCCCATATACTGACTTCATTCCACACTCTCCTTTAGAAACTATTACCTGGTAAGTGTCTTGCTCCCCTTGGATTCCAATATAAGTAACTGTCTGATTTAGAACCAGCTATTTCTATACTCCCTGGTTCTATTTTCCCTAAATTGCCTCATTATCAACCGTTTAATTGTGTAATTGATCTCAAATACTTGAAATTACCACTCTTGCTTGTTTAATGTTTAATTACCTTACTTGATGCAGAGCTGATTGCCCTCACATTTAGTCATTTATTCCCTAATAAATTTCTTAGTTGTCTATTTTCTTCAACCCACTGTGTTCTATCTTCTAATGCCAAGTGTCTGTCCTTCTGTCATATTTAACAACTTCATTCCCAGGTATTATTTTTTACCTTTTTTGTTTTTTCATCAATGTAATTCTGATCTTTGCTTGCTCCACTGAAAATATTTTCTTAGCTCTCAAATTTACTTTTTCCCTGTCTGAGAATAATTTGTTGTGACCTCTGCAGCATTCTTGAAGCAACTCTTTCATTGTTAACTCATTATTGACTTTGATGACCTTCCCAGAACTTCCCTATTCTCATTATACAGTCTCAAGAGATTATGCTCTTGGCAAATTTTCTTCTTGTCTCTGTTAGATTAGGTGCTTCTATCTCTTTTCCAGGATCTAATTATCAGGGGATTTCTGAATGCCAGATCATAAAGAACATTTGACTACCAAAAAAATTTGTTATACCATTTTTTTATGAGCTGACAGAGTTTGGCCGAATTTCCCATTTCCTTGGCAATTACAAGTTGCAATAGCAAAACCTATTGGTTTGGTGTGTTACATGGATTTCAGAAACCTATTTAAAAAAAAAGCACTTCAGCAAAGCTTGTACAGGATAGCAAGCTGAAATAATATAAAATGGAAGATTCCCACATAGCTTTATAATTAATTAAAATATGAAGCAGAGTGAATGAACAGTTTTTGTAATGAATAAAAATTGCAGGTTGATTTCTGCATGAAAGTCTGTGTCTTTTCTTGTGGTTTGCATATATTCAGAAACTATGTGTAGAAAGACACAACTGCTGAGATGATAAAGTTTACTGATGGCACTAAATTATTCAGGGCAGTACAGACAAAAATCTGTGGAGCAGAACTGCATGAGACCCTCACTAGAGAAAGTGACTGAACATTAGAATGGCAGACCAAATTCATTGCAGATGGATGCACCAATTCATTAATGGTGCACATGAGAAAAACAATTCTGACCTTGCTAATAAAGTAATGGTCTCTTGTCCCCTAGGGGCAAGATCTTAGAAGTATGATATGTATTTTTATGAAAATAAGGTCTCAGTGATCAGAAGTAGGCAAAAAGTATTGATATCATTAGGGAAGAGATAGAGAATGATCAAAGAGAAATCCTGAATATAAGTCTAGGTAACTCTCAAGTTCCTTCCTCCTGGAAAGAGAAAAACTAGAAAGATTAGAAAAACATTCGATAGAAAGAATTAAATAGAGTAAAACATAGGAAGTAAGACAAAACCCAGTGTGATAGAAGTCTATAGAAAAAGAGATGAGGAAATTCTGGAGTCACTCTTCATTGCATTGAAATGCACATAAAATGGCTTTTGACATAAGACAATTGCTGGCTAAAGAAGTCCCTGATGCAAAACTTGGCACAGCTGTGTGGATATTCTGGAGAAATGCTGTATTCTCCTGTAGGTACCTGTGAATTAGACATTAATGAAGACAGGTACTGGCCCAGATGGACTTATAATCTAACCTGATTTAACCTGTACTTACATCTTGAAAAGCTTCCTCATCTTACATTATAATTAAAGTTGAGATTTTTTAATCTAAATTTCATAGATTCATTAGTAATGGATTTCCATTTTCTCTGGTTAGTTTTCTTTCTTTTAACTTTCTTTTTACATTAGGATCATGATTTTCAAGAAAAACCATAAAAAGCTTCATATTTTTATACTTGGCTACATTTTGTGATCACTTTCTTTTGTGAGGCTAATCAAGAACAGGATTCTATAAATGTCAGAAAACAAGCTCTGCAGAATATTTCTTTTTGTCATTGAGATGCCTAGGTTGAATTTTAGGACTTAGCTCCAGGCCTAACATGTTTGTGCTTTTGATTTTGAAAAGGTGTTTAGAACCCACAGCTGTTACAGAAGTCAATAGCTGCTGTGGGAACTTAGGACTTCTCCAAGGAGGTCACTGGATATTATTGATTTTGCAGGAAGAGGCTGGTCTAAGATACCAGTACTATTAATTTTCTCTAAAGAAATCTTCACTATTCAGCCAATTTTTTTTAAATGTTCACTTTTCAGAGTTTCCTTGCAAAACATGCAGTAAATACATAATTCTGCTCAGCAATTCATTGTCATTTTTTTAAACAAAGAATTCTGAGCTCCAGCTAAATTGCATAAATAACCATCAAAATGCAAGAGAATCTTCCAGATTCTTTCGTCATTTCACCTGGTGATGCCAAATGCAGTTCAGGAATAAAGAACCAAAACAGATGGTTTGGTTCTCTGGTAAACTCTGTCCTTTATAGTACTGTTACAAGCCTACAGTATTTCTGCTGGTCTCAACTTGAACATAAAACAGACCAAAATTTTGGCCAATTAATATAATTATAATATTATAGCAATGAGTTCAGGAAAGCTTCATGTTTCAACACAGCTCAGTGCAAATGGATGGACAATATTTTGTTGATTAGGAAAGAAATAATTTTAAGAACTATACCTGAGACCAGGTTTCTGAGTATCTGGAAATTTTACCCTCCATTTTCCCCACCTCCTCAAATCACAAGTTTGTATTTCACCTCCTTTTTAATAGAAAACTTCTTTAAATTATCCTGTGTTTAAAAACCCATAAAGATTTATAAACCAGGACATTAAAAAGGGACATATTTATTCTGTTTAAAATTTTAATTGCTAGCAAATTTTCTAGAAGCATGATAACAAATATGACTAATAGTGCAGGAACAATAATTTTAATTTACTTGTCCAAGGAAATTCCAGGAATATGTAGCCATTTTTTGTGCCCATTTATTCAGTCAGCAGCCTGAAGATGCTCTGTCCTGTGTGACATTGCTATCCCCAGCTGTAGACTCAGCAAAGTTCACTGTAATGACTTTGGCTTTCTAAGACACATACTATTCCTGATTAGTGAATCTATTTCTGAGCTGGTCTGGAGCCAGCTGAGAGATAAGGACAATCTTAAAGCCTGATCCATAAATGAGAGTTATGGCTCAAAATTTCCTGGTTAGATGAGTTTCCTCCATTGTTCCCAGGGGAAGATGCAGTTACAGAGGCTGACTCCAATCACAAGGAAAGGTCCCATGGATATCTGGTCACCCAGAAGAACTGGTTATGTATTAAAATCAGTTTCAAATAAAAAAGTTTCAAAGAAAACATCTTAAAAATGTTTTAGCTTGCAGATGCATTCTCTGAAGCATCTTCTTATATTGAGACAATCAAAATTATCCTACTTTAGATACTCTTTATCTTACTTCTCTCTAAGGGAGGAAGGAAATTCTAGAACAAACTGTGCAAAAATGGAGTGCTGACACACATATTAAAAGATAGAAGGAACCAACATGACATCACTCAGTAAGCTTTAAGTCACCCAAATTCTTGTGCTCAAAAATTAAACACTCCTGCCCAATCATTGCAATTATTATCTGGAATCTCTTAGAGGAAATAATTTAACATTAGAAGGTTTCACTTGGTTAATATGTGTTTGTGAACCCAAACTGAACCAAGGAGAAAATCAATACTTCGGTTTTGACAACATATATGAACTAAAAGGGGTTTTTAGTTTAGGACTTTTTTGAATTGAAATGTGCAATTTTTTTTCAAGGTCCGTTTCATCTTCATGGGAGAGAAAAGATGAAAACAAACCTAGTAACACAGATGTGCAAAACATGATTTCTTCTGTACTTCTAGATGAAGCTGGTCTGGAATTCTGGCAACAGTTTTAGGCCCTGTCTGATATGCCTGTTCAAAGGTGAGGAGCTTTGACAGAGCTGGCTCACCTGCCCCAGGTCCCCAAAAGGGCCAGCGGAGTCGGTCACTCCCTTTCCCATGGAGAGCCTGAGTTGCTGTCCTGTTCTATGACTTCACTGGCTGCTCATTGTAGGCAGGACTGAATCAGGCTGTGATGTCTTCAATATACAGAAATAATTAACTTGTATGTAGGAGGTGAGAACTATTTCACAAATTCTCCTGTCTCACGTACCATTGTCATGATAATTTTGACTGTTTTGAGTGGCAAAAACACTTAGTTAGGATAGTGTTTAACTACCCCACATACTTAAATGGATCTTTATTTTAGTTAAAAGTTTCTTACTGTTTTGCCTTGATCTCATACTTTCAAGATAAGGAAATTAGATTTTTGAAAGCACTTATAAGCTTTGCCCACCTCAATATCTGACACTCAAAAATCAAAATAATGAAAGAATTTCTATTTTTCACTATCCTGTTCAAGGGATTATTATTTTCTTTCACCTGATGACCTTCCAGGCACAAGGAAAAGTCATCTCAAAGGGTGGCTATGAACAAAGCTCAGAAGCTGGATGATAAAAAGTATTTTTCCACAGTAGATGCTGAATCATCAGACAGCTCTGCTGAAGTTTGGAATTAATTGGCAAAGTATGCCTAAGTGCATGAAACTTGAGAAAAGTATCTATGCAGCTATATCTATTTAGTGCTATAAATATATGTATTTAATTACTTTGAAAAGTAAATCAATTTAATCTAATCAGTGCAAGTAATAATATTAATCTATATTGGGGATGATGTGTAGAGTAACACTTTCTGGGTTGGGTTTTGGGTCTTTTTTTATATAGTGGAAATTTTAAAAGAGTTATGCAAGCTTTTTTTTTTTGCCTCTGCACAAATCTTTGTACTGGGATAAATACCATGGGTTCATTGTGACTGCTCATGCAGGAAATGACATTTTGTAAGATGAGGACTTGGCAAGGAATGTCCTCAGCCTTCCTTTACCTGCATGGATAAGTGATCCACAAAAATCCTTCCTTATTATTGCCAGCTAGCGTTCCTTTGTAATGATGACTGAGGCTTTTTAAAAAAATCAAATAAGAAAGAAATGTTACTTAATAAGAAAAGTCAAAGTTTTCTGAAAGCCGTTGGGCAATAAACAAAAAGCATTTCCGTCTGGGAAAAGGTAATTTCAGCTGATTATTAAAAGATTAATTTGATCTTGGTATTAAGGTTAAATTAATTTAAAATGCTAATTGTCTTTAATGCAGCAACATTTTGCTTCTCTTTATGAATTTTCATTGGAAAAGGGTAAGTTATGTACTTGGATTTATGTTATTTTATTCCTCTCTAATAATAAAAAGGTTATGTGCCCCTGTCTCTCAAGCTCATTATAAGTAAACTGAAATATTTGGTACCTGAAATCAGTCTTTTCCAATTAATTCTGCTGGATCCTTTTACCCTTGTGCTCTGGTAGATTTTATTCCTTTACTCTTATATGTAATCTTATATTTTTCTTTAATTTTCTGATTTTAATATCCTATATATTTTCTTTCCCTCTTTTTCTTATTTATGAGGTTTTTTGTTTGTTTTTTTTTTTAATCCTTATTCTCTACTTCCTCCTTGCTTACAGTGAGCCTAAAATTTCACACCATGTGCACCTGAAATACTCTGCCTGTAACTGAGATCATTCTCCTATTTCTTCAGGTTCCATCTCATCTTCCTCCGAGGAGAATATCTACATTTTCTTTGTCCCCCCACAGAACCCGAAGTATTCATGTCTCCTTTCATTCGTTCCATGCTTTTTCATCTCCTGGCATCCTCACTTGTAAGGTGTAGATGAATCTTTCTGATGTGTGCAGATAAATCTTGGCAGATAGCTGATGAAACAATAGATGGCCATCTCAGCATTTTCTTTCTACCAGGAACACTGCGTGGGTCAGTGGGATTTTTGTCTTCGTGGTTGGTGGTTTTTTGAGTTTTAGTGGAATGGTCTTATCACATAGTGCCTTCAGAGGTTTGTCTTCCAGGGTATGTGACCTAAAACAAACAGAAAGAAGAACACCAAAACTTTGTGCGTTGTGGCATATTTTGTGTATCAGTTCTGGTTAAGAGTCACTATTTAGTCACTTCCCAGTCTCTTCCTTTCCCACCTTGCCATCATAATCAGTTGTGAGGAGGCCTGAGGTAAAGTAAGGAAGTGGATTTGGGTGTCTGTAAGGGAGATATCATGGAGCTCATGAGCCTGAAAAGGAAGGGTGATAAAAGCTGACAGATTAACACCCTCTGTCACCCCTTGGCAAGATATTTAAAAGCACTACAGTGTTTTTCTCTCATTCTGTCCCTTATCTCTAGGAGCCTTCCCTTGAAATAACTGGAAGGCTCCTAGACAAGACAACAAGCACACTGGGGTCCTCCACTCTGACTAGCAGCAATGCCTAAATTAACATCTTTTACTCTTTCTGTACCAGAGAATTTAGAAATGGCAGCAGAACTATGGAAAGTGCTAAGTATATAATAAATCTAAAATAAACTTAGTTGTTGAAAATAACAGTATCATGTAAAAACAATACATACAAGCGGAAGATAATAATGGACTTTATGGAAATGCAGTTTTGAATATAGAAATAACATAGTTATGCCACTGTTAAGATAGAAAGCAGCTGGAGCTTCCTGAAAAGCAGTTCAACACATTTCTAGGCATAATGTTGTTTCATAAAGCTCTTAGTATTCCTCAACATGTCAGTAGCTCCAGAAACACAATAAAATGGAATACACTCAGAGGTAATGCACACAGCACAAAATTACATTCCCAAGCTTCAAGTAGTTCTGTATATACATAAAGTGAGCTACAAATGAAACATTGGTTCAGCTTTATAAGAGTACATAAAAAAAAAAATTGTTACTTAAAAGGCAAAATGGTCCAGAAAGCTTTACTGCCACCATAATTTATTATAGAATTAATCTATTATGTGTTTGCACCAGGTCAGGCCACTAAAGGAAACCTGTGTCTTATCGAAATCAGATTGAGAAGTACAAATCGAGAATCCCTAATGGAGCACTAAGCACACTTCAAACAGCCAGCCATATGGACTGTGTTACAGCCTGGGGATGGTTTCTTGGAGCCATAAACTTCGGCAGCAGAGTGTGGAAGACTCTTTATTTGATATAGGGTCTTCAAGAACAATGATGCATTTGAAAAAATAAGTTAATGCTTGGCTCTGAAGTCAAGGATTCAGACCTCCTCCTGAAGACACCTCCTTCCTATTTCCTTCCTAAAACCTATCCTTTTAAATTAGGTCTATTTCAAAATAGCTTTTGCAGATAATGCACTAAGCTTCTGAAGTTAAAGTGCTTAAAGAGGAAAGCCTGTCTAATCATAGCATGTGAGACCAGAGATATCATATTATCAGTCAATACCCAAATGAAATTCATATGGGGGCAGGTTCCTTCCCTGTGTGTGCACAGTGGCTCCATTTGAAGGTCTGATTCCATGATTAATATGCTCATGGGCTGTTTTGACTTTTATCCATCTACAAAACTTAACCTTCGTTGTAAACCAGTGTGTTCATAGCAGGGAAATCATTTTTCTGTGGAATCATGTCAGCATAGTGTGTACTTGTCCTCGAAAGACACCAGCATCACATCCTGGTAGCTGGAACAAAGTGCCTACCTCTGACATAGATTTCTGTAGGAAATTAACCAAATTGTTTTCATTTCTAGATGTACTGTCCCTGAGCGGTCACACGGGATTTGACAAACTACCTGGATAAATTCAGGTCCCTGCTGGCTTCCTGCCTGTGCTCTGTGTATGCACCTGGAAACCTTGCACTCAGTTTTATTTTTCTTTGTGCTGTGTCTGGAAACTGAAGACAGTATTTTCTTTCTTCAGCCTCTTACCTAACTAATTTATAAATTTTTCAACACTGCAATTTTCTCCAGCTAAGAGACAAAAATAGATCATATTATTATATATTATACATATATTTCTAAATTTATTTCTAGATCTATTTCTATATACATATTTTAATATTTTAATTATATTATTATATTTCCCCCATCACAAAGAATTTTACAAAATTACTTTTATACATAATTTTTTTCACATAATTGAAACTTATCTTTTGAAATTTTTATCCTTTTCTTTAAGTAATACCTTTATAATAGTTTTTGTTTCTGTACTAGTAACCAGTTGCAAAACTATTCTTGGCATAATATTGAAATTAGAAATTATTTATTGTATTTATTCTGTATTTACATTATAAAATAGTTAAGCGACACACAAAATTAGAAGTTGTTCTAATATTCAAGATCATGACCTCCATAGTTTTAGCCACAGTATTTATACTAGATTAATCAAAAGAGCAGGTCTGTTTTAATAAGAATTTCAGTGGGATAAGCTAATTACTTGGCCAACATATGCCTTTGTCTAAAATATTAGCCAAAAATTGAGTTAGAAAGATTATCTTTGATATAAATAAAAAAGGACTTCAACATTACAATTATCCCACTGCCTGATATTGCTATCTTGCAATCAATTTTAAGAGAAATATTTACAATACTGACAATTTTGATTTGCACTGGCTAAACAGATTTCTCCAGAAATTTCAGTATTTATAGAATATCATGTGCACTAGCTAAATAGTAATTTGAGTGTGATATGGTAATAAGAATTATATTTGAATTATATGCACTTATTACAAAGACTGATGCCTTATACTACTCAGTGGTGCAGCTGAGAGGAAAGCCACTGCCACTTGGAATTTTCAGCCCAAGGCCTTTCTGTAAAGGAAAGGAACCAAGTGAGATGTCTTAAACAGTGATAAAAATCCCACAGGGACCCTCTGTGTTTAGAAGACCTTCTAGAATAATAACACATAATTAAAAGCATGTTACTTATAGCTGGTGTATCATATTCTGCTTCTCTGTGTTACATTTGTTTTCTGAAAAGATAAAAACATCAGCATGTCAGTATAATGTTTGTGCCTTCCAGCATTTTCTTGAAGTTTAAATCTTTTAGATTTCTTGAAATCTAGAAGATAATGAATATAAAGAAGTACTTGCACTGTATAAAGCTGTCACTAATTTTCATCCAGTATCTTTTAATCAATATGTTTAAGCTAACATTTAAATTCATTTTCTACTTTTCAAAATATTGTCTCTCCCAGTAAAGAAGAGAGCTTTACCTTGGGGAGTAGAACAAAGAAAAAGGAGACACCTGTAGTAAATTTTTCAGCTGGCAAATACAAAACAATTGATATTTCCTGCTGGCTTCTACTCTTGAATCATATTTATACAATGATCATTTAAGAAGAGAAAAGCAAAAAATTCTCCAAATCTGTGTAAAAGAGTTTATTCTTGTTATAGTCAGTCTATTGTTTGAGACTAAACTCTGAATAAAAACTCTGTTTCAGTAATTTTTAAAAACATTCTTATAGAACAACAATATCTCTTACATCTGTTTTCTCTGATATGTGCATATAAATGTTTATGTATATATTAAGGTAAAAGGAATCTGTGCAAAAAGACAAGGATATTTTAGCAAGAAAACAACACAATTTTATACAACTTCTGTACTGAGACTAAGTACATGACAAATAGTTGAAAAATTATGTATGCTGAAATAGGGACTAGACTAATGTGAACCTGCTGTGTCATTTTATTAGTTCCTTAACATCTGACCTCCACCACAGCAGCTCTCATCACGGGCCGTCATAGGCTCAGTGGACCATAGTCAGTGGTTTTGTAAGGAGTCAAGAGTTGTGCTGGCATGGCATGTGAACATCTATGGTTCAGGGTTTTAAATCATATAAGCTGCCCGTTTCCATGAGGCGCTGAACACAGATCCCTGGTGTGGATTGCAGAGCCATGAAGGAGCCAGCTTAGACCATCTGTGACCAAATGAGACAGACAGACAAAGTTTCACTGGGAGTCTGCCTCTGATTATTGTTCATTATCTCACTCTTTAGGGTTTTGAACTTCTTTTTTTTTTTTTTTTTTGTGACTGGTTTGATTTAAAAACTAACATGTCACTTCTGTTACTGTCACAACGGGAAATCACTGATGAACTTCTTCCCTGTGATTGACTTCAGCTCAAGTATAGTTTGTTGCAAAGTTAGAATTTCATTCTTGCATAATGAGATGGCAAGAAGTGGCATATCCATAGCATCATAATGCATTTAAAATCAACACAGCATTAGTCTGCATGTTGAGATTATGGAACTGTTTACACAGTGTTAATGGATTTTGATTCTATCCTCTAAATTGTTGTTGCAATGGTGCCAAAGCTTTTGGAACATGCCAAACCAAAACAGGGATTGCAGATTTTTCCTTTCCAAGACATATATTTTGAGAAGCTATTTTATCCCATTATCTACAGTGGGCAATAGTATGCTAGTGAAGTGGAATAGTGTTAACATAAAAGCAACCAGGCTAACACTACTAAGATATTGAAAATGTCCAGAGTACAGCAGGTATTCTTCTGGAAAGCTTAACACTCCCAGGATAAACTATATGCACTGCCTCATTGTTATGAAGGTGTTTACTGTTCTTTGTTCCTACCTTGCACCCTACAGAGTAAATGATAAGGATATTCTCTGTATTTTGTCCATCTGTTAAATACTTGGGTAAACTTAGTTGTTAAACTACACATGCATATAGACGTTGATTGATGATTTTACAAACTCAGTAAACACATGTCCTCATAGGATGGGTCTTCCCCGAGGAAATTGTCCTTTTCTGCAAGAGCATTAAGCTTTACTTTGGGAAGACAAAGCCCTAAGTAGAATGATGTGTTTCCATTCCCTCCTCCCTTTCCCCTAGTCAGCCAGGCAATGCATTTTCCAAAGACACCAGTGCCTCAGGAATGCTACGTTTTTCACTTCAGTGGGGACCAGGGGTTTCCACCTTTATTTATAGTTGTCATTTTTATGCTTTAAACCTCACAAGCTTTCTCTGACCATGGACTCATTCATATATCCTGAAAGAATTTCAGATAATTTACTGTTGCTGGACAGAGTTTTCCTCACAATGGCGTGAAGAATTACATGCTCTACTCCTCTTTTATTGCTTGTGGGCTAAATCCTGCCCTCATTTACACCACTGGAATAATAAATAACCTCCTTTGAGAGCATTAATATGTGCTTTTTCAGTGTTTGAGGAGAAAGAACAAGTTACCCAATGTCAGTTTCAAAAGGTTTTCAAAGGTTACTACTCTGCTGACCTGTGAGTGCAGAATGTCTGGTGGTTTTAACAAAAAGAATAAAAAGATGTCTGCTGAGAGAACACAAAAAGAAATGATGTTTCATATCTAAAGTATCGTTTCTTTATTGCTGTCTTTCAATTTTGGAGAAAACAAGAAAAAAATTAGAAGCATACAAAGGGTTTTAGACGGGTCAGCAGTACAAGAATCTATAGCTGCCTCTGTGATTTTGCATCCCAACACACAAAAACTTGATCAAGGCCATTAATTCATATTATGAATCCTCTGTAAACAGTGTGAAAATGATGGCAACCTCAAAACCTCATGTTTCAGAGACAGGTCACAGCTATGGGCTGCAAGGGAGGTGTTTTTTTCCCCAGCCTGTGGGATGGGCATCCCTCTGCCTCCATCACCTGCACCTCCAGCTGCATCCAGACCCAGGGATGTCCTGGCAGCAGCTCCTGGTGTTTTTGCAAAGGAGCCAGGCATGTGAATAGATAATGTGGAGTCTTGGGGAGTTCCCAAGTGATCCCAGAACCCTCTTCTAGGTGGAAATTAGGTAATGTACCAATGCAAGTGTGAAAAGGCAACTCTGACTTATAAAAGAAAATGGATGGAAATGGGGAAGGAAGAAAGAAAGAAAGTATCCTCGAAAGCTGAAAGGAATTTGCAGTGGCCTGTAGTTCAAAATGGAAAGGGAGTTGAGGGAAAATGATACAAAGAGTCTCTGATTTATGCAGTGAACTGAACCTACAGTTCTAGAATAGAGGAGACTTTAATAGAAAAATGGGTTTGTGGACCACAGGGCTGTGTTCCCTCCCAGTCACAGCTACATGAATCAATTCCCTGTCCCATTCCTCATCCTGCAGCATTATGGTTGCAATGACAGCAGTAGCTTGTGCTGAAAAATAGCTTTACAGGGGATTCTACTTTATTTTTACATAAAATGTGATTTAACAGGTGTGAAGAGTAAGAAAATCACCATTCTCTATGCAATCTTCATTGTAAAATATAACTTTAAGGGCCAGAGAAATCCTCATTTCAGCTCCCACCAAGTAAAAGTCACTTTCACAGGAGGGTACTTAAATACTCAGGCTCAGCTGGTATAAGTAGTAATAAGCCTTATTGGCAGGTGAGGATCCCTTATCCCTGGGTCACAGATGTGATTAATCCTTTAGCAAAGTTCTTCTGCACATCTCTTTTAACTTTTAATGGACTAAATATGCAGCAAGTAGCAGTAATTTTCTAGTGCCTTGTTTGAAAGAAATTGTGTCTAAATATAGATAGCAACTAAAAGCTAATAATGCACAAAGACTGGACATGAGGACAAGATGGGAAGACCATAAGGACAAGTTGTTTCATGGTCTAAGAAAAAAATGAAATCATGAGATATAAACAACTATGGGAAGCAAGCTGCCATGATAAGTTGTTTTGACAACATTTTGGGGATATCTACTTAGGAAATATGATGCTTAAATACATTATAAAAGCATATGCTGAAAATAGAAACCTATCTCTAAATGAGATTATTTTCACAAATGCTTTCACCAAACAGGAAAGATCTTCACATGCAGATCATGACCAACAATACTTAGAAAAGAAGAAAAAAAATATTTTCAGACCTATGTGGCTAACTTTTCATATCTGATGCACCAAAGAATGGGTCTGCATGCAGTGAATATGAAACAAAGCATCTGGATGACATTCCTTCATAGCGCCAGCCTCTACTCAAACCTAATCCTTTAAAAACCTTAGGTCACTGTCTTGGAGGTTTAAAAATGTTCACTACACTTATATTCAAGTCTGTGCTAGAAGCTTTACACAAAGACAGACAGTATTTTAATTTTTTCAATACTTTGAAAAGGACATTTTTTCCTTTCTACTGAAAACAAATTTTAAAAAGGAACTGATCCCTTGTTTATAATATAATAATCCCTAAATTTTCATTACCATAAATAATTGAATACATTTCATCTGTAGTTGAAATCAGTTTTTGTAAAAACCAAGGCATTTCATTCTTCAAAAAGACACTATTTCAATTCATCCGTGGAGACTGTATATGGTACAAACTGCCCAAAATGTCTATGGAATCCCCACCTTTAGAGATACTCAGAATCCTGCTGAAGGAGGGCAGGAGTGACCTGATTAACTGGGATTTTAACCCTGCTTTGAGTAGGGGCTTGGACTAGATGACCTTCAGCCTAAGTTATTCTATTGTATAACCACCTCTTCTGCTGAAATAGAAGGACAAGAATTTGGCAAGGAAAATAAACCTGTTTCTACCTGAAGAAAAGAGCACCTACAGCCCGAACTGACAGGAACCTTTGTGACCTAGAGTCACAGACCCTTTATGGAATGACACCAAACATGAAACTGGGATCCCAGGTAATCTCACCATGCAGCAGGGAACAGGTGCAGGGGGTGTTTCAGGATGAACTCATACAGGACATGAGGGTTTCAGCAGTTCAGCACCTTCTCTGCTTTTTCTCTTCCGCCTCTTATTCACCTTTTAATCCTATGGGTAAAATTAATTTCTCAAATCTGCATTTAACAACATAAATATTAACTCCATCTATCTATCTAACTATCTATCTATACAAAGTAATATTAAAAGCTTCTCTGGGAAGAGCCTGAAAATTCTTCTCATCATATAGATAGTTTTAATACATTTACTCTTGTAAAGGAGTATGCTTAACTCTGGTAAATTATGAATGTACTAACATATACAAAGAAAGAGCAGCTCAGCCAGAGAGGAAATGGGAGCTGGATACCACCCCCTATAATTAATTGCATCTTTTCTTCTGCCATAAAGGTATGTGTAAGTAAATGCTTCACCTCAGACTTACAGCTGGTGCTCACTAGCACTACATTCTCCATTTGCTGAAAGACCCTTATAAGACCAGGGAATAGGATTTGAAGAAGTAATAAGCTTGAAAATTGCAATGTAAATTGAGGAGATTTAAATTTTTTAATTCCTTCCTGTCATATATTTGGAAAAATTAAGCCATGTACATCTCAAATTTTTAACTATATGTTAGCAAATTTTTTTGACCTTTAATCCCTCCATCCTCACCCTTCTGATCTAAAACATATGCAAAACATCATTCTCTTGGCTCAAAGATTCTCAAAGAAAATTAATGTTTTTGAAGCATTAAAAATGACAGAAATAAGTATCATACATGAATCTCTGGAAAAAGCTGTGTGCCTTTGGTAGTGAGAAGTGAAGATAATGAAGAAAAAATAGTTACAGTATGAGCTTTTAATTCAAGATCACGGCTCAGAGTTATATGGAAAAATAGTAGGTAACCATTCAATCAAAGACTAACACTGCCTATGCAAAACAGAGGCCAAACCAAAGTTGTAAAGACATCCTATTCTGCTTTGCAACTGTTTGACTTTACACAGTTTTCCTTTATTTATGTTTCTCATTACACAGAAGAGAAAATCCCAAGTTTCAGCAGCAGCAGACCACACTAGAAGTAGATCCCACCAGAAGAAAATATAAGTAGAGCAGATCTGTGAAGAAACAGCCTTCTGCAATAAGATATAAACTATACTTTCAATATCCTTTCTTTAGAAGATCTGAACAACAAAAAGAATTATTGGGGAATGGAGACTTTAAGAAGAAATGAAACTGACTCAAAGTTTCTCATTAATGCTCCATTTTCAATTGTAGCTTCTTTAACTTTCTTTGAATCTCAATAGAAATTAAATATACAAGTCCATACAGCAATGAAAGGAATATTTAAGTATTTTCAAAGTAAACTGGGGTAATTACAATACTGATTCCTCACTTCTATTCCTAGGTTCTCAACAAGAATGGAGAATGAGAATGGTGGCTTCTTGTGACATAGGAAGAAGAGTTAATGTTCCAGAAATAAAATTATGATCCAAATTTAAGGTTTATAATTTTCTTTCTCTCCAGTACTAATTCAGAGTGGCCCAAAAATATTTGATAGATGTCAAATGAAGAGATGCACCTGATCAAAGTTTTAACATCTTGATTTTATATAACATATAATTGATGGAAATTATATGAAGGTATGCCAGAAGAAAGAGAGAAGCTATTTCTTTGTTGGACTTGACTTTTATGTCTTGTATTTCCTGGACTGAATCACTGAAGAAAAGTCATTTAGTAGGAAATCATTTAGTAGGAAAAAGTCAATAACTCAATTCCTGACCTGTAGTCACAGGACAAGAAACAACTGTTTTAAACTGAGAAAGGTACATTTAGATGGGATATGAGGAAGAATTTTTTTTACAGTGAGGGTGATGAGACACTGGAACATGTTTCCCAAAGAAGTTGTGGATGTTCCATCCCTGGAAGTGTTCAAGGTCAGGTTAGACGGGGCTTTGAACAGCCTGATCTAAGGAATGATGTCTCCACATGGGGCAGAGGAGCTGGACTTTGAAGGTCCCTTTTAACCCAAACCACTCTATAATTTTACAACTCTATGAAATTGTCTATTTAAAACAGATTAAACAGTGCCAAGTAGTGAGCGAAAGAATTTGGATATTTGGACTGCACACTAGCAATGATAATGTAGATTAATTACATTCATTCATTTTTTATGCTTCTTCTGTTGGTGTAGGAGTTACTGAGTGCAACCTTGAAGCTTAAGGATTTTGAGAATTAATGAGGAAAAGAATCCATGGCTCTCTAGGTGCTAGGGCTTTTGCTCAAAAGACTTTACTAATTCCTGAAAATACAGACTTTTGTTTTAGATGCTTCTGTACATTTATACTCTCATCTACCAGAAGAGTACTGCAGGTTTTGGGAGTTAATTTTCTGCTCATTTTACATGAACTTTGGTAAGGTTAACCATCAAGCTCAGAAGACTGTCCTGCATCTCATGGCTGATCCCCAGATTGTTTCTCTACCTTTTTGTCTATCCCAGGTGGACTGTGCAACACTCTGCTTCTGAAAAATCAAAGTCTTAGACCTAGTTCTATCCCTAAGCTTTTCCTATCTGTAGAAAATGGAAAAGAGCAACAAATAGAGTGTCTCTTTAAGATTTTCTGTAACAAGCGTCCAAGGACCTATAGCTTGTGGCTTTTAATTTCAAATAATACTACTGTTTAAAGAGAATTATTAATCAAGAATTATACCTTTAATCAGGTCAAAAACAACAGCAAAGACCTGGGGTTTTGATGGTGTTCTGTAAAGAGAGTTAAATAGTTAAGTAGTGCAAGAATTAAGTCTTTAAACAGAAAAAAAATTAAGAACAATAGAAGAAAAAAAAAGAGAGGGCAAGGGTCTTACTCCTTTTTTTAATACTATGAAATATGATTTATGGCAGCTTATATGTGTTTCATCTCATGAAAAAAAGTAAAATAATAGGAAAGGATTTATCCAGTCAAAAAGTCTGCCCACACCATCTCCCACAGAATCTTTTGATTACAACGTACTGCCTTACCATTAATGCATACCATATAATACATTGAATGAAATGCCAGATTTCATTCCCCAATTTTTTCTTTAGAAACCACAAATGTTTAAAGTAAGATGTGCATAATCATTTGAGAATTCATTTTTGAGTGACGGACAAATGCTAGGAGGAAGTCTGACTTACAGTAATCAATCTAGTAACAGAAACATATTCAAACTGAAGGGTATACCAAAGTGAGGAACCTGAATCCATCTGAACACTCCATCAATTCCAAAGAACACAGTCTTACTCATCTTAATAATTTTGTTTCTCTTAACCATTTGGCTGTCCATGTTACTATTTGGTAGCTTTCAGTAAAGCACCAACTAAAAGAGTAGAAGTGTCATTTTTTAAAGTAATCTAAATGTCTAGTCATATAATGTATGAGTAGAGTATTTAATGATGTAAGGAGCCTCAGTTTCCCAAATATTCAACATTCAAAACTTCTGAACTTCATTGTCTAAGGAAAATGCTGAATGTTGGCCATCACTGAACACCAGAAAGAACTTTGATTTACATCCCAACTTTGAAAATACTCTTCTAAAAGCGGAGCACCTAGATTGCCACATACCTAAAACCAGGAATAGATATCACATCTTGAACGTATTTTTGTTTTATAAAACAGGCAATTCATCAAACTGCAGAACAATGTACTCCATGCAATGAAAGTGCTATTGAAAATCCTCCAAGTGAGAAAGCAAATACTTTTTAGCAAAGGGGGCCCTTTCAAAAGCGACTTCGAAGCTTGAATCAAGTAAATCACATCAAGGACTTTTGGGCGTCTTTGTGTTTGGTAGCTTTTGAAATAGTTTCAGGCTCCTGAATAAGGAAAGGTCAGATCTATAAACACCAGTAGAGGGGCTCTTAATATATGTTTACACATGAGTGATATAGACATCTAGGTTTGAGATAGTCATTCCAGTTTTCCTTTAAATTAGCAGAGAAATGATAGGATGATGTTAGGATACCACTTACCTCTGTGTGGCATTGACATCAAAATAAATCAGATGAATTCCAGATGAACTCCTGCATAGCTCTTTGCCTTCACTGAATATCAAAAACCTATTTATACATAGAAATAAATTATCTGAAACCTGTTCGAGATTGCTGAAGGTGAAAATAAGTTTCTTAGAGGTATTTACAAAAGAAGCTAAGTACATAATTCCCTTTCACACACTTTATACACAAAAAATAAAGCACCATCAAAGTCAACTTGTCCATGTCTGAAATAAATGGAATTTTACTTACTCAGTAGCTTTCCAAAAGCTTACAGAACTGTAGTCTAAAAACTTAGTCTTACCCCTATGCATATTCCCTTAGGTACGTTTGACAATATTACACTTTCATGCTTGGCTTTAAATTTTCTAAAAGTCCTTCTCAGTATAATAAGTAATATTAATATATCTTCTTCAATATGTTTTAGTCATCATGATAACAGCCAATTTACTCAAATTTTGCAGGTTTTAAGCACATAAATTTTAAGTGAGTTACTCATTGCAATGCCTAAATTCCTTTAGTCAAGGAAAAGCATAAAGTGTTTTTGAAAGCCTTTAGAGCTACATCATGTTCACCTAATTTATTGACCTAAACGGAGATAGGCAATTTTATGAAAACATTTGAATAGGACTGCTTTCTAGCATTTATTTTACAAAGAACAGCAGTATGTACGAAAAAAACCAAAGAGCTGTTCTTTAGGTACCTAAAATGTAGGTGGAATTTAGTCTCAGAGGGACTGCATGAAGCCTAGATAGCTTTGTTTTCCTTCTACTCAAATTATTTTAAAAAATGCTCCATCAAACACATTTACAGAGGTATTAAAGGTGATGCTTTGAGAGACACAGTGCTTTTAGAATAACAAAACAACCTTAGCAAAGTGTATCCTGACATTGAGGATATGGCAAAACAGTACCAATTTATTAAAGAGAAATTGGACAAGACCAAACATCTACGAAAAGTTCATCTTGGAGTTTAAGGTGTTCGATTTTCTGTTTCAATTTGACTTCCATATTTGACTAGGACTTACTAGTCTAGGAAGGTCGAGTTTGAAAAAATATTTTTAAGTTCTCAGATGAGTTGTACTCCATGAATGAAGAACATTGTTCTGTCACCCGTGATGCTGGGAGGCTGTATCACAGCTAATTGTCATTGCCAAGCAATTTAGTATTTATCAAGGCAGCTGAATGATCCTGGGATCTTTCAACTCCTTTGTCTTATTCAGTAAAAAAGCCCCAATGTCAAAGGAAAAGCAAATAGCACTTTGACTTGAGGAAGCATGCCTTTCACCATAGCATTAAATTCCAAACTGTCTTTAAAGGCAAAAGAAAAAAAATATTGTCGGAGGATTCTTTAAAAAAAACATTCCCAGTAGAAATCTGGTAATAAATGCCTCTCCTTTTGATATGAAAAGGGATGTACTCCACTCTTTATTGGAACCAGTGCATCACATCAAGAACAGCACATGGTAACAGAGCCACAGTGATTCTTCTCTGCTTGTGGAACCAGCAAATTAGGCCAACACTTTTAATTGTAGAAAACTACTGAATCCCTTCCATTCCAATCTACTAGTCATTTTCTCTAACAGCAAGCATTAATGACTTCCCTGACTAATGAAAATTAATTGCTAGCCTGCCTTGACAATTACATTGTGATCGATCAAGTTTAAAGGAGCTGCAAGGGTCATTTGCTGTAATTCTAATGCAATCCATTAAATCTGCAGCAGATGATAACCTTTAACTTTGTTGTGTATTAGGGAATACTAATGGCAACTCTAGATGTCATGGTTTATACAAGAGGAGATACATCATATTGTCTATTTTTCCTAATGTTCTTGAGGTGTTGCTGTTTCTCAGCTGACACAAAAATTCCTCTTGACATCAGAATCCAGCATGTCTACAATCTCATCAAGGTGCTATACAGGCAGAGTGGTACAAATCTAAAAAGCAGCCTGAGAATGTTCATCCTATTTCAGGCCAAGGTCTTGTGTATTACACAAAACTGAGTTGTGAAACAATGGACAAATTTGCTAAATCCTGAAGGAATGCGCTGTCAGAGAAACACATCTACAGCACACATCGTATTTTATTGGTCCTGCAGCAGCCATCAACTGTGCTACAGCCTTGAATGAGATCCAGTGTCTCTCAGACAAAATGGAGTTGTAAAATAAGGTTCAAATTTGTGAAGAGTTATTGAAGGGGTTCATACTGAACAAATACAATGGCACTAAAATTCCGGAACTGCATGTGCATTCTTGAATGCCTTTCCAGGCACATCATCCAAATGTTTACAGCACCTGCATGCTGAATTAGATACTTTTAAAACAGGAATTTAAGGCAAATCTAAAAGGAAAACATGGGAATAAAACCACCACCACAAAACCAACAAAGAAATATCTTTAAACTTAAGTTTCATAGCTTTCTCAGCTAATTTGAGCTATCCTCTACACTTTAAGGCATTTTGGGGCAAATTTTGATAAGATTTTCACAAGGTAGGAAAATAGTGATTGAAGACATGAATGGAAGAATTTTAATCTAATTTTAATCTGATATCTATTTTTAGTCACGAGTTTAAGCTTCTGTCTAGAACTACCTTTTTAGTATAAACACAGAGACACACTCATGCAATCTCCTCTTAACATCTCATTTCAGAAGTTGTAGAAGTGTTTCATAACGAAAAGCCTGCTGTGGCAGGATCCAGTACATGTTTTTGCACAAATGGAAATGAGTATGTTGTAGGTCAATACTTCAATTTGTGAGGAAGCTACTGAAGAAATTATGACCTTCATCTTTAGCTCTTTAAGTAATATAGTCCAGGGTTATTTTATCTCTCGGGAGATTTTATTCCACTGTTGATTTCTGTGCTAACTACCCCTAGAAAGACTGATTGCAAACAGAAAGTGCAAGAATTCCAGCATTGATGCCAGTCCACAAGAGTGCAAGTCTGTAAAATCCCTGGAAATTTTGAAACCAGCATGCCCTTTTCCATCTCACATCTAAGATAACAATCCTACAATGAACATTGCAGAGATTCTCTACAGAGGAATTCACAGAACTCTACCAAAAATAAGCACAAAAACATGAAAGAACAGACTGACAATAAAATAAAAATCAAAAATTATTCCACTTTGAAAGTTTAAAAAAGTATTCTAAATAGACAATTTAGTATAATATTATCTGTCAGGTTGACAGGGTTTTTTCCTAGTTTCTTCTAGGAAAGAAAGAAAACTTACTTCTCTGTAGAAATATTAGCACTCTTTACTTCTCAAAGGAAGATTTCTTTGCATAAGAAGGATGCCCACTCAGCAGAATCCAAAAGAAAATTTCTGATTTTTTTATATTGATTTAAAAAAAGCCACAAGGAAGTAGATTGTCAATCAGCATAAATAACAAAAAGTTGCAAAGGAACAAATAAGTAGTTAGAGAAAACAGGGGTATCATGACAAACTTTCATGTACCAGTCAGCATCACACTAGTGACTAGTCAGTGACTAGAAAGAAGTAGAATTTTTTAGGTGTACCTAAAAATCTGTATTTAAAGCTTTTTTTCAGCCTTAAAGGGAAGAAGAGTTTTTAGAGTTGCTTCTAGTGTGGCCAAAGCATTCACTGAGACCAACATAAACTAGCAAGGATTCCATGAAAACCAATTAAGTTATTGTGAATTTATAAAGGTATAACCAAGATCAGATGTCAGTATATGGAAATGCATTTGAAGCAATACAAAGGCACAAGCTCCTTCAGACTTAATATTTGGAAAATGGACTGTGATCACTGGCTTATGTTTGGGTGCAACAGGCTGTGCTGGACTACCAATGGTCTGTAAAACTTTCCCATAAGTATCATCAGGGAAAAAAAAACACTCCAAAGGCAGAAGAAAACTACACTAATGTCTGCTACAGTGTGGCTATATTAAGCACTGATAAAATATTGGACAGCCTCTATACGCATTTCTGCTCCCCCCACGCAGTCTTGGAGTGCAAAATATTTTGAAAATACTCATGTTGACTTCAATCTTTTCAGCAAATCTACCATTAGAATTAACATGCACTTTATCCTAGCTGTGGTTTGCCTGAGATACAAATTATTATAGCCAAAAGCTACTGCTGCACACTGATAATGGAAACTGTTCTAAAAACCTTCTTCTACACAAACTTTTCATATTTATAATTACAATGGAAGAGCCAAAGATTGCTGAAATCAATGAAATAGTTCTATAGGCCTTAATGATTTTTACCAGGACTAAGATATGAATAGAAGTTTTATATTTAACCGTGTTGTCACACCCCAAGCTCATGTGTGAAGGCATTTCCACTGATGCCAAAGGCTTTCATATTACCCAGATTATGCCTGTGCTTATCTAATATATTGAATTAAGACTTTCATGTCTACTCCTCAGACAAAACTTTCGCCTTTCAAAATCTCAGCTCAAGTATATTTATGGATTCTGACATTTCCAACGGGCCAGCGCTCAAAAATTCAACCTCTGACTAGTTACGGTTCTGAAGCACATTTAAAAACCATGGCATGTAAAGAAAATAGTCTGGTCTCATTCAGTAAAGGTAAAAAACATACCATTATCAAGTGTGACACTGTTGATGTGGAAAAAAAATTAAGTATTGCAACAGGTTATTAAATTGTTAATGGCTACATTCTATTCTCAGGTTTGTGGTTTGATGCAGTCTGGGCAAAATGTCAAACTGTATCAACATTAACAGCTTCTGACAAGCTCAAGAGGGAAAAAAAGAGCTGAATGAATAAGCTATTCTGTAAATAAAGAGACATTGTAACCTTTAAAGTGAGACAGAATTTAATTAAGAAAATTAACACAGACTTTTGAGAGACCGCAATTTTCTAAATCTCATTCTTTACTGTCAAGCAAAAGTTATATTCCTTTATAATAAGAAACAGTAAGTGCCTACCTTCTGATCAGAAGTTAGTGATGCCACCCATAGGAAAATGGAAAGGACTGAAGTTTGTGAATTTGACTTTTTACATTTATACATTTTCAATTTATACAACACCAGAGTATCTATTATTATTAGACTTGAGAAACATGAGAAAAAGCTAAATGTCGTATTTTATTTTTTTAATGTCAGAAACAGCAATAGTAAACACATCAAGAGATTTCTCATTCCAATTAAAATTGGACTCCATAAGGTGAGGGAGTTTCACTGTCTCCATTTCAGAGGTGAGGAAAATGACATGCAGTCAGGAGTGTGAATCAATGGCCACAGTAAAAATCTTTTTCTAGCACTGTACCTGAGAAACAAAATGGGTTTTAATTTTAGCTTCTAAAATTTATTAGCTTTCTACTCTTCACCCTGGAAAAACAAATGTGAATTTATGCATTTTCAAAATTTTACTGCTGAATCATTCTGCTCCTCAGAACATGTTTTTCTCAGGTGCTGTATTTTGCCCTGCTTCCTGTGTACTAACCCTTGGACAAGGAAAATCACCACTATCTCTTATCAGTCAGTGAGTGAATCAGTTAATTGAACTATTTTTGCATGGCATTATCCCAAATTTTTAATCAGATAAAGGTCTATTCAGTAAGATTAAGATGGTAAAATCTTGCAGAAGTATTACCAGACTACTGAAAACTAAGGTCTGGACAAACATGTTTTTATCTTTTTCAAAGAAGTGAAAGAATGAGCTGTGAATGGAAAGAAGAAAGGGAGAAAAAAAGGTGAGAAAGTGGAGGGGAAGAAAAGAAGATAAAGCAAAGATGGATTACTTTTCTGTTACAATAATTTGTTAACAAATAATTGCTTGAAGTTTTCCAGATACTGTCATGATTTTCCTGAATACAGGTAAAATTTCAGATAAGCATACAGGAATTTTCGTTTGTTTGTTTTTGAAATATTCATTTGTTTTTTTTGTTAAAAAAGGAACATACAGAGACAGTCTAATGATACAGTAGCTTCTATCTTTTTAATGAAGGAGATAAATGTTGGGTGCTGAATAGGGGAGAAATGTTGACTGCCAGGGTAGAAACTGGATTTTCACAGCACTATTGTTCTTCCGACTGTAAGTCCATCAGTGAGTCTGCACTGACTACATAGGGAACTTAGACATTTTGGCCATATATGGAAACATCCCTGAAGAACATGACATGTCTACAGTTAGGTGTCTAAATCCAGAACTGAACCCCACCCCAAATGATTACACACACAGTTTGTAGGGGTTTTTGTGCACCATACACAAATTTAATCTTTCGTGCATTTCCATGTAGATTTCTAATTCATTTAGACAAGGACATAATCTCATCTAAAGAGCAGCTCAGCTGTCTCTGTCTCAGGAAGCTGACACTGTTCTCTGCTTCTAATTAATCTTATTCCATCAGTTCATTTCAGCAGCTGGAAAGGGTTTTCCTTCTGAGGACTGAAGCAGCAATGCTTCACTAATCTGACAATATTGGATCTTTGCAGCTGGTAGACAGTGATGGCACGTGTCACCCACACTTCAGCATTCCAGTGACCCATCCAACCTTGCCATGGAGGTGTCTCCTTCTTCCCTTAACAGCACCAAGACCTGTATTCCACCCTTGGAAGACTGCTTCATTCCACAAAGCAGAAGAGGGTTATTATAGGACCTAAATGTCCTATATTATAGGACCTATTCTTCCTTGTAAACCCATCTGTAATTAATTTCAGTTCCCATTGAGCATCTTCTCACTATAGTGCAATATAAACATTAAGGAACAACAGGAATTTTGGCTCTGCAACTGCATTTCTGCAGAGACACTGAGGCTGCTACAGTTTTTATCTGCAGAAGGCTGAAGCTGTTACTTCCAACACTGAATGCTTTGTTTGATAACATCTTAAAAATGTTATTGATCCTGAAGCTTTAATGTAGAACATTTGTTAGCTTAATGCTCTGCCATTCTCTCTGCTGTTCACAGAGATGTAACTGTTAAGGAGGGTCCCTGTTACAGGTTTATCACAGTAATTTATTTGAAGACTGATGCTTCAAGAATGTGAGCAAGTCCTGTAGAATATACTAACCATCCTTCATTTGCTTTGATTGTTGACTGCCTTTGTCCCATCACTGGATCAGGGCACAAATATGCAGCTGTTCTTTGAACTTTTCTGTTTTGTACTACCATATTTATGGCAGCAGTAAAACACTGTGAATCAGCTGAGAGCTGGGCCAGCACACCATTTTAAGAAGCAGGGTTTCTTCAATAATCCTAAAACATTTTTTTCATTGAGGGCACCATTGATTATTTCTCTTCTTTTTGGGGATGGTGTTGAGAACTTGAAATTATTTGTTCTGTGTAAAATAAATACATAAATTGTTGTTAGGATTTATGAGAATGTAAACTTTAAACCCCATGTTGATTTCAATTAAATTCTGAAAGTATTGCAATACATCTTTCCAAAATTTCACTGAATTTTCAATGCTAATCCTCAGTTCCAGTTGCAAGCAATAGATAGAAACAATGACATACCTACCAAGATTTTAACAATAAATAAAGGGAATAGGAATATAGTTTTTTTGTGTCCTCTTTTGTCTCAGATTATTGGGGAGCTAATTTCATCTCTGATGATTAAAGAAATTTGCTGATATACCTTCTCCTCCTTTTTCATGACTCAATAGTTTGTTTATCCAGCTGGTTTGAGTAAGAGTGCAGCCTGAAAAGGATAATTCTCTGAGAGCGGTCCTGATCCACATGAGGATGAAAGAAAATGCTTCAAAGCTGTTCTTTTTTCCCCCTTCTCTTCTTTTCTTTCTTTCTGTTTTTTTCACTTTTGAATGTTTTCTTGTTTCTCTACATTGTTCTGACTTGCACTTACAAGGAAAAGCAGCATGAGATCCTGGGTCTACAATGCTTAGTAGACCTCTTTGACCTCTTGGCCAAAGTTCTAAATGGGGATATGATATGTTGAGACTGAATTTCTACCCTGAATTGGTAACAGTGTCACCTCTTTGCCATATATACACCATTACCTATTTTCTATGAAAAATTTATTTTATGAGAGAGATATAGTAAGTTTTTATCCTTACAAATTAAATAGACTCTTTGCAGTATGTTGGGACTAAATATAATGTTAATAATGACTGCTCTGAAAATCCCTAAAGCTATTTTCAATCAAAAAAGCTTCTGTGAATGTTTTACCTTAAAATTATATTTCAATACATCTTTTTTTTTCTTCTAACTAGTTCTGCATTTTTCTTCAATACAGACTGTTAGTTTGCAAATTTATTATTTTCTTCTCTTTCATAAGTTTTTATAAGTTGAATTATCTGTAAATTGCCTAGACTAATGGCAGCCTGATTATCTTTCTTTTTACTGGGTTGTGAATAAACAGAACTTTTGATTAAATTGGGAAATAATTTCCAATGAAGATGAAGAAGACTAAATCTCAAGTATCTTAAATAATTTAGGACTTCAACAGACCATTGTACTGCTATGTCCATCTGTTTAGAATATTTTACACTTTATGGTCTAAAGCAAGATGCTCATGCCCGTGAAAGCAAAAGAGCTTGTCAGGCATTAAGAGGTCAGCAATCTGCTGAGAAAGAAAGGCAGGATGTCAACATCTTTAATAATGATCTTGAAGACCGTAGCATATTTGAAAAGTGCTTTGTTAAATAAAAGGATGGCTTTCTAAATCATGGCAACTACTAACTGAAGAGTTCAATAAGAAATCCACTGAAGCATGAGCCACCATTGATGCAAGCTAGGCACACATAGAGGGAACAGTGGAATACCTTTTCCATCTTGGAAATTTTTCAAGTGATTTATTTGGTTCAAATTCAGGTACAGAAAAGCCATGATAAAAGGTACCCTTGAGAAAATTAATAGGCATGCTCCTAGAATGATATACATCTTTCTCCTCACTTTATATACAGAGGCACTGTTTTCTTCTGGTATTGAAATCTGTCTTTTTTATAAATTGTGCACAAAAAAAATCATGCTGTCAATAAATATTTGCTCTGACTATAATGGGTTTTATGAGTAGAAGAGCTTAAAAACACATTTACTATAATTCACTCTGTTTCTGTAGGAGTTGCTTTGCAGACCAAATGACCTGGTAATCAATTCTTCAGACAGCATATACTGCTCTCATTTAGGTTCCTGAAAGATGCCTGTAAGGAACCTTGTTAATTTAGACTAATTGACAAAATGTTCGAGAGTGAAGATATTTCACCATTCTCAAATGGTCCAGAAATCCCCCAGAATGCAAACTTATCAGAGATTCTCTATAAAGAATGTACAGGCCAGACCTTTCTTCTGGCACAGAAACCTCAAGTAGCTAAGTTTCAGCCCAAAAATCTTCATAACTCCGGAAGACATGAGAACCAGAGAGACCACAAGTTGACTTTTACATCACAGATCATGCTGGTAGAGCAGGGAGTTTAAAATACAACCCACAAAACCACTCAGCCTGTCCTTTAACATGTAATCTGAGCAAGCTTGACCAGAAGCCACCAAGAAACAGTGAACATGGGACTTCATTTCATTGACTGAGAAGTCATTTCTGTTCTCATGTAATTTCCTTTGCACTTCCTGAAGTGTGTCAAGGCAGCAGATATTAACTATAAATCTCCATTCAGCTTGCTAGTAGTTCAGATTTTGCAGCAGGCACAGACCTGACAGAGCCAGCCCCTAAGCAGGTTTTATTTCTTAATAGCTCTGGCCACAGCCCAGGCTGGCTATGCTCAGCTGGCATCCTGCATGCTGTAGGTTCTTGCCAAATGATCCACGGCTTTACAGCTTCTGATGTTGGATCTCAGGCACAGAAATGGGGAACTGACAGCTCCACTGAACATCAGAGAAAGGACAAGCTGGAATGTGTTTAATAAGGCCTAACAAAATATCCCGGATACGTAAGTCCAAACGGACTTTTCAACACCCCGACATGCCAAAATACTGATTCATAGATGGTAAGGGGATGCTGTATTGTCATATCTCTGCTTAGAAATAAGGCTTATAATTTGCCAACACAAGGAAAAGGAAAGGAATCCTCCATTTGGATAAGTGCTGCCAGTGGAGCTCAGACCAATTTCAAAATGTAAGCTCAAAGGATTTACAACTAACCATTGCAACTGCACTGTTCCAAATTTTAAATACCATTAATTCAAATCTTTTGTTATGGTTATTACCTTGGTTGGAAATTAAAGTCTATATTGTTGAAGAAAGAGTACAATAATGGAAAATTAAACTAATGTTCCCATTGGGACAATATCTGTTGACTACTAATTCAGACCCAGTTTTGCTCCAGGCATCAGAGTTTGGACAGTACTGCCTGCAAAGCGTCCACCACACGTCCAAAATAGTAAAGAAAGAAGAAAATTGGGTATGAAAATTGGCATGTTTAAGTCAGAGACTTGGAATTCTCAATTTTGGGTTGAAGCAACACCAAGCTGACTATTTTTAAGCCCGAAGAACACCTAACCAACAGACAGCTGTGAATGATTTGCACTACCCTTAACCATAAATTTCAACTTGGTGTGCCAAGAATCTGAATTATGAGGCAAAGGGAACAGGCTTCCAATAATGATGTGTCACACACAAAAGAGAAGAAAAATAATGGCAAATCAGTGATTATCTTCAGTCAAGGAGTTTTCAGTAATATAGGATGACTATTATTGGTGCATGAATTCAATCCAAATCCATGTGTTTGGCCTTGCTTCAGCCTGCAAACTATAACCTACTTTATGGTGGAAGGCATCCTACTGAAACAGAAAATTTCACAATTTCTGAACTTCCATTTCCCATAAATTATCTTTTCTAATTGAAGTAATAATATACTTCACTTGCTGACATGATTAGCTCAGCTATAGGGACGCTATTTGCTCTTGCAAAAAAATCTGAAACAGTCATGAATGAATTAGGGTGAAATAATTTGGTTTAAGAAGAATAAATTGGTAATGAGAGGTAATATTTAAACCTATTTAAGTTTAAATTTTGAAAACATATTTTTTTCTTTTTGTGCTTTCCTGTCCTTCTAGCACGGCATTTTGACAATCCTGTGATTAAATATTCTGGTCTTACCTGCAGCATCAGGCAAACCAAGAGCCATTTTCTGACCAATTGACTTTATTGTCTCTACACAGATTTGATAGTGTTGCTTGGGTAACGAAGCAGAGCAAAGATGCTGGGAAAGAACAGCAGGTATCTAGATAGAAAAGAATAAAAATTAACCGAATTATGCCTCTATGGGGCATGAGAGCTCAGGAGATACCAACCTACAGAACTGTCCAACAGTTACTTGCCAGGAAAAAATGAACAATTTAATCAACAACCGAGTAACGATTACAACAATTACAGTGTTGGTTCTGATGTAAAGTCATGAGATTCCAAGGGACAATTTAAAAAAACTCATATGCCCAGAAAGCTGTTTAGATGGAGGATGACAGATTATCCACAACAGTTTGGAAATTTTTAAGAATTCTTACATAGTCAGCAACAGATTAAAAAAAAAAGGTTTTCAGTAAGTCAAAAAAAGTGCAAAACCCATTTTATATTTTTTAAGAGAAAACAATGTTAATTTTTGACTATTTCTGAAGTACTCTCTGTCTTGCACAATCTCAGCTCCCGTGAACTACAATGAAATGACATTAAGAGGTCAGGCAAGAAATTTCTGGAAGCAATATGCACTACAGTCACATTTTTCTAGCCTTAGTTTAGAGCTAAAAAATGCTACAAAAATGCTAAAACAAGCTTACTTTACCTATGGATATTACTTTTTACCCTAAAAAGGCACATATTCCTATGGATTATATACTTGCAGCAAACATAACTGTCACCTTCTATTCAGTTATATACACTGAACTATTTTCAAGGCCTGACTTGTCTCATTCATTTTGAAATTAAAAAAATGAAAGCAATAATGAAGAAATCCCTAACGCAACATTTTAAAAGCAGTATTTTTTCCTCCTTCTTCTTTTAAATGAATCTTCATCAGAATCAAGGTTTTCCTGGGGAATGTTTTATCAATTCAGTCAAACTCTTTTCAATGAGCTTTGTGAAACAATGGTAAAAATTAGTTGATAATAATGTTTTTTTCAGTAAACAATCTGTAAAGAAAAGATACTAAATATTTATAGCTAAATTATTTATGTCAGTTTAAATTTGTAAAAATGCAACCTAGGACTGGAATTACAACTATTTCGGAGAGGTAAGATGGGACAGAGTACTTTTTCTTTGTTTCCATATGAAAACTTCCACAAAACACGTGTTCCATTTCTAAATGATTCATATCTTTTATTTCCAGATATACACAGGATTACAGAATAATAAATAAATTCCAGAGTAATTATTTTCCAGAAAGATTTTCTGAAGACTTTATTAATGGATTTGATGTGTTTGGATCTGCAAAGCAATAATACCCAAAAATGCTTGTGGCAAACTAGCTCACAAATATTCCAAATCCCTCCCCAGTTTCTCTATAGCTCATAACTAAGCAGTGTCACTGCAGCTGCAAACAACCGCTAACAATCCTACTTTTATACAGCATCTTTCATCTGGAAGGATTCTGAGGAACTTCACTTTTATTACTTCAATGCAAAGGTCATTCATATCTAAATGACAGTTCCTTTATACTCTCCTTCCTGTGATGTAAAGACATAGAAATGAAAGATTCAGTGAGCTTTCAGCCCAAGCAATATTGCTCTACACTTTCCCTTTACGATTTGGGGTGATTTCCCTCCCCCACCCCTTGCCCAGCCATGGAAGGATGTAAAATCAGGATTGGAGTGCCTAGTCCCTCGAGTCACATTTGATTAAAAATGCAGGAACAAATGTGCCATCGGCCTGCTATGGTCTTAGCATATAGTTTATTATCCCCTTTATAAGAAACATGTTATTCATATAAGTGGCATTATTAGAACCATAAATTATTGTATAAACGTAGATCTCTATTTGTAACTGCTGTAGCTTTCATTAGAACGGGCTAAAAATGGACCCCAATCAGTTTTCTTAGGAATGATCTATATTAATGTTCACATCTTCTGTCTGTCATCTGGAATTTTTTGGCTTTCTAGGGAAAATTAAGTACTATATGAAAAGACAAGTGGAAATAAAGTATGAAAGGGAACTGTTCAGTTCATTTTTGGCATTCCAATACAACTTGGAAAATTGGAGGTTGATAAAGGCTGTAAAGAGAAAAAACTACAAAGATCTCTCAGCACCATTGTTTCACATTCCTTTATAATCTTAGAATTTTGCTAATTTTAGTGAGTGCTTAGAAGCATTTACTGCCTTGTCAAAAATAGCATAAAAACAAAGACAATCTTGCAATAGGGAAAGTTATTATACCATTATTTTGTGCTGTAACTACAGCTTTTTTTGCTTGGTCCATCCATTTTTTTTATTTTATTTTTTGGTGGGGGTTGGGGGGTATTGAGGGATTGGCCAGGATCCCCTCAAACGTTAAAAAACCAGCAATGAAATATGAATGGGTTTAAGGTTAGGATTAAGTTCCCAGTTAAGTCAATTGGAAATGCATGCCCAGAATTTTAGATCATTTTAATGAATCCTGAATACACATTTTTCAAATACATGCTATTTGTTTCAATTTTTTGCTGCCATGGGCTTTGATACTCAGAGAAGGACTAAAAACAGTTTTTCAAACACATTCATATTGTGTTTCAAAAAGATCACTATGATCTTACCGCTGCTCCAATATTTAAAATTATTTGTAGCATGACCAGTATGAGAAAAGAACATATATAAAAGTCCTTCCTTCTCTATAAAAGGCATCTGTACCTTCAGCCAAGGCCACAATGGCAGAGCCTTGGAATCACAAAATGATGAATTCCTATAGCTACAGCATTTGTGTGAGAACAGGTGGAATTACCAGGCAGTGTTGAAGTTTGCTGATGTCCTGACAGTGCAGGGGCACCCCTTCCCTCAACATGAAAAAACCTCACTTTTTCAACAGATCATGAGTTCTGTTTCCTTTCTTTCCCTGTAAATCTCACATTTAGTGTCCATACAGATATTTTATACTCATCTTGTGGGAATCGAAATGCAACCTTATTCCTAAAAATACATCAACTTCCTCTTCAGGTTGATATAAGCAAAGTTGTTAACACAAAATTAAGATTTTGTCTCTCATTGTACAGTGTTAAAGGGAACAGGTGAATAGATCATGGAATTGTGAGCTGTTCATGTGTTTTTGTAGGACTGAAGCATTACAAAAGTGACTCTGTTAACACTTCTGCCAGTGGCCTTCCTTCACTTCTCCCTATTGCCTTATCAGTGGAAGGCTGTAAGGAAACCCAGCAGAAGGCAGCAAACTAGAATAAACACATTCATACATATTTCCCTTAAATTTGTGTCAGACAATGATAAGACAAGGAACTGTTATCCTTCAGACATTATCATGCACATTTACTGAGATTCATCCACGAGATCACCGTGAGAGGGATTCTTCTGTCTTTCAGACACCAATGTGGGGAAGTCTGAAGGACACTCAGACCTCTGTAGGCAGCAGCACAGGCTGACCATATGATGTGCTGTGATGTAAATTGCTTTGCAAATGGAGGAACATAAAGAAGTCATACATGCTACACAGTTATAAAACCTCCAACCATTTTTCTTTAGAAAATACATGATACACACCAAACTTTTGAGGGCTGCTTTTGTTTTGTTTTTTCTTTTCAACTTTCTGACAATGAAGGAAGGGAAAATTTTAACTGACTTCTGAACATAGAATGAGACCTTACCATGTTCATTTAGTTAATAAATCAAACATTCTGAAATCCTTTTTGAAGCAGAGATTGCATGACCCAGAACAGCTTCTATCTGTGTTCATCCATGCCTCCCCCTCTAAATAGGCTGGCTCTATGAAAACTATTGAAATTAGTCCACAAGAAGTTCCAGCTTCTGAACACGTCTGGAAATTCTCTGAGTGGACAAGTGACACCTTCCAAAATAATCTCAGGAAATATTCTAAGATCTTAAAAATAGAGGCTGTCACATTCAACTGTCTAAGAATGTTTCTGCATATTACCTAAATTATTACTATAACATAGGCAAACAAAATTCTTTTAGAACAGACAACAGTGGAGGATTAGCCGACTAGACTGTATTTTTCTTTCTTAAGCAACATACTTTTTCAGGCACTTGGAGAAATTTATAGGCACAGTTCTGTCATTGGAACTCCAGCAAAGTGGTTCCAAATCTGCACCAATATAGGTTACAACAGGATTGCATCCCAAGTTTTTCGAACATTTGACACAGTGCTTACTTTTATGAGAACCTATTAAAAAAAAAAAGAAGTAAAGTAACCTGTATCATCCCCTTCATCCCCATGGGCAGATAAGATTAAATCCGCATGGATTTCTGTAGTGAAATTGTGGAGGAACAGAGTGTAAGCTTTCAGTGTTGTGTCTGTACATTCGAAAAAAGGAAACCATTCTGTATTTATTTCAAGGATTTCATAGGAGGATTCACGAGCGAGAACGGAGCCTGTGTGTTGTCTGCTCTCCATGACATTGCTGTACAATTTTGTAACCATATGAGGGAAAAAAGATAACGTACATAGGGCTGAGTTATGAGTTCTATACTGGAAGCAAAAACTCAGTTTCAACTTTTTCTGCTGACATTTCTTCATAGTTGAAATATAGAGTTGAATTCTTGTTTCTTATATTTCAGGTGGACACCAAAGTCAGCAGATTTTCATGCAAAATCTGAATATCTTCCCAGTAAGAGGAATGTATGCTAAAGTGCTAAAATAGGCTGCAAAAATACCAATTACAGATTTAATATCTGTGTAAGAAAGGTCATTTGAACCCTTAACTCTCAAGACTGTATGGGTAACAATTTTAAGCTGTTTACCTCAGTTCATCCATACAGAACATTCAGATGTTCACTGAAGCACAGAACAGGACTGTGAGATAATTCATCTGCCACATAGTATTTAGGGTACTTATCCTAGAGATGAGATATACAGTCTCAGATTTAGAGAATAACCAAGTAGTTTACACAAAATGAAATAATTTAAACAGAAAAGACCTAAAATAGCTCAATCTCAGATATAAAGCAGGATGATTGAGAACATTCTCAGATTTAAAATTCCTGAAGCAGAGCAGGATGTTGAACCTATGTTCTTCCATAAGCACAAGGAAATGCTACAAATATAAGTTATTTTGTAATTTGAAAGTATAGTTATTTTGTGAGTTCTGTGTAAGTCCAACAACTATTTTCCTTTTGTTAAATATACTCAAATGAGCTTCTTTTTGTCTCAAATTAGATTTTTTTTTGTCCAATTACAGAATCTGAGCCAGAAGTTGTTTGATTTGGTGATAGCAATGAAAACCTCAGACTACTTCATTCCAGAAAGATTCCTTTTCAAGCTTTATGGATGTACTGGAAAAATAATTAAGCACACAGCTCTGATGTGAAAAAATATTTGACAATGGCATGGGAGTAGTCCATGTGCAGTGTGTTAGGATTCATAATACTAACAGCAGAAGCATGCCAGTTTTGTAGAAGTTGACTTTTATGTGAGAGGGATTACAGCTGGAAGCACACTAAAAATTAACAACACACAACTACATAACATTAGCAGGAATTGCAGAACTGAACTGAGTCACAGTAAAAGCACAGAAGTTGTATTTCAGTATTACATTAAGACTATAAAACCAAATGTTTTTCTTGTTGAAGTATAGTTTGGGTATATTTTAATGTTTTTATCAACATGACAAATCTATTTAAGAGTATGTATGTCTGCTGTAGCATTTCTGTTGTGCAAAGATCTTGCTCACGTCCAGAAGTGGGTTTTGCTCACTGACATGCAGTGATCTATGCACTGGACATCCAGCACCTCACGTCCACTCTTCATGTTCACTTCCCAGCCAGTCATGCCCTATCAAGCTGAAAGAAGTAGGAAGAAATTAAATGAGTGAGAAAGAGAAATAGGAAGTGAGAGAAATGAGAGCACAAGGCAACAAGATCACTTTTTACTCTGCTGCCTTAAAGAGTAGATGCGAAACCCACGCATGCTTCCCTGGAGTCTGAGTCATCCAGTGCCCCTCAGCATTTGAATAACAGCACACACGAGCAGAAGAGAAAACCAACAATCTTACAAGTGCATCAGATCATTCTTCTTGGTAGATTTTTGAATTCTGTTTTTCCTGCTGAGGCACAACTCTAAGGCATAGAATGCTTAGCAGTCTTGTCCATGGAGACAAAATTCAACAGCTGTACTGAGCTTCTCTGCAGAAAACAGGACAGCAACTCCCACACATCCTCCAGGAAAAGTCAGTGAGATGCCAGCAAAGCCAGATGAGGAAACTGCTTTCTCTGACAAGGAGCAGAACTGCATGTGGACTAGAAGGGAACTTATCATCACCTATCTGTATCATATTAAATAATTATAATTTTTTAATTTCTTTTTTGCCCTTTGTTTTTTTGAATGAAGACTTCTAGTAAACAGTGTTACTGGCAGCAATATAAAATTATTAGTCCATGATTACATTACCATTACTCTGACAGATCACATTGACAAGTGGTGTATTTCTGGTGCTGCTGGAACAAACAGGGAATGTGTAGGAGGCAAAGACTTAAAAAAAAACCTATTCAGAGGGGATTATGGAGGTTAATGCAAAGAATATGCTTCTAAGGGTATTAGAATTGGTGCACCAGATTCACAGCTCATTGAGGTCTCACAACATTCCTCAGTGCAGTGTCAAAGGGAACAAAGATACTGAAATGAAAACCCAAAGCCCAGAGAAGAAAAGAAGTTTCCTAATTATTTTCACTCTGGTGTCTAAGGTTCATTCTATAGGTAATAGCACAATGAGGATACTTAGGCTTTCAGAGAACACTGTGTTAAGAAAAATGTAAGTTTCCTCTTGTGTATAGTACTAAAATCTTATAATAACCAATGTGCTTACAAAATATTCTGCTGATAACTTGTGGTCTATCATTGTTTTCAGATCTGGTGTAATTCTGTTTAGATTGATACATCTCTATCTGAACTCAGTCCTACAAAACATTTTCCTACTTTAATTTCCATGCAGAATTTCAGTGTGACATCTCCCCACATAATTCAGAATATGTTTTTTGATCCATGTATAAAATTGTGACTCCATCAAAATAATTTTCCTTTAGACCAATTTCAACCACCTCTTATCAGGACAGATGACCAAGCTCTTATTTTCTTGGCTTTATGTTCCTTTCTGTGCACCTTTGCCTTTCCTTAGTAACAGCTTAATTTGCTGATGAGAGTAATTTATATTCAAGAAAAACTATTTCACTGAAAATTAATGAAGGAGATGACACAGGAGACCTAAGCATCTCTTAGACACTTTCCTAGAAAAAATTAAAATCCCCCTTTAATTTACTATTATTATAACTTCTTCTATTTGTATCATTGAAATCAATTCCCAGGAAGCAATGTTTTACAGGCAAAGTGTTGCTGTCTGAAATGATATCACCACACACATTTTTTCAATTTGGGTGGCAGACATGCTACTGGAGGTTTGGGGAAAACCACACTGCCTGATATTATGCCTTGTTTTCTATTCAACACAGCATGAAAGATCTGGCACATGTTTTGTGCTTCTGACTTGATGCATATTTTCTGTATTTTCTGGACTGTCTAAAACAAAAATAATAGCAATTTCAAGTGGTTTTCATCATGATCCTAAATCATTCACATATGTGACTAAGTCTAGGTGCCACAAAGTTACACTTCATTTACCTGTTGTTCATTCAGCAAGAGCTGGACCATTTTAAACTAGATTTCATAAAATCATGGAGTATTTTGAGTTGGATGGGACCCATCAGGATCATCATGCCCAGTTCCTGACCTCGTTCCTCCCCTTTCTCTCACAGGGATGTTGAAAATCACCATGAGGTCTCTGCTCATCTCCTCCAGGATGAGCAAACCAAGTGATCTCAGCTGCTCTTCCTAACGCATCCCCTCCAGACCCTTCACTGTCCTCATGGCCCTCCTTTGGATGCTCTCCAATAGCTTAATGTCCAGCTTTACAGGGAATTCTAAATGAAAATATATTTTAAAGAGTTTCTTATTCCATCAAGCAATTTAATTTCCTAATTTACTGTCTCAAACTAAATCAATTTAGTTAAGAGTTAAAACTTACGAAAAATGTCTACATAAGGGACTTGCACCAATTTGAAAGAAATCTTTAAAAGCTGAGTTAGGAAAGAAGGACTGATTTAAATTCTAACAAAGTCAGCCCCAGTGAAAGCAAGAATATGGATGTGCAACTGGAAGTCAGCTTTATCTGACTTCACATGTTGTTTCCCAGTCTTCAGTAGTTAACAATTTGGCTTAAAAGCTTCACTACCTAGAGGATCACATCAATTTTCTTGTTACTAAGCCAGCCTTCAGAACTAAGATGCAGTTCCAAAGCAGTGAGGAAATTCTCCAATCTCTCCCTTACACCATTTAACTGATCAATCATTTTAGGGCCAATGCTTACTTAGCCATTTAACTGAAATTTTTGTAAGCACTTACAGCAGTAAAAGCAGAAAACTTATGTGCTCATAAGGGATTTTGAATTTTAGAGAAATAAGACTATATGAGAAGTTTAACCCACTTCATACCCTTTTGAGGAAAAGGGAAATCAGGACTATGTTCGATATAAGACTATAATGAGTGTGTATCAGCAGATCAAATTTGGACATAAGGAAAAACAACAAACCAGAGAAATTTGTATTCTGTTGACCTTATATAGTCAGTAAGACTATATAAGTCTTGGCTAAGAAGGTGACAGGGCATGCACCAAGATGGGAAAAATTGTGTCCCCATTGATATTTACATATCTACAGAACAAAACAAAAGTTTTAAAAACCTGTACCCTTAAGTTTCATCTTCCTCTTCACCCACTCATTTTCAGGCAAGAATGGGCATGGCAGGCCTGCTTTTAGAGAGCATTCTGGAATTGACTGTAAAATTCAATATTGTTGGAATAACATTTAATAGTTGAATGTTTAGGCACCTATTCAGCTTGTTAGCTCCTCAACTAATTAAGCCACCTTCTAGGACAAAATGTTAAGCTGGCGAGTGATGTGAGAAGCAGACACAGAAATTTAGTAGAAAAGGACTTACAAAGAAATGGAAAATTGTCAGGTTTTTAACCTGAAAAGGGCCACAGAATCTGCCACTGTTTTTCCAATCTAACTAAATAGTACATCAGGGACAGCATTTCAGGCAAACAGTTTATCTGAAAGAGCAGTTCCCTGATTAAACCAGCAATGATAAATCACAGGGTATTCTCTAGTGCAATGCACTGTTTTAGCCATACAAAAATGAAAGAAAAGGATATGAAATGCTAGGCCTTAGAGACTCTATATGGTGAAAGGGAGTTTTGAAGTCTACAGAGAATTGTTCGTGTGTGAAAATATTTAATTTCTTTCTCCTTTTTTTTTTGTTTTAATGATCTCAAGGTGGTTAGTACTTTTCATAGTTTTGACTCCCTCCACAGAAGTAAGGAATGATTCTAGAAGAAAATTACTAGGTGTGACCCTGATTAAAACTATACCAGCTATGACAACCATTTACTTTAATAGCTACATTTAATTTTTATTTAAAAATTAAAATCTACTGTTTAGTACCACTGGTAATATTAAATGAGTGAATACAGAATTTCAAAATGAAGAAGCAAGATTATCTTAATTTGATCCTTCAAGTTCTATTTATTCATGTATGTGTTTGTCAGTCTTTAGTACAACCCACATTTACCTGAACTGTACTCTTATACAGTTGTGTCTGGATTTCCTGTCACTTTTTGTTTTTACCACAGAGCTCACCTCATGTGTTGCTCAGAACAGGCATCTCTCAATTAGTAGTTACTATTCCACAGCTAAACCTGTGTCCCTGGGCCTTGCTAAAACACACCATCAAAGAATGCACTGTATTTTACCTTGGAGGTAGAACTTTGTAAACCTTCTCCAACGCTGGAATTTGGGGGTTACAAACAGGCATGAAGCTGTTTTTAAAGGACACAGAAAGGTCATCAATGACCCAAGGAAAGAAAACACCTGACATTGGTATTTTGTCCTACAAAGAAGTTAATAAGCGCACTGTGATGAGCTGGCCAACAAAAGAATGTTGTGCTTTCCCTTGGAGCCAGGACAGAAGATGCAATCACAAGACTGGAATTACTCCAGTTTGCTTTGGAAGTAGGCAGAAAAATGTCTTGCAGCCCAAAGTGGTCCTAAAAAACTGATTGTGGCCACAAATGATAGCACAATACGTGACTAATTGCAAAAGACTCTGGAGACCTCCGAGGGGATTGAAGGAGAAAAACATGAAAGCATTTCCCAGAGAGTCATCTCACGTGATGAGCAGAAGCAGTCAAGGGTCAGAAGAAGTTATAACCTCTTTGTACAGCAAAAGAAGGATGTGCTCTTGTTAGAGCTTCCTGGAATCAATCTTCCATGCATGGTATGGTTAAAGTAGCCAGGAGGGATAAACATAAGAGGAAAGAGAAGAGATGAAAAAATAGAAATGTACACCTATGCACCTAGAACTAAACCATGAAACAAGCATCCTGCACCACTAAGCCTCAGATGGACACAAAGGAGAAGCTATTTAATTTCTGTTTAGGTAATAAACAAGTGAAAATGGAATTTCTCGTGTCTCAGATGAGTTTGTCCTACTTCAAAATTACAGAATTTGGATTGTAATATCCCACTCATTCCTAAATGAAATTGTGCTACAAAATTCACGTTACTGAAGTCTTTCCATTGATGATTAGCACCTATACAGGAAGAAATCGGTGGAGAAAAAAAGGGAAAGATGCAATATATTAAAAATAATTTGAACTCTTTCAAAGTTACCAGCATTATGAAACAAACTTTACCACTTAGGAATTACTATGGTAATGAATAAAGCAGTAAATGTGTGGCTGCAGATCACCAAATCACACTGAAGAATGGGATGTTCAACTTCTTGAAGACCAATACATCATGTGTAAGTTGAAGATGTATTAACATCAGGGATTTCAATTCCTACTGAGACATGTTGGAAGTCAAATAATGTTGGAAGCCCCTCAATAATTTCACAGTTTATAAAATTATAAAATTTTATCTGAAAAAAAGGTGACAACCAATCTGCATTGTTGTAAAACAATGACAACCAATGAACCAATTTCATTCACATGGAAAGAACCATTAATCTCAGGGCAAAATTTAACAACAGGTAGAGTACAATATATAAGGAGTCAATTATGTCTGAAGCATCCCAACCTCCACCATATTTACAGTTCATTTAAATTTTATAAGCTAACTTCATGAACATGATAACAATTATAAGTGAAGTCTATTGGGAGAAAGTTATTAAATGTGACAGATAATTGGGAATTCCTAAAGTGCTAAAAATGTCAAAATTTCTGCTGAGAAAGAAAGCTCTGCTAGCTACAACAGACATGGAAGGCAGCTGATAACATCAGTTAATTAACTAATAATTATGATAGAAAATAGGAAGATCTGAAAGTGATAAATATTTAGCAAAAAAATAGGAAACATATATGATGAAACATGTTGATAACTGATAGTCAGTGTTACACATTTAAAATGTTAAGGCAAACTAAATGTCTTTTTAAATTAAAAATTACTGTCATGAAGTAATAATTTTAATGTCAGCCTGTAGATTTTAATTCTTGAATACATACTATTTAACCTTTTTAATTATTAACTTGAGAAAAGACAATGTAAATATATTATTATAAAATTTTCTAATGACATAAAGATCAAGAGAATCAGTAGCAGCAAAAAGATTATGTCCCATATGCAGAATGAACTCAGTTTCTTGGTAAACACACTGTGGGAAAATGATGTGTGTTTCAACATTGCCAAGTGGAAAGAACATAATTATGAATAAGGAATGTAAGTCATTCTTCAGGATTGGGAATTCTAAGGAATGAGAGAAATATTGAGTGACTCGGAGGTCAGCATGGATAATTACTTGAACATGAGTTTTCATTGTGGAATACAAAAGTCCTTGAAAGTTTTAGTAGAGAAAATGCCAAGTATATGTGAAGAGAGTAAGTTACATCTGTACTGGCAGTGAAGCCATAAGTGCTAGATTATTGGGTCCAATTACGTATTTAAAGAAAGATAATGAAAAATTATAAATGGCTCAGAGAAGTCCAGGAATATGATTAAAGGACTGAAGAACATCTCTTACTGAGGGAAAAAAAATAATCAGAAGACTAGCTTAGTTTCCAAAATTGAAAGTTAAGCAGTGACATGATTGGTGATTAAACATACTTTCCTGATGAAATCTGATAGCAGAGAACTTCTCAACCAGATAATGTAAGGACAATAATCCCTTCTTATTATTCTTCCCAAACAACACCAGCATTTCTGTGAGATGATTCTGATTCCCAGTGATACACATTTTAATGCCTCAAAATCCTTTCCTAAAGGTAACTTCTGGTCTCCACATGATTCTAATTCTCAGTCTCAGAATGAGAAAGAGCTGGGCAATTTTTGCCATAATTATCTATTGAAAACTTTACCTTGAGGCCTGACAATGAGAAGTACTTAAAATCAAGCTGCCTTCTAAGCACCTAAGAATGCATGATGCACAATCCTGACCTGAGGTGTCACCTTCCAAACTACTTGCAAATTTCTTGTGTTTTTGACCTCACAGAGTTTCTCAAAAGTGGAGCAGTTCTCTAATCTCCATTTTATAACTTGGTTCCTGTGAAAAATTGTGCCTCTGCAGTTTATCCAGAGACGTAAATAAAGTAGTGGCTGGTGATAAGAATACAAACCCAATTTTTCTGCTTCTAACTCCTGTTCAATTATCACTAGACTTCCCTGGTAATAGATAGTTATTACCAGTTGCTTCAATTTATCCACACTACAGTATTTACAGACTGATTTCCTATTCAGAACTCCACAGACTTCAATTCACAATTTATTTAGTCAAACAAAATAAAAGGAAATAATTAAAAGAAAAGCACAAGGTAAGCATCATGGCCTATCCAGTTTCTGAATTATACAGAGAAGGAACTTAAAGCAATGAGAGAACCTCAGTGTAAAAACAAAATAATTCTTTAAATTGAAGAGGAGAGGTAAGTGATGTCTGAGTGGGGTTTTGGGGTTCGTATTCCCAGACTTGGAGAGTTGAGCCTCCAGCTCTAATCCTAGGCACTGGCACACAGTGCATAGGAAGAAATTTCCATGTGCTACAGTTTATGTTTTAATCTAAACACTGCAATATAAACTGGGGCATGTGTTATTTCACGGATGACACAGTTTTCAAGTTATGACAGTTTAGTAGTGTCCCAGGCTCTTGGTTCCCACACATTCCACGACTTTTTCATTTTCCAGAACTGTCGTCAAAAGCAGCTTCAGACTGCTGGAGAGCACTGACAGAATAGAGTAAAAGATATGTAATATATTTAGATAATAAATTGTGATGGATCTGTGTTATGACATTATCTGTTACTATGATGATAGGTCAGGATTGCAGTCAGGCAGTTTGGAGCAGTTAGTTTAAGAAAACAAAATTACTCCCAGTAGATTTTTAAAGGCCATTACAAGCAATAGAGAAAATCTCTTTCCTCATCCTCTTCTCCAGCACTCTCTGCCTTCTGCCACAATGAATCAGAATGACATACTTTTTTTTTCAGAGTTAATTTTCTACAAACTCAGAAGAATATTTTCTTCAAAATTATTAATTTACTTACCCTGATATTGATATCAAGGTACCCTGTTCTTAGGATTTTTGGTGCTTTTCTTGCTGGTTTTAATTTGAATTGAACCTAGTCAGCTTATTTTACATTTTCAATACCAGTCATATTTTCTGATTAAGTAAATACATTCTTTATCCAGTCTTGTATAACTGGCATAAGTTAGGATGCATTTTCCAAGATCTTTGGAAGATCTTTGATTTTTCTGTTTCCTAGAAATAGGAATATCTTTGATTTTTCTATTTCAATATATATAAAAAAAATCATTAGTTCTTTTATGAATTATTAGCTATCACATGCAGTAAAGGACTTTTAGTTTATATACAGCATTTTTCTATGTTTTCTTTCATGTAGTATGACATGCACAGGTGCAATTTCATTTTCCTTCCAGAGATGTGATTTTTAGCACAGATGGGGAAGTACATCACAGCAAAATGAACAGAGCTAAAACATTAGTTTAGAGAAGAGCTCTTCAAACAAAGCCTTTTCATAGCATTTGTTGTCAAGTCACAAATAAAAAAAAAATACTTGAAAGTTACAGGTGTTTTGAAGAAACATGTGAAAATAAATTTACAACTGATTTAAAATATCAAAATTAGATGCTGCTATAGGCTGAACCTGTTGCATTTTTACCAGTAACAAAGAGTGAAAGACTTGAAGATACAGCTTTCATTCCTTAGGACCTGGTTAGATACCAAGGGGCACACAGAGATTTGTTTGGTACATGTTTCATCTGTGCCTACATGTATTATTTTATAGAGTTATCCTAGTTCACCTTCCAGGGATGAAATTACATCAGCCTGTATTTAGAAAATGTTGGTATGTTAATTTAAGTTAATCAAGCATGTACTTTTAATTAGGGAAAAAACACCATAAAAGTATGTAGGGAATATGATTTATTCTAGGTTATGGTTACTGTTGATAGTTCAAAATCTGTGGCAAGTGTGTTCTCCTCCAGGTTCAGGTCAACAAAAAAAAAAGTATAATAATTTTTTTTTATCCTAAAGCATGATGGACTAGTCTGTGGTTAGACTGTATGTCACCATGCACTCTAGGTTTATTAAAATGTTACAGACACCAGAAATTTAGAAAAGTTGGATTCCTTTAAACTGTTACCTGTAGGTAGATTTAGTCTCAAAGTTTAGGATCAGTATTTTGAATTAAGCTGAAATTTTCTGCTCCAGTCATCAACATCCAAAGCTTAACTGTGTTATCTTTCTTGGTTATACAGAGATTAAAATTATTTTAATGGTAAATTGAGAAAGATAACTCCTCTTTCTACCCTCTACTGTGCACTTTTAAAAAATGGCTTTTCTTGTTCCCACAAAAATCTGTTCGAAGTAGAGTGTCTTGTTTCAAAGAACATAAATAACTCAGAGCAAGTTACTGATCCCTTGCTTTGATCAGGCATGTCCCCTCCTGTACACAGAGTAATGAAACCAATAGGGTGATGCATGCAAGCACATGTGTAAGTAGAATTATCAGCTTTGTGCCTACACTCATTTGCAATAATGAGGAAAGAGGCACTGCTGCATCTGAACTCTAAGGTTGCTTTTTAGTTCTGCAGGAGCAGTGACAGTAGCAAAAAAGACTATTTAATTATCCTTGCTAATGTCTGCAGTGCAAAGGAGTCCATGCTTCGAATTATGAGCTAGATCAAGGAAGGGTTTTAATGGATTCTTTTGTAGAAATGGCTGTGCACTGGATCAGTCACCATCATGCTGACAGCCTGGGCAAAATTCAGCTGCCTCCACCCATTCATGGAAGCAAAAAACAGCATCCAGAGCAGCTATGTCTGACAATTTTCAGGATATTGCTCCAGTCTTGCAAGTTTTACTTCATGTAAATAGTTAAAATCAATCAATGCAATTAATCACGTTTTCTTAGCGGAATAATCCTATTCAAGTAATTGAGTGAAATCTATTTTTATAAAGTATACAATATTTCATATTTTGTATAAATTAAAAAAAATATATTTGTAGAGTGAATACAACATTTATAGTAATTTCAAAAATCGTCTAATGTAAGCATCTTCTTATATTAACCATCAATGTAAATTTTCATTAAAACATTAAATCAGGAAATAACAGAATCAGAAAACAAGATTCAGATCCACAGAACTTAGTATTCTGCTGTAATGTTTCAACATATGCATGACTGGCCTTGTGATGATGATAAGACCAGCATGCAGAAGTGCTGTTATTTCTCTGGGAAGTGATGGGAACAAACGTCACGTGTGATGTGGAGACGGGAAGCTCCTTAGCTCCGCATAAATCTGATTTTGCTAGCAGTTAAAGGTACCTCTGCAAGGAGAAAGGCAGTGTCCCTGCTGTGGCTAACGTGCACTTAAACCAAGGCCTTGAGCTGATTCATTGGAGTTCTATGAACTCTGTGAGAATTTAGCTAACCTGCAGTTGAAGCCAACATTTTTTTCGGAACGAGTATTCCCATTGTCTGGGCCAGCTTTGTTTTACGCTAGAGTGACATCTGCCTTCAGGCAGGACAGTCTATGAATATTGTCTGCAAAATCTTAGGAAAAAAAAACCACCAAACTGATTTCAACACCACATTCCCCCCAAAAACCCCAATAAACAAACAAACAAACCAACAAAAAACCCAACATTGAGTGAAAGGCATTACCACAAGCTACATGGTAACAGCTTTCTTCTGACAAAGCTTTTTTCCAGACAGAACATCTTCTACTGAAACCACAGAATCATTAAACTTCCCAGTTTGTCGTGATTTTTTGAGTTATATTTACAGTAGTTGTTCTTTTTCCATCTCCCCCTCACACTCCCTAAATCATCTAAGTGCTGGTTTCTGTTCAAAGCTGCAGAGAGGTCATGAAAGACGAAGAGGTTACATGTGGTGGAAGGAATCTCTTCATATATTCAAAAGACATATTCATGACAAGCTAAAAAAAGTAAACGTTAATTATTTTCCTTAATGGTACACTATCTCAGCTCCTCTCTGCTGTAAACTACAGTCAGAGTAAATCATGAACACTAATGAGAATACAGCAGAGTGAGGACTAAGATACTTTGGGTTTTGGCTCCATTACTGACCATAAAAGGCTCCCAAGGTGCTAGCAGAAGATAAATTTTAAATTGCTAAAATAAGTTGGGACTCCCACCACATGTAAAAAAAAGGCTGTGTTCATGTATAATTATAGGATTACGACCTATTTCCCTACTCAGGATCTGATCTGTAGGTTTGCTAAGCAGCTTCAGCTTATATTCAGTTCCTGAGGGGGCTTACTCTCATTCTAGATAATTTCTTTAAATTAGTATAAAAAGGCAAAACCCCACTGCACTGAAATCAGAAATTATTGCTATGCCATTACTTTTTGTTTTTTCAAGTAATCCAGCATTCATCATAAAATATCCTTTCAATGGCCAGTGCTTGAATAAATATATGCCTCCTAAATTTCCATCATTCTATTTTGCTATATTTTTATTTCCTTTTTGGTGTTTGCAACATCATTTTTTTTAAACAACACATGATTTTTCTCTTTCAACAGTTCCAGTCTGCTCTCTTACATAGATTACAATTTGCATTATTTTTCAATTACATATATTTTTCCCCTATCAATCTTAATAATTAAAAATATTTAAATTATATAGGGAATTTCTTAGGTTTTAGGGGGATCAATGTTTTTGTAACCTCCTTTTACATAAGAGTTTCTTCTACAAACACCTGATAACCATCTCTGTCATTATTTGGGAAATATGATGGTCTTTTTTTATATCACTTTGTTTTGGTGAGGAAAGGCTTCACGCATTTGCTTGGGTTTTTTTTTTTAACTTTTTCCAATCTGTTTTGGTTTGTTTTCTCATTTACAATTTCTTTTGCATGTAGTGAGCACAATGGTTAAGTCTTCTTCAGGTTCATCAGAGGATCAGTCTTTAATCTTAACCCAAGATCCAACAATATGAAAATCATATTATGGTGGGAAAAGATGAAAAATTATGAAAATGGTACAAGAACATAGAGCTCTCTTTACTTGTAAGCTTGTACCCATTGATGTTATATTCGGAACAGACCTCAGTGATAACTACAAATTATTTTTGAGGAGGTCAGGGAATCAGTTAAGTGTGCTGCTTTTTCAACACTCAGGGTATAAACCACTTAAAAGATGTGATTAAAAAGTCATAAATAAAAAGTTAATTCAATTCTTCATCTTCATTTTCACTTTTAGGTTTTCCTTCTTTTCCCGTTTGTTTTCCCTCTGATACTTCTTGTATTGATGGCAAAAATCACCAGCTGCTTATCATCAAAATTATTAAGCTCATTATATTCTGAATATATTCTTTTGTGCCAACATAGCAAGAGGATGGATAATCTTACATACTATCCCTGTAACTATAGATGGCTTGAATGAATTCTAGCTACTTTGTAAGTAGGAATGAAAAGAAATCTACATTTGTTAGTTATTACTTCTTGGTTTTCTCAAATACTTCTATTAATAAAAGTAAGCTACTAGTGATTGAGGTAATCAAAAGTACTAGCGGATGGCAAAGCTTCAGATGTAAAGCTTTATTTGTGTTTTCAGCGTAGGTTATGGAGTAAAAGTACGCTCTTTTTAACATTAAATTCTATTAATTTAAAAAAATATAAACCCCTGTACATTAAAATCTATTACCTAATGAAATCCAGAGATGAGGTATGGCTTTTAGAAGGCTAATTTTATGTCTTCTACCATTTTTCCATTGCATGTCTGACCAGAAGGACCTGTTATAATAATAATATAAAAACACACTCAAAAATTCAAAACAAAATGACAACAACAACCAAACAAAAAAAAACCACACAGAAACATAAACTAAAAAAGTAAAAAATATTTCAAATGCACCTTTCCTCTTGTGTACCCTTACTCATCTCTGGATGTGGTTAAGGGAGACTTCACCTGTATTAGTGGTACTATGCCTGTTCTCTATGGACGTTACCTTAGCAACTTCATTGAATTTTGGTTTGCCAACCCAGGAAAACCAGAGAGGAAAAAACACAATGCAGGAGCTCTCTATTTGACTTTCTCCTCACGAGCCACATGCAAATTGTTGCTCTTGCCCATAAAAGGCAGAACGTCCTCCAAATGTAGGAGCTGTTTTACTGCAGAAAGTAGGTCATTCTATATACACTGGGGTAGAAGATAATTGTGGGCAAATGCAGCAGCATTGGACTTTGTTGAAAGCTTCTGCTCTTTCAGAATGCAAAACTGAAGCCAAAGCCTATAAACTTTTGGACGTTTTGCCTGGATTAACCATCATTTTGTTTATTTTAGTTGTAATTAGACCATATTGCACGACATCAGCACACAAGCCAACTTTATTATAACTAAAGATTGCTTTTTAGGAATTCTGAAAGCCTATGGTAATTGTGGAGTGGTTCTACTTCCACAATATAGTAAAGAATTATTGATGGCATGTGGATATTTTGCTTATTGTTATTTTCCTGAAGAGCTATTTCCATATGATTTTCATATTGCACAATAAAAAAAAATAGCTTCATCCCTGAAATAGCTCTATTATGGAAGTTTAAGTGTCAAATGTCTTCCTACTGCTCAGGCCAATGCTGAAATATTCACCATTAGAGCCAAGCTTTAGTTAGCACAAAACCAGTAAACTAAACCTTTCATTCCTTAAGTGCTTTTCTTTATCTGTAAGACTAAAAAATGTCTTTTTAGCTGGCACCAGTGGCGTTGGGGAGTGTTTTGCAGTACATTTTTGCAAATGCTTATTTCAGGTTTATTGGCCTCACAGCAGAGGTTGCAGAAGACCACACAATTGGAATGATCATTTTTCTTTGCATTAGCAGCTTACATTTGGAATGGTGGCAGCTTCCTTAGAGGAAACTGGACTAATGAAAGTTGCTTCACAGAAAACAATTCAACATTTAAGAGGGAGTATGGAGGAGAATCTTCAAAAACAAAAATAAAAAAAATCACATTGAAAACCAATCCAATTGTGCACCTTTTTACCTGTGTTTGGGTTTTATTCTAATTAGGTCCCTGTTTCCCAGACTTTAATAATTTATAACCACATTCTATGGATAAAAAATATCATTATTTCATAGCTCATGGGTAAAAAACTCTTTACATGCAGCAAAACAGATGTTAATATATGAGAGAGACTTTTCTTGCCCAACTATTTAGAAAAATGTAAGTTTAAGGAAAGGACACATCCACAAGAAATATAGATTGAAAAATCTAAAATTCCTTCAGCATTTAAGAGAAGCTTGTGTTCTCCTGAACTGACGTGTACATATGAAGTGGTGTGATTTCTTTTCTGTATTCTTTGAAAAACTATATGAACAAGAGCTATTCTTTTAAAGGCTCATCCCTTATTTATTTATCTTTTGGCAGCTCACTTCATAATCACATCATAAAGTATCATTGAACTAGAGTTAGAAAAACTATTATATCATCTCTTTAATCCTCTTTCAAACTTAGCATGTGATACAGTTCTCCCACAGAGATCAGCACAGACAATTGTCTTTTGCAGAAATTATGTAAAAATATAGGAACATGGGTCAGTCTCATCCATAGAGTCTCATCCAAATTCACTGCTTTTCTAGGCACATCTTACACAAGGAATGAATTTGGAACCATATACAGTAGTTAAAAATAAATGCTTAAAATCCAGCCCCATATACTGTTTTCATTATATGTCTCAATAATACAAAAACAGGGAATGAAAATGCAAAGCATATTGCCATGATCTGCAAGTAGCACTGTTTATTAATACAGTAGTTAAAACAGCTCAAATAAACTGTCAGCCAGCCAAGGACATCTTCTGTGAAAACACAAAAAACACCTACCACATTTTAAATAAAACAAAAAATTACTCTGTGGGTGTGTTCTGTATGATATCACACAAGATGGATTAATGAAAATCAAAAGCTAAACAATTAACATTACTGAATTATATATATATGAATTGTATCACTGAGTCTGCCCATCTAGAAGTCTCAGACACACACAAAAAAGGAAGCAAGCTAAATCTGGAAACCAAAGACTTCTTCAGCCCAGTGTTCTACACCACAAAGACTGGATAATTGCCACAGTGAATAAGCCTGTTTTGCATATTCTGAAGAGTTAAAAAAGCATCTGAAAAACTTTGATATTTGCAGTCAAAGAGCTTTTTCCATGTTCAGAATAAACTAACCCAGCTTTTAGCAAATAGATCACAAATATTCCTACTATAATAATCTAAAAATAGTCCATAGTCTCTGAGTGGTCACTCCCTTGTGCAAGTCAGTTTGAAGGTTTGCAGTGAAGACATCATATTACACACTAAGTTGTGTAAGTAGTACTTCCACCCACTCCATATTGTAGTAATTAATTTTTTATACGAGTAATTTGATGATGATTCCAATTTGACCGCACTAAACTCTTAGAAATCTTCTTTTCAAATGAGGACAGATCATCTTTACAGAATAAAAGATACCTTGTTTTTTATGTCAAATTATTCCTCGCTCTCTGCTGAGCCTGGGAAGATGATAGTAGTGCCTACTTCCATTTAGCTCCCATTTGCTTCCTTTTGAAGATTAGGGAAAGGGATTATGAAAGCCATATTATCCGAATGATGACTTTGAGTATCAAGAGATATTGATTAAAATCAAACAAACAAACAAACAAAAACCAACAAAAGAAAACCAAACCCAAAAAAAACCAAAACAAAAAATCCCACGACAAAGAAAGAAAAAAAACCCAACCCAAGCCAAACCAATACTCAAAAAAACCCAAAAACCAAAATACCCACAAGAGAAACCAATGAATTCAACATCAGTCACTCACTTTATTAGCCCTCATAGACATAAGAATTCAAGAAACATTTTAAAAGCACAGGGCATTATTTTTATAAACGTTAAAAAAATCTTTTACAGTAAAATTAACTCAGTGTGTGATTTTGCAACTACAAACTACATTTCTGTCATATAAACTTATATTTTATTACTTATGGTTCATTACTTCTTTAAAATACTAATGCCATGCAATACCCATCCAGGCCATATATAGGCATTTGATCTAGATCCATCTGGAAAAAAATAATCATACTAAAAAAACCCCAAACCGTAATACTTAAGGCATGTTGAAAGCTAAAATAAAAAGAAATTTATCTTGTGAAGCTATATTTTAGGATGTGACTAGCATTAATATGACACGGTAAGATTCAGTTGTCTGTTTCCTGTAATTGGCAGCAGTTGAAGACACAAAAGTGAGTTTACAACTTTCTTTGATTTTCTGTATGCTTGGGACTGATCAAGTTAGGATTATCAGAAAAATATGGCAAAATGAGAGCTAGTGTAATTCCTTTAACTTTGGGACCTTGACTTTAGGCCATTAATGAATTTGAAATACATTTGAAACAGAAATTTTTTGTGTTTATCATGGAATTATTTTTGTTCCTATTTTCATAGCACTAATAACCTGTGTTTATAAACTGAAGAAGCCATGGAAAAAACTTTCCATATTTCTCAAACAAACACTAAAATTATTCATTTCAAATATTTAAGTTTTCTCTAGCATTGAAAGTCATAGTTCATCAAAATTCTGGAGTTCTTGCTTTAAATCCAGGAATTACAGCCGGATCTTTTTCCCCATGCAAAACACTAACCTTTGCCAAGCACATAAGATGATAATTAAAACCAGGTCTAAATCCTTTATCAATCAAGATTTCAAAGATGTTGCAGCAGACAGATGCTATTTCAAGCTAAGATGAAAGTGTCACATTATCACGATCACAATTTATGCAGTACATGGCTCTACAGCCATAGTTACACTGAGGGAAGAGCCAAAAGTTGTGGCTTCGTTTGAAAAAGGAGAACTTGCTCCCTGCTTGCAATTAGTAGGTGAAAAGCCAGGAGAAGAATTTCGCTGGTCCATGCTTTGAAAAGGTGCCTTACATGCAGCTGGTAGGCTGGAAGGGAATCAAAGAGCCTCCAGAGAGAGCAAGTGGTTGTGCTTGGAAAATGATTGTGATATCTCAAGGGAGTGAATCTCTTCCAAAGACTGTTTCAAACTGGGGTGGCCAACAGGCAACAGAACCTGGAAATACAGGGCTGTATATGATTTTTGGTGTTTTTTTTGCAGGGGAGATTGGGTGTTTCTGTGGTCTGTATGACCTTCTAATTTAAACTGCAAGTCAGGAGAGATGATAAAGAGTGCCCTTCCACTTCAGAAATCAGTATTAAAAACCTGAATGTGTCTTATCAGGTTATTTTATGTCCTTTAAGGTTAATAAATATATTTTTTATTCATTTTTATAGATTATGCATTTAAATACTGATGATAAAGTCAATCCACCCATGATCCAATATCTAATCTATCAATTAGATATTGGATCCTCAGATTACTTGACTTAAACTGGGATTCTTATTTCTCTTCAGTTTCTGTGGCGATTTATTGCAGACTTTAAACACAGTTTAAATGAAATATATCTGTAAAAACAGATTTCAAAAACATGGGGCTGTTTTCTTAATCCGTCACTATAGTTTGCCAGTCAAATGCAAAAGTAAGTCATTTATTTGCTTTCAAAATTTGTGGTTTATTTCAAATTATGAAATAACAATGACTTTGACTAGGTTTTCTGAAAAATCCTTGAGCACTGTTTGAACTGCTGTCCTAAATTATCATCTCCTGATGATACCATGGACAAAGCATTGTATCTTTTGTCTCACCTCTCTCTGATAATTCCTGTGTTATCATCTTATCACTATATGATTCTTTAGTGCTTTAAAACATAGACAAAAATATTTATAGAAATTTTAAAATTTATTTTAAAAATGCTTGATTCCAGAAGGAATTTATAACACGATTGTTTCTTAGTATTCAACCCTAATCCCTAGTGTTTTGTAGGGAGAGGGAACATTTTTAACGTTTACATTCCCGGAAGAACTTTCTTCTTTACCTAAATGTGATAACAATTTGCATGGCTATCAAAGCTGCTATACACAGGTTGACATTATTCAGTACTCAGATAAGGTAAACCATTTATCACGTTGTTGAGCTCTTCAGCCAGTCTACAGCTGAGCAAATTTCTTTGGCTTGCTTTTCCCAGGACAATTATGCTAGATATATTGCCTTCGTGGGAGATGTTAACCAAAAGCACTGCTTTCTTTCAGCCTTGCCCTGAAGTCCCTCTTGGCATATAAGAAATATGAAACACATTGTTTAGATTTCACCAAACCTAAATCACCACAAGAAGGAGAGAAGGGGCAACTCAAACATTGACTAGAAATTTAAGTTAGGAAAAGCCAAACCACCCAGGAGGGAAGCTTTCCTTAAATATTTTAAAATAATAAATAAAGAACCACTCTCTTATCAAATGCAATTCTTTCACCTTGCCAACCTTACAAAGCATAAGAATAATACAGCTGGCTCTTCAAATCTCATAAAATTTGGGAGTTGTTGAATTCCAGCCTTCTAATCCTGCCTGCAGCCACTGTCTACCTGTGAACCTGTTATTGAAGGGAGATCCAGAGGGACCACCCATCCAGAGTCTGTATCACCAAGCAGGGAGGTGCCAAGTTTAACTCCTAGGGGAGCTTTTACCCCCACAGCATATCCTATGCTTCCATCAGCCTACAGGGTTGAGTGACAAGAGAATTAATGGTTTGTAATGAGAGGCTAATTCTTCTTGGGGGGCAAAGGGGTCTCTGTAGCAGAGCAGTGTCAATGAAAATGCCACAATGGTGATATCACATCCAGGTTGCTAAGATTACCACCTACTGATGTCCCAAAGGTGGAGACTGAGGAATGGAGTTCATGGGTTTAGCCATGAGTTCATGTTACAGAATGCAACCATATGTTGGCACTTTAGGTTGAGGAAGCAAAACTTCCAGCCATGGAAGGAACTGATAAGACAAAGTGGGGAAGACAGAGATGTAAAGATACAAGATGAAAAGATACAAGAAATGTAAAGATACAAGAATATCATTCTTAAATTTACATAAATGTCAGGGGGTAAGATTCGTTGGATTTTTCAGAGTAAAATAACTTTTCACTTAAATATGTTGAAACACCCGTATACCAGATATTCTACGGATTTTAATTTGTAATTTATTGTTCAGTACATAGTTTAACATGGTAAGCAGAGGCTAGAAAATAAACTGCAATTGCCTGTAATTGTTCTTAGCATGATTCGTTTGCCTAGATTAAAATTGTAGAAAGTTATTTATGATTAAAAATGTGTTGATGGTAAGTTAAATGCAGGAGTACTCTGGTTGCCTCAGGGTAGGGTGAGTGACTCTATTCTCACACATAAAAATACTTGACCCAGGGAACACATTCAAAAATTGGGGTCAAATGTGCACCAGCTGAGTTAATTTATAAAAGCCTCATTTGTCAGAAGGAAAAAAAAAAAAGAGATCAAGAAAATGATGGCAGAAAACCCCCAAACTGATGAGATCCTAGATTTGTACCATAGCTTCAGGTGTAAACAACAGCTGCTAAAGCAAAGCATTTCACTGTGTCTCAGTAACACAACCTAGAATGTGCTTTAAATCTCCTCAAGTTCAGTTGAATACTCCAGTGTAAAATTCATTACTGAAAACAATGTCAAGCTTTTGTTTCAGCCAATTCTCCCTTAAATGTTCCATGAACAGTTCTCTTATTTGGTGTTTAAGTTCAGAAAAGAGATCTATGAAAGGTTGGTAAAGGCTAATTAATAGAAAGATGTTGCCAACAGGGCAAATACATGGAACAAAAAGAAAGAATGAGTTTAGAGAGTATTCTTGAAAGGCTTTGATTTTTTCAAAGAAAGAAAAATCAGAGCAGCAGAAAAGGTTACAGAATACTGAAAGAGGCACTGGATAATCACAGTGACTTTTTTCCTGTCCTATAGGGTGAGTCTTTATTTAAAATGGAAATATAATCATTACTACCTTATCTTTACTATATGGAGAAAAAAACATAAGCTGTGACTCGTGTTTGTTAATATATGTGTTTTAAGGCATGAGAGGACACTTCATGCAGGGAATTAGATTCTTTTTGTACACTTGATCACATTTTTTCTGACTTTTATTTACTCTTCTGGGGCTATGAATGAAAGAGTCACTGCCTAAAAACTAAAAAAAGAGAGCTGAAATTCATGAGATCTAAGTTAATAACCTTCCCTAACGGTTTAAGGGAGTAATACTTTTCTAAAATTATGTGGATGCTGAGGATTCAGCATCTTCTGGTGACCACTGCATGCTTTGCTTGTGGAATTTATACCAACTTTCAAGATAAATTCTTTGTGACTCTCCCTTGTAACATTTTCCCACCTATCCAATGAAGCCTACTCAGACAGCAACACCCCCATATTATTTCCAAAAGGCACGATACATACAGAGAAGTAAATTTTAGTTAAAACAGCTTTATTGCTCCTAAATAGTGTCATAAACCATACAAGCATCAATAGGTGTGACTTCTTTCTTGTGAAACAGATTGCAACAGAATCTGATTATTTTTCTTCTACATTTTCTTACCTAGTCATAATCCAGTCCATCCAGCATTTTAGACACCTTTATTCAAGCCAATCAAGGTAAAAAAAATCTCATTCAATGCAGGTAAATTCATGCAGAAGGTTTATGATTTAGTTCTGGCCATATTTTTATGGAAATGTTCATATATATGTGTATATATATGCATACATACATACTACAGCAATTACTGAAATATTAAAACTAGATAATAGTTACATTGAAAATGACTACATATATATTTCAATTGTGCATCTACATTCACTATGGACATAGGATATTGCTTTCAATTTGAATATAGTTCTCATTTCTTGACCCTATCCAAATTTCATTTTTTCCCTCTTTTGGTGGGTAAAAACAGCAATAAAACTGAAGCATAATTAGATGCATTTCAGATTAGATGTGGGTAGTGTTGCTTTCACACTGAAATAATGCAAAAAAATATACTCGAGGACTTGATTCTGTGGAGATAACTGTGCTGTATCTCATGTCTTCTACAAATCTTACACTTTTCTCCTCTTTCTCAAGATATTTATGATTTACAATGTGCTATAGCTCCCTTTGGATTAGGATACTTCCAAATCCATGGAGCCTGAGAGGCCAAATTTAATGCATTACTTCCAGACCTAGTGTATTCAGCATTTAAGTGGGATAAAGGAATAAGACAAAAGCAAATATCATCAGTGACATTGTACAGGAAATTGACCTATAGCCTGGCAGGGGGTGGGGGATACTGCCCTTCATCAAGCTATTGAATAATATCAGGGTCAGTGCCCTGATTCAGAAAAAAATAAACATCAATAGCGAAAATGTGTAATTTTAGGACAATAAAGGGTAATACAGGTGTTAAAATTGCAACAGAATATGAAAGTAAAAAAGACTGATCACCACATTCACCCTGCATTGTGGATCCCAGAGAGAGAAAAATTACTCTTTGCATGTGATTGTGGTACCACCTCATCAGAGATCTGCTGGAAGAAGAGATCTTTATAGAGAAAACCCATTAAAGCCCAGGGACAAGGCAAAAGTCTTCAACATCTCAACCTATTTTACTGTGAGCCATGGCATTAAGGACTCTGTACATACACTAGTCTTTTCATTTTACCCTGAAATTACTTTCTTCTTACTAAATGTTCTAAAAACGTGTTAAAAGAGTACTAACAATTTTGAACACATCCATGTTGTGTTTGCTGACCCTATGAGACTTCAGCCCATTCTCTCCTGTATTTGGAGAGGCTTCTCAGGGTTCATGAGAATCTTGGTTCCTTCAAGGAACCCTCCAAGGACAGAAAAAGTCTTTGAGCTGAAGTTGGTCAAGGACAATATGTGCTTCACCTCTCCAATCATTACCAAGATGTTTCTCAGCCATGAATATAGTGGGAACCCAAAATTACTGTCTTATTAAGTACTATTTATATTTACTGTACATTTAGATTTAATATATGGTGATGTGAGAGGCTTTATTTGTATCTGTTCTGAATTTACATAATTGGCAATGGCAGTTTGCCGAAACACATAAAAGCATAACAATAAAATGATGAACAATAATTCAGTTTTGTAAAGTTAGAATTAACAAGTGTGACTTTGGAATTAAAAATAAAGTTTTAATTGTTTTAGAATAGCTCATAAGAAACACCAGGTTTACTATTCTTCTTGTTTCCACAGAAAACCATGCTTACATCTAGATCTACAAACCTTTTTCTACATTAACTTAGCACTATCATCTGCAGGAAATACCAAACTGAAGATGAAAATTTGTGAACCTTATTGGTTGTATAAAATAAGCTCTTTTTTAAAAAAGAAATATTTCACATTCTAGTTGTATCTGAATTTATTAAGACTAACTATTGTAGACAAGTACTAGTATAGCAAAACGTACAGGAGTTTTGTATTTAACCTCCATAACCTTTACTGCTGATGTTCTTTTTACAGTCATATCTAAGCAAAGGTCTCCTTACATCTTTCCTTGCAGTAAGAGTGAAGAGAAGCAGAATATCACAAACAATTATAGGAACTCATTTTAAAGCCACAAGGTAACATTTTGAAGTCTGGTAATAGAGTAAAGCCCAGTCTTGCTGAGGACTTTCGTATTTGGCTTCAGAAGGAAAGAATTTAATACCAGACCTTTTACAGATGTCTATGTGTGTCACAAATAAAGAGAAGAGAGAATAAACAGAGCATAACCCTTTAATTAAAAAAAAAAATCATGTTTTGTGAAGGAAATGCAAAGGTTTATTTGTTAGATGCCTTTTAAGTGTTCATATTTTGGTTTTAGAGAAGTGTCTACAACAATAAGGTTTTGATCTTTACATGCTTATGTAGAATTCATGTCCCTGGTTTTTTTTTTCAAAAATCACAAAATTTGTCAAAAGGGTGTAAAATCTAAATGACCTCTTGTTTTGCAATAAGATATAGTTTCTGATTTCTAAACTGCAAGAAAATAATTAGAGAATCACAGATCTGAGTCAACACCAGAAGAAACCCTTCTGATTTGACGAAGCTTAAATTTGAGGTTTTACATTCAAATATAAAAATTGAAAAATTAAGGTGGTAGTCCAAGATTTTAAAGGAGAAACAAGAAAAAGTTTAAAAATACTGTAAAAAAATTACATTTTCTACATATCTATAGCAAAGCAATTGATTTTTAATGTTCAAAAGTACTATATGAAACCACTGACAGTAGTTAAGACATAGTGCATCAAAAAAATAAAGAATTTGAGGTTAGGAAAATAATAATTTAGTAACAATTCAAGTTTGCAAACTTTTATTGTATATGGACCCGTGAGGTTTTTTTGAAGGCAAGTGTGAGCTCTTTTCTTTTAGGAGTTCCATGCACTCTGAATACTGCACAGCATTGTTTTTTTCCTACTTACCTATTGTAGACCCTGCAATGCAGCCCACTTAATCGCCCCAAAGCCAGAACTATACTGATAAATTAAAGGGTACCAAGAAACATTTCCAAGCACTGAGAACCTCCATCATTCACACTGTTAAATTTTCAAAACTTGATATGGAAAAATTAGAACTGCCCCAAATATCTCCTGAGCATAGCTCAGAAGACAAGACATTGTAATATTTCTAACTGGTATTTTACAGTCAAGTACCTTAAGACAATGAGATTTTTTCTCAGTATTGATAGAAATATTTTGATGCAGCTTGGACTCAGGACTAGAGAATCACCTCTCCATATTGAATATGCCGATATAGAAAGAGTTTCAGAGGCTTAACATCAATAGTTTCAACTGCAAAAGGAATATAGTAAAAAACTGATGCAAAACTAGCAGTCTATTCTACATTGATGGGACAACATCCAAAAAATTTAACAAAATAAACACATGGGATGGCACAGAGTGAGACAATGAAATTACATAGCAAATGGAATCACAATGTACAAATGCTGTTTTTTCTAGTTCTAAGCAAATAATCAGAAATGTCTTTTGGAGAAATAGACTTTACAGGAAATAAATTATGACCAGGCACAATATGAAACAAATTATTTTCCTGGTGCTCCAAATTTTATTATGAATTCATAAACCTTGTTTTTACAGTCACTCTCAAGAGTTTGAGTGGATCTGGGAAGTTTTCAGGGGCTTGTGTACAATAAGAATTTTTGAACAGACAGAAATTCTGCATGTATGTTTTAAGCAAAGAACTCAAAATTGGCATTTAGGATCCAACACAAACTGCAAAATAAGCTGCATATATAGAAATTCCGCCAAAAAAGATGAATTTCAATTAAAAGCATTGAAAATGTTAAAATCAGTTAAGGGTTCCAATCAGTGTCTAAAGGGTCATTGTATGTCCATCAAAGAAACAAAGAAATATCATGGAAAATATGTAAACTATTAAATGACCTTTCCCTTTGCAGTCTCCCAGCTTGTGGCCATCATCAGTTCAGAGTATTTTTCACAGGGCTAAAGTTTGGTTATGACTATGTTAGCTGAGAGTGCTTCTGACAGGACAGTGAACTGCAGTCAGCTGCCAGATGTGGCATCTCCTGCTTTTGTACAGGCTGTTGATGACTTCTCTGACAGAAATCCATGACCACCAGCTAGAGTTCACAGCTTTCAGAAACTTGTAGATGGTTTCAGACATTACCTATATTTTTATTTTTTTTATTTATTCGTATTATTTTTAAGGTGGGTATTTTTTTAAATGTCTGGGCGAATGAGTATGTTTTTGTGTGCTTGCTTGTAAAAAAATAAAAAGATTGAAAAAACTATCTTGCTGTGCAGTCATCTGCAATTTCTTATTGTAAGAAATTGGGCTGAATTTCCCATTTGTTCTTTCTGCATCCTAGACTATTAAGATCAACTTAAGGAAAGAACTTCCTACAATCCTTCCATACAGAATTCCACCTTACAATATTTTCCTATTAGAACATTTAATACAATATATGACATTACCAACCAATGATCTATAACATTTGCTGCTGAAGGCACTACGCCTAATGTAGATAAGAACAAAATATTGACTTTTATTCTGAGTTGAAATAAGAGAATGAAACTCTTAATCACTATTAATTTTAATTAAGCAAGTGTAAATAAAGGTGTCTTCCTGGAATCTATCTATACTTTAAAATTTACCATGACAGTTTACTGTGCTTGCACGTGGTTGGACTCGATGACCTGAAAGGTCCCTTCCAACCCAAATGAACAATGATTCTACACCTGACTCTTTGGTTCTGAGTTCAAATGATCTGCACATTGAATGAAATAATGCTATGACACCTCATTACAAAATCAAGACAAATAAACCCTGATACTGGTTCTTTGTGAAATCCATTCTCTCAGATGCAATGGTCTGGAAAAGGAAAAAGTAGCAAGGTATAATTTCTGATTATCCTAAGAATGTGATTTTGTTCTTTAACACTAAGCAGTTTGTATGTTGCTATCATCTCAATTCAGCATCATTAATTAACTCTAGGCAATTCATAATGTGTTACATAAATAAAATCCATTCATGACTTGGACACAGATTCTTAAAAGCACTTAGGCAAGTTAAATCTTCTGAATTGTAGGGGGAATTAATATTCCTTTTTATAGTGTTGCATAAATAATTGTAAAGTCTGAATACCTACCCAAATTTAATTTGCTTTTACTTCCAGTCCACACTTTCCATTAACTCTTCTAGGGCTGTGCATGTGGAACTACACCAGTGGTTTACATCTACACTATCAAATTAAATATGTACTGAGATGAACTTTGCATTATTCCATCCTTAGATAAACGGATGCATGGAGATAGAATGTGTGAATCAAAACTGGCCTAATCTCTGACTACAGCAGAATCACAGCAGTGAAATCAACATAAGCTTTGTGGGAGGTTTGGGTGATGAACAAGAGCTCAGAATTTTATTACCAGAACTTAAACTGAGGCCTTTAGTTCTTGTGAAATGATACTATGGTACTTCCTCAACAGGAATGAAACAAATTGATGTTCAAATACAGCAAAGTGGTTGTACATGAATGCATGCACTGTGCTAGAAGAGGGCACATTTGCCAGCTAATCAGAATGGAGATTTTGACCTTGATATTCTCTCTCTAATGCAGAAAATAACGAATCTGTCATATGAACTTGAGTGGAGAGGTTAAATCTCAAGCTTATTCCGTATGTTTGTTTCCTGCTCCAGAGGGAGTTGAGATAAGTAGCTTTTGCATATTACAGCCAGATTTCATTTCACCTAAGCCAGGTTTCCTTTGTGCTAAAATGAGAAAATCCACATCTATTTGCTCTGGTTGTCTCTAATTTTATCTGAATCTATTTCCCTCTCATCATCCGTCTTCAGTCAGTGCCCCCAAAGGCCAGAGCACATCAACACCGCGAGAGCAGTGTCTTGCAAGGTCTACAATTATCCAATGACTGGGTATGGCAGGCTAATCGCATTAAATTGCGGCTATATCCTTTCAACTGGATTCCCCAGCTCCAAGTAATCAACATCACAGAGGGTCAGGTTTTCAGTCTTAATTCTCTCTGGGCAGGCAGAATGAGCCCTGCATCTTTCTCACAGCACAGTATTTAGCATAACTCAGTGTTTGAAAAACCATCGTATTTTAAAATCAGTTACCTTGATTCTTGGGCTCCTCACAAAAACAATACACTTCTTTCAGCCTTACATTTTAAGCTAATTACAATTATGACTTGCCCAGGCCATAAAATGGCCATTAGACAAAGGCTGCATATCCAGAGATAAGCTTTCCAACAAGCCCTCAAGGAATGAAAAGCAGAAACAGGATTCGTACAGCACCGGAGAAACTGTTTCCAGCTATTACACATATATCTCTAATTGATATTTTAATCTCTAAAACAGTTTTTAGTGTCTGCTATTGTTAACCTTTCAAAACTTCCAATTACTCTATAAAAGAACATAGTTAAAGAAGCAGAAAAAAGTTTCAATTATTGCAAGTGAATAACTTAGACATTTTTAATACAAAATAGAATCACAATGGATTTCCTTAGAATACTCTGGTAACTTTGATATGGAACCTATTTTCCAGAAAATACTAAATTAACACACTGTAAATTAGATTTCTTTAGTAGTCCTAAGCCATCTGCTTCACAAAATCATTCAGAACAACCTCTAAGTATATGGGATTAGTAATTTAAAAGTTCTGTATAAATTATGAGTAAATATAAAAACATTATACAAATGAGTAGGTACCTATGAGCAAACTGTTAAACAAAGTTTCAATTCATTTAGACAGACCTCAATGTGCCAGAAATTTTGCACCACACTTGTGATTTTTAAATTAAAATTTTAAGAAATAAATATACTCTAGAACTAAGGTGATTGTGGTAGTAATATTAAATTAAACACCTAAAACACTGCCACACGTGCAAAAAGATTTTAGAATTCTCTTACAGAGAATATCCAGTGGTGCTGTGGAAGTTTTGGGCATTGATTTGGGGATACTCAGGTTCGTTTACTGAGTGTCAGTCAGCAGAAAAAAGTTTAATGTTGTTATTTAAGTGTTCACCAGACTACTGAAAAGAACGAACATAACATGCCTTCAAATATATAAAATGCCTTAAGGAAATAGTGTATTTAAATAATTTCATTAAAAAATCCCTCTTTCTTCCCCAAAACAACCTAGATTACTAAAAAGCACTACAATAGAACTGAAAGATTTGTTTAACTGCTCAGATATTCGACCTCACAGATGAATTTCCTAAACTGCTTAAATATCTGTGCACAAAGTAAACCCACTCTGCATCAACAGCACCAAGCAGAAGCACAGGACAGCAGCAGCATCATTTCTCTCACGTCCAGACATGCAGAAAATGGCAATGAGAGTTTTGCTTCTCTTCAGCCAGGTGAGGTTTTATCAGTGCTGTAGGAAATGGGTACTCAGCTTGCTTTGGGCTTTATCAGCCTCAATAGATGAATGGACATTTCTTTTACAATGAGGGTGTTCTGCAGGTTTATTGGTTCAGTTTTCTGAATGTTCTAGCTGGATACTTCCAGTTGGTGATTAATCACTCTATTAAGAAAAAGAAAAAAGGGCAGAGAAGGCAGGGAAATGAGCCTAAGACAGGGCCTGGAAGAAAACAAAGAGAACATGCTCTTAATATCATCTTTAGCGTCTTTGGGAGAGAACCACCTTGATTTGGTGCTGTTTATGCAACTATTTTCTCATTTTTATCTTTTAAATCCAGAGTAAATAAGAACTCACTAAAACATAGGCCAGAACAACATAGTGTGTGTATATATATAGCAAAAAAAGGTCTCAGTGGGATGAGAAATAAAGCAGTAGAACAAATCACTTGACATTATTATTTATCAAGACCTTAGTTTGTTTGAGGTTAGGAAGGTCTAAAACAGCTTAGTTTAAAACAGAGGTGATTCACTATGACACAAGGTAGTTTCACATCACTCAAACACACATATATCTTCTAGAAAAATAATGTCTTGATGGCAGTTGTTGCAGTTGAATGGAATTGTGACATTAAATAATAGACAATTGAATTAAAATATTTGTTATTCCCTTTTAACAACTACTTTGCGACCTGGAAAACCTCTCTAAGCGATTCTCTCATTAATCTTACTGTGAAAAGGGAGATAAGGAAAATAAAAAACCCACACACCTGCATTCTGGAATTGAGCTGTCTGAAAAAATGAAGGGAAGAGCAAACAGCAGCTACAAAGCAGGAGAACTTCTCTTCAATTATGTAATAAATTCAAAGAAAATGACAAGAGTATGAGAGGCTGCACAGCTCAGGAGGAAGAGTTAAAACAAGAAAAGCAAGAAATAAAGACATTATGTGACCAGCTAGGTAGAGGTATGTTAACACCTTGGGAGGAGGAAGGAAGCATTAAGAATCATTCCATCCACTAGCATTTATTTCTCAAATTGCAGGTTTGGTGGTTAAGGAATTTAAAACACCCATTAGCCTTTCACAGGAAGAATAGATAACGAATTACAACTGCCAGGAAAGCAGTGAAAGGAAACCAATATTTTTAGACCTAATTTAAGGATTTATGCCACAATTCAGATCATACAGCATCTTCCATTGATGTAGATTTTGGATCTTCTTATTCAGGCTGATTAATATTGCCTCATTGAAATCTGTAGTGCTATTAGGAATTGTCATTTATGCTTTTAGAATCAGATCCAATAAAAACTAAATAAAACTGCTATTTTTACTCAAGGGGTGGCGCAGAAACCTTCTTATTTTAACATACCAGTGTTGGAATAGCATACATAAATTTCACTATTAAAGCAATTTTTAATTTATTTTTTCTATAAAAGAAAAAATGTCTCTAATGGCTCACTGTAATGAAAAATAGGCACAAAAATAAATACTTGACCAAATTCCTCAGTCTGTCACCCTGACTCCACACAACTGATTCTAGTGGGGGTTCTGCTGCAAGAGACAGAATTTAATGCATTACATTAATGAATGATAGAAATTTCCTTCCCTTCTCCCTCTTGTTCTGCTTTTGTATTAGGTTTTCAGTTGTGCCTTTTCCATTATTTTTTTGGTCTCTGAAAACGCTGATAAGTTAGCTGAGAAAGCAAACTCTGCAACCCCACTTCACTCTTCACAAAGACTGTAGATTTGTAACATCTCAGCAAATAAAATTCAGTATTTGGCTCAAGCTATAGAGATTTTTTTTTTTTTTCTAGTTCTTAATGTGCTGAGTTTGCTGCCTTGAGTGGTGGCTGTCAAGCACACAGGGATTCAACATTGTAAATCAGGCCCAGAGAGAAAAGCAAGGGCTACTAGCTGGTGGATTGCATGAACAGAACTGTTTAGTTGCCCTAAACTCTTCAAAAGAAATTGTAAATTCAACCCCAGATATGTGTTATCCCAGCACAGAAGAGTGAATTTCACCCTCAGGGAGCGTATACTAGCTCATATAGTAGTCTTATTGTGGAAAGTTCACTTCAGACTCAATTTACAGTATTCCCCTTCTCTCTTCTTGTCTCCCCTTCCTATCCTCAGGCCAACAAAAGGAAATCTGGTTTATATTTCTCAGCACAAGATTTGTTTTCACCTCTGACACCCCGGGAACAATCCCTCCATGCAAAGGCAGTGCCACACTTCTCGCCTCTCGGGCTGATCCCCCACGGGCTGCAGCCCCAATCAGCCACACCTCTCCTGATAAGGCCTTATCAGCACTTTTATTCAGGCAAATGAAAAAATGCACAGGATCATCATTCTTGACTTAAATGGAATCTTATCTTCCCAAAATTATAAGGCGGGCTTTCCTAAAGTGGATGGTTTCTGTCGCGCATCTCTGTGTAACCAAGTGCCAGAAATCAAAGACAGAATAACTTTCTGTAAATGCTATGCTTCAGAATCAACTTTGCTTCAGCAGTAAAACTTATAAAATGTAACAGCTGAGTTAAATATAAGCACATGGAAATTACCAGTGAATTAAGCTTCCAGGACTAATCAGTGACAGTATCTTAAAAGAAACTAAAAAGTGGTTTAAAACCTATGCAAACTTCATTTTCAAAGGTGTCTGAGCCTGCAGAGGTGTGTTAATTGAAAAGTCATGTGGATGAATTGATCCATGTTGGATCCTGATGGAATTTACCTTAAACTCCATAATGAAAATGGTGCTCCACAGACATTTGTTTTGTGTTTGAAAAGCAAACATATCCATAAACCTCCATATGATTCTGCAGAATCACAAACCTGTGAGTTAAAAAAACATTCATGACACTAAGGATTCAAGATAGACCCTATTTTTTGGCTCAATATAAAACCATGCTTATCCGTCCTTTAGCACAGAGCCAGCTTCCAGATAACCTCAGCCTAGCCATTCCAAATTTTGCTCATTTTATACTGCCTTTTCAGGCATTGGGAGGCTCAAGTCCCATAAACATCTATGCTCAGGCATAGCATTCTGCAAATGGGTTTGTAAATGGCCTCTCTGAAACCATTCCTATTTTTAAAACTGTGCATGGTAATGCAGTTGGATTAAATATCATTATTCTAAACACTATACAGGCAACTCCTCCTCAAGGGTATATAAGCCAAATAGACTAAACAGACAGTCTTGGAGGGGAATCAGAGGCATAACAACTTGTATTTAGCTTATAACGTTGCTACACTTCCATGTATGAAAGCTTGACTTGTTTTTCTTAAGAATTTTTAAGCATTGGTCTAAAGCAGTCTGACTACTGTCAGAAAACTCTGTTTGAAAGTAGAATAAAGAGATTTTTCCAAGTTGCTAAAGCAGCTCTCTGGCACAACTGGGAATAAGGCTTAATTTTCTGCAGCTCTATTTTATTAGTGTGCTCCTAACTTTGACAAATTCCTGTTCTGGTGATAAGGACTGAAATACTAAGCAAATGCATTCTTGTAGCAGAAAAGACTTTTTATAATCTGAGACCTTCCACTGTTATTGATATTAATCTTGCCACAGTGTCTCCAAGTCCACAGCATCTTTGAGTTACATCAGACTGACATTTTCATCTCTCAGATGCTGACTGTGCATAAAAGTGAGTCATCTTTTCTTGCGTGTGCTGGGTTAGCTCTGGCTGACAAACTCCCAAGCAGTTGCTCACTCACTTTCTCCCTCATCAGGAGCAGGGAGGAAATGGGAAGAACATGGAAGAGCAAATCCACGAATTGAGATAAAGATAGGGAGGTCACTTATCAGTTACTATCGAGGCAAAAGAGATTAGTTTGGGGAAAATTAACTTTATTGACAATTAAAACAGACAGGTAATAAAAAGACAAGCATTGAACCAGTATCTTTCTCCCCACTTTTCTTAGTCTCAATTTCAATCCATTCTCGTCTTCTCTCAGCCTCTCTGAACAGCACAAGGTAAGAGAAACAGGGGTTATGGTCAATACATAAAGCTTTTTCTCACCTGTTCTCTGCTTATCCATGGGCTCCAGTCCTTCAGGAAACATCAGCTGCTTCTGTGTGGGGTCCCTCATGGACCATGATGGACTTTCCTCTGATGCCATGGAGCCCCACCTCCTCTGACCATGGTGTTCCCTCAGCTGCTTCTCACTCTTTTTGCTTCTTCTGCCTGAGTGGATTTTTTTTTTAACTTTATTTTTCTTTTTTTTTTTTTTACTTTTCTTAAATACGTTTTCCCTGTTTGGCCAAGGGGCTCAGCTGTGCTCTGCTGGGTCCATTGGAGCTGACTGGGATCAGCTGACCCTGGTGCAGGGCAGCTCCACCTTCTCCTGAAAGATATTGCAGGGCTGCAACTCTGTCAAAGTTTACTTTGGGATGTGTTAGATTTACTAGAAATTAATGGAACACTGCAAATAAATATGTTCTTCCAGCTAGTTTACCCCTTTGTACACTTCACAGTCAACAAGTTATGCTGAGATCCATCAGATAGGTTGGTAGGTTATTTGATAACCACCTTCCAACACCCTCCCTCAAAAAAAAAAAAATTACCCCAACACACCAAATAAAAAATTCATAACACAAAAATCAGTTTCAAATTTGTGCAAATGTGGAGGATTTTCACCTGTCTAAACAGACATCTACATGCCAATAGCTGAAAACCTGGTAATGTTTTCAACAACTAAAACTTGCTATTGTACATCAGATAAAACTGACTAGATGTAATGAATAAATTATTCAGAAAGCTAAGATGGAAATGACAAAGAAGATCATTCAAAGACTGAATATGATGTAATTTTCTTTCAACTCTGTTTAAAAGTTTTAACAATGCAGTGTTAAAATGAAAGCAATCTGATTGTACATGTGTTGAACTTTTTGAGATAACGAATTCAATAAATAGAAATCACAATACTAAACCGTTGACATATGATCAGGTCATAAATTTCATGCAAATGAAAATACATCATGGCAGAGCTGAAAACAGATAAAAAGCTTCACTTAATTGCCTACATCAGCTCACAAATACTCCAATACATGTTTCACTCCAGTAAGTCCTGAGCTGATTTCATACTTCCTGTGAGAAATAAGTTGATTTTTCAGAAAAATTCCAACATTTTCAAAAGACCTCACCAAAACCATATATAAAATATTTGTTTGAAGGACAATGTTTTGATTCCAGGATTACGTGTGTCTTCCAATGTCGGTATTAGAAAAGGAGATTATGTGCTTTCTTCAAAAAAACTTCCTTTTAAAATTTTATTTAATGGCAGTATTTACGTTATCTTAGATAAAGCAGTGGAATAGATATTTGCCTTTTATAAGAAGGCTTGAATAGACCACAAAAGCCTTCCAAGGACTGCATTTGCTAAACTAAGGTCTAAATTAGAATTATGTCAGTTTTCTATTTATATCTGTCAAAAATAAAGAAGCATTGGAATGAAATGAACTGTACTGCAAGTACTATTTTAAACAGCAGCTTGTCTGAATAAGACTTCAGGAAAGAAGAATTATGCCTATAAGACAAATACATGATTTATCATGTGTTTTCCAAAAACATTAATTAAAATACATCTTTATTTCTTGTTTTTAATTTAAAAAATCTCAAAAAAGAGAACTTTCACATTTGTTCACTGAATCTAGCAGCTAGACCCAGAAATATTATAATCTCCCCAAATGCTTTATAGCTAATGATTGTTGCTATTTTACATTTCAGTTATCAACGATTGAGGGGAACTGAGGAGAGGAAAAGAGCAGAGATAAATGTTTGAGTAGAAGCAAGTGTCCAGGACTGCTTTTTCCCATGTCAGTGACCTCTTAGCTCTTCTTCTGACATCACAAATCCCAAAATCCTTACTGCAGAGTACTCCACCCAGAATGGGACCCTGCAGAATGTCCCCATTCAGAACAACCCTTAAACTAAGCACATTTGACATGGATTTGGTCAGGAGGGCATCAGTCCCTTGTCTCAGTGCTGGATAAGGACACTAAACACCAAGCTATTACGGAGTAAAGTGGTGGGTTTGATAACATGTTTTAAAACAAACATCCTGGCCTGCACTTTCAAAACTTAATTGCAATTCTCTTTCCTTGGGAGAAATTTCCCTGCTCCTGTTTCCCATATCCTGTTATGCTGCAGGACCAAGGGAGAGGGAATCAAGGCACATAACTTTGATGCTGTGGGCACATCTGATGTTTCTCTTTTCATGAATGGTCTTAAAAGGCAACTCTGCAGGGATGACACAGCAAAGTGGAAGGAACACCTCTGTGAATTTGAGATTCTGCTGCTGCAACTCACTGTGAGGGTTGTTTGGTCCAAATCTGCAATGATATTGGTTTGATTCCCATTTAAAAACAACTGTTTTAAATGATGATGAGATGACTGAATCCTTCTGCACATTTGGACCCCACTTCTTCTAAGGGTTTTGGCCTACTAAGCATTGATTTAGGGCAGCTGAAATTTTATTGGATTTAAGACCTAATACCCTACTAATAGGATTAAATTTTGTCAATAGATATTAATCCATATTGCTTTCTATTGAAGCATGAATTATGTGATAAATACCACTTCTATTTGGGGACCACAGAAATGTGCTAAATGCTGTCATGCCACTGGGTATTTTCAGTAGGTTTCTAACTTCTTTTACACAGCAAGAGATGGTTTCCTCAATAACTGGTGCTACTTTTAGAGATTAGAGCACCTGTATGTCTATGTGGGCTCAAACTTTTTCTGTTTTCCTTAGAGGAGACATCTTCCAGCATGTCTTCTGGAGTCAGGCAGAAAGTAGGGCTAATTCTCCAACAGAGGGAAAGAACTGGCAAATAACCACAGCCATGTCAGCAGTTTCAAGTCCCAACTTTCCAGGCTGCTACAACAACTAAAAACAACATATCCATTTCACCCATGCTCTGTCCTGAAGGTTCAGGAGGTGAGAGGCAAATCTTGCTATGTATAAACAGTCATCTACAGTATATTTCACAAAGAAATTTTATTGTCTTAACACGGCTTGGCTTCTACCACCCACGGTGTAGAAATACAACAGTGAAGCTTGTAAACCAGCTTCCATCCTGTTCTAATGATAGTTTAACAACCAGAAGAACTACAGTGTTTAAATATAGAATTATTTCTGTTTACACGTTTAACTATCCCTGGTGTTATGGGGACTTTGGCAGTTTACATAATTTCCTCGGAACAATAGATATGTGCAGCCTGCACTGGGTGAAATGATACAGCCATCCTTTAAAGGATTAAAAATTGCAGCATTTTTGTTGATTTTTTAAATGACAGCTAATTCTGTCTTTGATATGCAACGCCTGTGTTGGCAGCCTCTTGATGCTGACAGCATCTAGACTCAGTTCAGGAGCTCCAGCTTAAATCTGATGCTCCATCCAGACTCAGAGGCACCAGGCACTGTGGTGATGTCTCTGCTGGTAAATAAAACAGGGTACAATGCCTGCAGAGCAGTGGGTATTTAAATAAGAAACCCTAAGGTGAGTAATGCATCTGAAATGCTCCCTTTGTCTCTCACAGATTTAAGTTCTAAATATAAATGCTCCTATATGATACCAGGAATAAGAAAGGGGATTTCCTCCTGGCTTTTGGTGCCTCCTGTCCAAAATTAGTTACTTCCTTTAAATGTGACTGGCTAATAACGTATTTGGCTAGTACTTAGCAATTTTCCCTGGATATTATCAATGGTTTAGTTTTTTCTTTGCATTGCATATGAAACATACTGACTGTTAGACTGAGACTTAAATTTATTTATTTTCTCCAAAATTCAAAGCACAATTTGGGATTTAGTTTGACTTCTTTGTGCAACAAAGAGCTGAACCAAGACTAATGTTTTCAAGGGAAATTGTGCTCTGCTTTTTTATCTTCATAGAATTATATTGTACTCTATTTATTTATAGCACTGACTGGATGAATGACACATCTTTAATCATATTGTCTTCAGTTCACAGTAGGGTTTTTTGTTTTGATTATATTTTTTGTTGTTTTTTTTTCTTCCCAGCTTTTATACTGATGCTGATCCTTCACAGATGCATTCAAAAGTACAACCAGACTATCCCATTGCTAAACTCTGATAGGAAAATAAAAGCTTTTATTGTTTTCTCACTTTTGAGAAAACCTATATTGGATGAGTCAATTTCATTATTTCCTTATAGATGTATGAACTGTGATGACTGAAATTTGGTCCAAGGTCATGTGAGGCACAGCCAAGTCTCACAGCCTAAAGGCTCACAAGGTCAGTCTGAGTCTCCATCCTGCTCAACAGAAACCTGAAGACTCCTGGCTATCATTTAACTAAAACTTTGACATCTCTTCTGACTCAACCCCCAGTAACTGCAGTTGAAGTATGAGTTAAAGCCCTTTGAGAACTGGTTTTGCTCTCCTCAGCCACCCTTTCTAAACCCTTGTGACTTCTCCTTGGAACACCAGGGGCACACAAGGTGCAGGTTGAATTCCACCATGCTAAAATGAGTCTTCGAGGTGAAAGGAAACCAAAATATGAACCAGTCTTGATTTAAAGAATCTGCTTTCATTTTTCAGTTATTAAAAAAAAAAATCCCTGAAATACGAGTGATGCTGCCTGACTTCACTTTTCACAAAAACTGCTTCAGAGAGATTAAAAGGAAAAAAAAAAATCTTCTAAAATTATATGCATTTTCTTCAGGTTGCTAAAGAAATGTCAACGTGCTTCCATGATTTCCATATCAAAGGTGACAAAATTTTCTTTAGAAATTAGTCAGTTGGAGGTCTGTCCAGGCACTGTGCTGTTACTACACAGCATGGATAAAATGCATTTGGCCTACGTGTGCTCTTGGTTTATATCAGCACATATATTCTCCAGCACTAAACACAGCTGTGAAGCAGTGAGTGAAGGAAGAAGGCTGTGTGGTGGTGAGAGCAATTCTCCATTTCCTAACCCAAAGCACATGTTTGCATTGAGCACTGCTAACAGCAACCACAGCTCCATTAGCCACTTTTGTTTTCCCCATGCTGGTAAGGTTTTTTCAGGGATGTCTGAGAGACGTAGCCTACTAAAGAAGCAACACAGGAAAAAGAAAGGAAACAACTAAAAGTTTTCCAAAATTCAGTACAAGAAAATGCAAGGATAGATTTCCATCTCATGCCCTAGTAAAGCTTATTGCCACAGGTCAAAGGTGGAGACATTTAAAATTGTGATTTTGAAGGGTGGTGACAATTTTGTATCTCTGTGTTTATCACTCATACATCTGGTTTATATCTGGGCATGGTTATAATTTGTTAGCATCTTGAAGTATTTTTCTTTTCTTTATTATACTTTAGTACACTGTGTCTAGATAGATGTCCTGGCAGTTAATTGACATAACAGAAAGGATTGCAAATATTAACATAAGACAAAGCAATATATAAACTAATCCTAGGAATGTAAGGAAGTTGTCAAAGATTGTTAAAATACAGAGTGAATAAAATGATAAATAGACCATAGGACACATTTAATTTTGAGAATAACTTGATACAGAAGTTATATAATTAATCAGTTACAACTAAACTGCAAAAATGGAGTTATGTCTACAACTTCTTTCTTGTAAAGAATACTTACACTTTATAGGCATCTACATGGCTGGTGTTAAGCTCAAAAATGACAAAGAAAGCATCACTGTTAAGGAAGGTTTATTCATAGGGTACACTAAAGACACGTAAAGCTAAATTTAGTCCCTAAATCTATGAAAATAACACAAACTCAACAAAAATTCAATGTTGTTACACAGCAATGTGACCTAGTAATTAAGATATTGAAATCCCGAAATAGGCAAAACCAGTCTGTCTTTGAATTTGAAGACATTAAGTCTCATATCTAAACTTTCTGAAGACTTTCTGGGGTAGAATATCTCTTTGTGTGCCCTCCACTCCTCTGAGCCACCAGCATCAGAACTAATAAAATAACCTTTACATTTTGGTATATGTCCAGTCCAAAATCTCAGGAAAAACTATGTATTTTTTTTCCCTTATATACACTCACTAGTCCTGTTTTTAAGACCATGCAGTAACATTACTGTTTATGACACCTTTCTATTCCCCTTGAATCCAGTGAATATAAAAAACTAATTTAGTACTGATAAATAAGATAATATTCTGACATGTTTCTGAAGTGATTCTAGATGGTTTTAAAAGTAGGGAAAACGTGTTCTAAAAATTGTATAGCAAAGACAAAAGCAAGTAAAACAAAATTCTGTTACTTAGAATAAAGTCTTGTACAGCTAAATACACTTTGTTATAGGTCATTCATATTTATTTATTCCACACAAATTGACCTATTGAGTGCAATAACCAAAATGATGTAATAACAGTTTGTCCTCCTTCGGAATAGAATTCAATTATTATAATGAACTAATTTTTGAGTAAATATTTTTTCCCATTACATCATGAAAGTTATTAAAAGGGCATGCAGCTTATCAAAAAGGATATATAATGTTGCTTTAAAATCTAAAGTACTGTATCCATACAAAGGTTTAAAGCAAAAGTTGGAAATCCTTAACTTTCTGGTGAGTAACAAAATATAACCAAACCCACTGGCTCCTCATTAATCTGTCCTAAATTTCACTTTCTCTCACAGTTAGAAACTTCAATATATTTTCAAATAATTCCCCCAGAAGAATTTATTGCTGTTTTGTCTATTCTCTTTTCTAGACTGGTATATAACACACAATCTTAAAACACAGTAAATTTTGAAAAGAGTATAGAACTCTTGCCTCTTATCAGAAAGCTGTCTGCATGTTAGGTTTTTCCCTTTCACTCACTGATACTGTACTGCCAGAAATGATGTCATGCTGTTCATATCATATCTCACAATAACACTTTTCTAGAGTAAACCTTAATCTCCTAAATCCAGTGTACAGTGGCTGTCCAAACAGAATAGATCTCTCTCTCTCTCTCTTTTTTTTTTTAATAAAAGCCAGGTGATAAAGTAAGTGCTTCTGATAAATGAGAACCCTGCAGTACTGTGGATCTAATCCTCCCATAGAGAGAAATATTTGACCAAGCATAATGTGTTTCTTATGAGAAAGGTATCTTTCACAAAGGAAACAAAGCATGGAATTTCTGTAACATTCCTTGCATAAATATTCTTATAAATATAATGCATATGGAAATAATAATAGAAAAAACCCAGCTACTTTCATCACTCTTTTTGGCCCAGGAAACAATAAATAGGTAAAAATCCTGGCTGATTTTTTCAAAGCTTGATGTCTGAAGGTAGCCCTATAAATTGTATCTATGTGGAAGCAATTTCAGAGGTACTGAGTATTCACAGTTCTCACTGATTCCCACATGGATACAGGTACTTATTTCTGGACATACAACTTTGAATTTTTTTGGCATGTAATTCAGCTATATAAACTCAGGATTTCACCCAATAAAAACATGAATGAGATTTATCATTGATTCTCCTGATATTTACTGTCTCTATCTAGCTACTAGTATGGTCCCATCAGTGCAGGTTTTGAGCACCACCCAAGATTTAAAAATTAAAACCCATAAATCTCTCTTTCTTATTTCCTATCTTTCCAGTCTAGAGAACACAGTTTGATTCATTTGTTTGGCAATTTTCTTTTCTTTTTATTTTCTTTTTTAATTCTGCTTGAATAAAAACTCAGAAAAAAAAAAAAAAAGAAAAGATGCTCTTTCTGAAGAATAATTTAGAGAAACCCAGACTAGGTTTTAAACAAGCTGGAGGCTGTTATGCACTCCTGAGAAGCAAAGCTCATACCACTGAGTTGCATCCTGCTGTGGCCACGTTGTCTCATGCATGAATTGGTTGCTTTACAGCTACCTTGGGCTAATCCTCCTCTCCAGTGTGGCCTGTAGAGTAGACAAGCCATAAATTAAGTAGGGGAATTTCACTGTTTTGTTCCAAAAGTGATGAGGCCTGCAGCCATGCTCTCTCAGGAGGTGAGCTGCACACACATCTTCCCTCCCAGGCTGCTCATGCCTGGACCAGATCCCCTCAGCACTGAGCCACATCCATGGCTCCAGCTCCACCTCCTGCTCCACACCTTGCTAATCGTCTTCCAGTGGTATTTCTTGTGCTGGGGGGCAGACAGGGATTAGGAATTTTTCCAGAGATCTGAAGGATATAAACCCCTAAGGAGTGTCCTGAAGCAAGGCAGAATGCTCCAAGGTGAAGCAGCATCTCTTGCTATAACCTGCCTCTTCCATCATCAGGGAGTTTCCCCATGTTCCTTTGGACATTTCCACAGTCTCTTCTTGCCTTTTTTTTCCTCCAAAGACTATAGTCTCTACTTTGGAAAAGTACAAACATTCACAGGTACCTTATGTCCAATTAATTTTCTGTGAAAATGATAATAATTAACCAAATCAACAAATCAACCACTGGTTTGTATGTGTGAAAACCTCGTGAGGGAGGTCCTAAATATGCCCCTGTGATCACCATGGTCAGAGAAGAAAATCCTGGTGCCGTGTCCAGGATAGCAAGTTGCTAAGCAGAGCCTGTTGTTGTGCTTCAAACAAATATTGGCTTTCTTGGTTTAGGAAACTTCATTCCTGAAAATGGAGAAACACGTTAGTCAAGTCTGCAAGGGGATAATTTCTGCACCAGCAGTGGAAGGTGTGTGCTCTGGAAGAGGAGACAGTGTACAGGACTCACACTTTCCTTCCTTCCTTCCTTCCNTTAAACATCACTTTATCTGCCTCTCAGGAAGGTGGAGATGCAATTTCAGTCTGATGCAGAGCTGAGGTAGTGGTGAGCTGCCAGGTACGTGGCAGTTCCACATTCCTGCACAAGGTTTGTAGAGATGCTGAACAGTACAGAGAATGTTAATGATACCTCCAGGAGAGAGAAAATCTTCAGGGGAGGCTGAAATGTTGGTGATGCAACTCCTCAGATAGTACATGACAGGAAACAAACCAGTTCAAGTTTGTTGAGATTTTTGCTCATCTCTGATTGTCAGGCAGACATCACGAGCACTCTAGAAGGAAACAGAAATTATGATGTTTCTCCATGTCAATGCACTGAAATCTTGCTGTGCTCTACCAAACCTACACTTTTTAGACATTGATAACAAAATAATAGAGAAAAGAATGCACAGCTCAGAATTTACTAGCACATAGCTGTCTATGTAGCCGTGGTTTGCAAAGGGTTTTTTGAGTAGTTCAGCAGACATATTTTGTATTGTTTCTCAATAGTCATGATATGAAGAAAATCTACTATATTTAGCTTGTCCCTGAACTGATTTTATACCAATTTTTAGTAATGTGTAGAATTTTAGCAGCAATATTTAAGTAAGAAAATTACCAAAAGGCCCTTTGCTAAACAATGAGAGCATCTAATCTGTCTTACTAGAGAAGTCAAAACAGAATATAGATAGGAAAACGAAAGGACAGAGCATTTTATTTAAATGTTGAAAAATTAAATCTAGAGACTTTACCACTGCAGCCATTAAGCATGTCCATGACACTGCATTTATTTTCTACCCTGTGAGGACAGGAGAGCTTGGCTAGATCTCAGAGACACCACTGCTCCCACACCTGGTTGCTAAGTGCAATACTGAGGTGTTGATGCAGCCACAGCCATGGGCAAGTCATGGATCTTAAAAGAAAAAAACCTCCAAGAGCACTAATATTTTTTTCTGAATTTTCTCTACATTGCATGTGAAGCTTAAGACAGAGTCAAGAATTTTTATCTCAGTCAATACATCTGTTTGTTAGCTAAATATTTTTTTCCTTAAAATCCATAAATGTTTCTGAAATATGCTCTCCACAGGACAATCAAGACATTTTCAATGGAGTTACACAACCTGCTACATAAGGCAAGTACCTGACGGATACTGTATAGTAAAATCTTCTGTATCTCATATTTTACCATATTTTAAGCTGTTTAAATATTGCCAGGTATAAGAACTTGGACTCATTCCACATAGATTTCCACAAACTATTTCTCTCTTTTCCTATATTTATTTTTTTAGCCAGCCTAGAAATTTATAATATTTTCCTATCCATGGGACTTAGGCCAGCACTGGGCAATATTTCATCACAATAGCAGATCATGAAAAATAATGGTTGTGTCAATGTTTGGAAATGGCACATTTGAAAGTGAAGTCATTATTTATAGGATCAAAAGGTGTCCATATACAATGATCTCAGAGTTAGAATGCAAATTAAATAGGTATGGGGTGATTTTCTCTGATGTGATGCCCTGAAGCTCAGAGAGGATAAAGCAAGCCTCTTGCCTCCTCACTGAAATACTTCTAAGTAAAATCATGGGCAGTCATGACGCCAACTTAAAATTTTTCTCCATTTTAGTTAGACTGGTCCTTGAGCCATGCATTATCCTAGAGTTTGCTTTTGAAGATCTTAATGGGCTAACTGGCAGAGGCTCCACAATACATTATACCTGTATCTTCAAACACCTATCTCATTTCAACAAGCTAGGGGAGACAATTAGAATAAATATTTTATTAAAAATGTTCTAAGCTAAATAGCTGGCTCTGCACTATTCTTTCTGTTTATGGCTTCCTCGTGAACATTAAGACTGTGCTGAAAGTTTTCTAACAGATGGATCACAAGGAAGTTCTGTACATAATTTACATTACCATACTTAAGTTGTTCACAGCAAAGCAAAGATTTCAGAAAATAAAAGTGTTTTTTTGATTTCTTACTACAAATTTGTTGTATTGTGGAAAGCAGACTTTCCAGTTCTTGTGATTTAACTTCATTTCTCGTTATAATTTTTGGTCAGTCAATTTGGCTGGTCCTAAAACAAAGGTATGCAATTAACTCATTTTTCACTGAGAAGGAAATAGAGAAAAAGGAGAAGGAGATAATTTTCCCTCCTTCTTGATCAGAAACAAACATCAAAGACTCAAAAATCAGGCAACACATTTAGCTGTACCTTGAAAAATGACTGTAGAAGTCATATTATTGCTAAAAAGATTTCAAAATGCTGAAAATCTAAGAACATTTCATGCTTACACTGAGCATGGTAAAGATTGTAGAGTACTGGAGGTCTACACTATTACAAATAGCAGCTTCATGTCGTTAGGGAGTCTGAGTATGTGCCAAGCAGAGGAGACCACACAAAGCCTGTAATTTCTGCCTCGTCTCTGGCAACTCTGATTTTTTTTTAAATTTGCTGGCCATCCTACATTGCTGGGGAAATATCCAAAATATAGGTAACTTCGTGGATCTGAGTGGAAAAAAAATAAGAAACTGTGAAAGCAGAAAAATAATAAATCGGCCACAATTTTAATTCAGGAAACTTCTGATTGTCACAGTGACTCACTGCAATGATCAGCCTTTTCCTTGGATGTGAGAATGGTCCACAGGCAAGAAGACTGAATCCCTGCTCACTGAAGGATCACACAGTGTGTTCAGTGTAAGGCTTAGGAAATCCCCAGTGCATTCCCCAGCACAGAGTTCCCTGATTCCTTCTGAAAATAGATGTTTACAATGAAGCAGATGAATTTGTCCCTAAAAGAGCATATTTCTCTCCTCTCACATGACCCAAGAGGAGTGCCTGGGGAGGAGATGTGGGTGTCTGTAGTAGATGGGACTGATCCTAGTCTGGGTAGCAAAATCCACTTGTGAGAGAGACATGCCTATGCAGAATACTGTGTCCTGTTTTTTGGTAATAATGCTGCTTCTGGTATTTGAGTTAATACCAATAAAGCTGAGCTGGTCTACTCTGGCTGTTTATATCATGGATTGTTTTTATCATTTCTGTGAGTAGAAAAAAAACAGATAGGTCTTTTCTCCCAGGTGAAACCGGATAGGACAAGAGGAAATTGCCTCAGGTAGCACTATGGGAGGTTTAGAGTGGATATTAGGAAAACATTTCTTCACACAAAAGGTGGTCAGTCATTGGAAGAGACTGGCCAGGGAGTGATGGAATCAGCCTACCTGGAAGTGTTTGAAAACATGTAGATGTGGTGCTTGGAGATATGATTCAGTGGTGGACTTGGCAGTGCTGGGTTAATGGCTGTGCTCAATGTTCTTAGAGGTGCTTTTCAAGCTTAATGATTTTGTGATTCTGTGAAGGTGGAGAATCAGCCTCAACCTGTCAGGGGTACATGTAGTTTCCCAGCAGCACATGGCATCTAAATTCTAAAGGAGCCAGAGATTGAGTGGTTTCTCATGCAGCTTTACACCTTGGAAAGTCAGGATATTTTTAACAAGATACCAGTATTTTCAAATAGCTGTTTCATATCAAACACCTATCATTTCCATGTTGGCCTTAGTTCTTTCAAACAGATTGTGGAATAGAAATAGAGAATAAGTTTCATGCCAGCTAAAATGGGTGTTGACACAGAATAACTCAGGAATGTGCTTTTGGCCTCCATTTTATAGTGTAAATGTGCGATTCATTTTGACAATCTAAGTAATCTTTTCATGGTCTTAATTTTTTTTCCTTTATGAGACTGATCACCTTCTCACTTGTTTTGATCAAAAGCCTAAAGGGTATGTTCTTTATTTGTTTTAGGCAGTTTGGCCATCCTCTCCAGTGGCCTGGGAAAAAAGAAGGAAAAGCCTAACAGTGCAGGGAACAGACAGATGGTTACAGTTTCCTGACAAATTATTTATTTGAATTCTTAAACACTCAGCTCTTACTTATAACTTCTTCACTTCAGTTTTAAGAGTCCATTTATCAACAAGAATGATCACATATTGACCATACCAGGACTCAAAAGCAAACGTATTCATTTGTTCACTATACGGAAATGAGTTAGTGACAAGTGAACTGGTTCAGACAAAACACCCAAACTAAGGCTCCAGTCCAGCATTTGAACTCTAACAAAAAGCTTGTCTACATTCTTTCTTTCTGCCTTTTCCTAAAACTTGGTTGTAGGCCCTTGTTCGATATCACATTCCCTCATGTAGATCTTTTCTTTCAGAAAACTGATTTTAAAAAATTTTTGAAAATCTAAAGTTTCTTTATATATATATTTATTTACACATACAAAGAAAGACCAATTTTTATCAAATGTGCTATTTTCAGTAGGAAGATCTTTCAGCGGGAAATTATTTTTCATTTAATGAGAAATTTTGCCACTGGATTTGAGGAAAAAAGTGGTGATCACTGGCTGAAAAGTTTGCAAACTTTTTTTTATAAAAGGAATTGACTTTTCACACACAAAAATAAATTTTAACTGTTAAGATCAGCTTGAAAAGTTGTGCTCCCTCCCTGCTCTCTGGCCAGTGACATCTTTGCATTCAGCAAGACCAGCAATGCTAACTGGTCCCCTCCTTGCCCTGGTACCCACAAAGAATCTGTGCCTCAATCACTAGCCAGATATTTCAGCTGAAAATAGTAAAAGCTGAACCTTAAAGTACCTGAAAGGTAGGTTTCTTTGTTATTTTATTCTGCAGTTTAACATGACCAAATCGCTCAACTTCTTGGTGTAAAAATTTTTTTTAGAGGTGAAACTTTATCTTTGCATTTATCTGCACTGATATCCTAATTTTAAATTAAATATATTTAACTAGGCAACATCCACTAGAGAACTGGCACACAGATTTGTCATATTTTCCTTGCCTGATTTCTCTTCCAGTACAGTGAAGTTTTGCTGCTTTTTTCAGCCATATGGTTCAGTGTTTATTCTGTAAGTATATCCAAGACCCATTCGGACCTTCAGCTTGTATTTTATCTCACTAGACAGTGGTTGCAAATACACCAAACTCTCATGCTACACAAATGGAGTATCTTCTGTCTCCCAATGGAAACATTTGGGGGTCCAAGCTGGAAGCAATCTTTCCTAAATGTAATGTTAGATGAGTGAATGTGTGTGTGTGAGTGTTGTCCTAGGTTGCTGTCTATTGTAGGATATGAGCTGTAGCCCCTCTGTTCCCCAAAGCCTCCGTGAAATCTGCTGTAGCATGAAACAGATGAAAGAGATTTCAGATTGAGGAGAAAAATGGTGTTTCTTCCTCAACTCTGTGCACAGCACATTCACTCCAAGTGTGCCACTATCTTAAAAACGAGGTCCTTCACATGAAAATTTGTCTCACATAGTGATGGCCATAGCAGTGAAAATTAAAGGCTTGTCAAAGACACCCAAATCCTCTCAGCCTAGGAACAGAAATATCCTTTATTGATTCTGTGAGTAACCAGCATTTCAGTGACACAGGACCCTAGCTGCAGAATCAATATTTAAAGCATGATGGATGTGCACCAAACTGGGAAAACACACCCATCAGCCCCGCATCTGAAAGTCTTCTCTAATGGAAAAAATAACCAAGTGATATAAACAGAAAGGGCAAACCAAGTGACAACCTACAAGACCACCCATCTGGGCTAGGCAGTGTGTTTCAGGGTTATCTGGCTGCTTCCTTTGTGCTGGTTCACACAGTGACTATTGCTCTAAGTTTTGTTGACAGTGACCACGGGGCTTTCTCTAAATGTAAACATTCCCAAGTTCCAAGGCACAGTTCTCAGTGAGTTTGCTAGAAAAGTCCATATCCTCATAGGTGGTTTAACTATTGCATTTCTACAGCACAACCTTCCTTTGGAGTTTCTGTCAGCAGAGTATGTGTGATAGGGCTGTGCAATCACAGCTATTTGCACTATATTTCTGTAGTATACTTGTAGAAAATTACTTTTAAATCATTTCTACAGCTTTTTGATGAGAATTAGAAAAGGTATCCAATGTCAACTCAGAAAAAGAAAACTAAGTAAAAGTTACACGCAGCAAGTGTAGAAGAGGAACGTCCCTGTAAGCAAAAATAAACACACTAAAATATTTAATTGAACATTAAAAAACTTCTCATACTCTTTATGGAATATAGGGCTTTGAAATAGAATGATCAGACGACTTGGATAATTTATTTTTATTGTAAGCAATCAAAAATTCAACCATATGAGTCAGAGTCTTCTTCACAAGAAGTAATACTATGCTCCAGTAACAGACCTCATGGTTTCAGTGGCCTACTTTTAGAGAAAAAAGTACTCAACAAGTGTCACAAGCCCTAAATAATGCAAAGAGCTCTTGCATCTCCTGCTTTTGGGTACTTGCTCTCCCTCAATTTCAAGTGCTGGCTGCAAGTGCTGGTGAGCACCTGAGCTGTTCATAGGAGATAGATCTGCTACAGCCAAATGCCTCATTCCTTCCTTGAAACTGTCAAATTATTGCCTTTACTTCCACCTTCTGGAGTCCAAGCAAAGTGCTAGAGGATAGTGATTGAAAGCTCCAACAGCATATTTAATTATTAAAAAGCACAATAATAAGGGTCTTGGGGCAGATAACTGCCCATTTCTTTCCAGTTTGGGAAAGTCCTACTTTTGCAGGCTCCCAAACTGCTCTGTTACTGACTGTAGAGGGATGGCCAATAAATGGTTTTACTGATCACTGGTTGAGAGCTAAGCTGTACAATTATTCCTGCTTCTCCTGAGGCAAGCACACAAGGGAGGGATCAGCAATGCACTGGGAGCCAAAGTAACGCCCTTCTCCTTTGAGAGTGATACCCACCTCCGACAGCAAACATAAAAGCAGCTGAAACAAGATTTCATGGGCCTCCATTCCCACAGCTTTTTCTGGGCATCAGATTTGATCACCATTGTAAAGCACTCTGTGTGAGTAGCTTGGACATTGTAAAAAGAAAAAAAAAGAAAAAAGTCCCAAATCTCTTAGTTCTGTTTAATTTAGAAAGTGGAATGAATCAGTTTTGTGGACGATATTTTGATGTGAACCAGACAGCTTTTAAATCAGTTTTCTACTAAGTAAAGAGAGGATCCTACTCCTCTTTGTTGAGTTATTGCACAATTCTTTTACCCTGATCTATGTACTGTGACTCCATTTCTTTTCAATTACTAGAAGAGAATAGTGGCTACTATTTAAACCTGGTTGGAAGTCCAAAATCATTATAGGGTTACAGAAAGAAAGGAGCTGCCTTAGTATAAACAACTCTCTAGTAATATGACATGAAAAAATAAAATACCATTTAAAATAGTTTTTCCCATCCAATATTTATGTTTGTTTTTTTTCTTTTATCTTAATAAAAATGATGCTCTCCCACAGCAACATTGGAAAGCTTAGAGAATCTTCATGAATATTTGAATTGTTCTTTCTTTTCAGAATACATAAGACCGAATTTTAAGCCCACATACTCCATATGTGCATTCATTCCTGGGCCAAACACACAGATCATTTTTTATTATTACCACCATGTATCCATAATGGATGGCTACCAGACAGTCTAGACTCATGTCACTGACAGATGTCAGCATAAAAATTCAACTAGGTTAGCCTTACCACATTAAAAAAGAATTTTTCAGTTTACAAAACATCACAAGCCATAGGCACTTCAGAATATATTCCTGCACTTTATAAAGCAGAGTGAGATGTATCTAAGGCTCACACATAACTCTGGGAATGTTCTTCAGTTCTACATTGCAGACATTTCGTATGTCTGGAAAAAGGGGAATGTTCTGCAAAAGAAGGGTGCAGGGGATTAGAGGCTTTCACATGACAGGCATAAGCAATTACAGAAATATTTACTTAATTTATTGCTGAACAAAGAACTTCTGAGTACTCCAGGCAAATGGGCTCAGCTTGGACCAGGTTTAACACTTCACAGAGTCATGTATAGGGGTTTCTATCATGGTGATACTGACCATCATCCTCCAATAACTACATGTGTTTTACATCAAGGTCATCTTTCAGCTTGGATAAGATTTGGACTTACTGCAACAGTAAACAAGAGGTTAAAGATAAAAGCTTTTCAGTCCTTAAATTAGTGCTATTTCCACTTCACATCCACTCAAGCACCAGAGATTTCTCTAAAGCTGCCAGTGTTATTCTGCTCCACTGACCCATAAGTAGCTGAAATTTGGTCCCACTCCAGTGTGTGATTTAGGGGTTACCCTCTAACTCACAGATAGCATGTGGTCTTTTTTTTTACCATAGAACTCCCTTAGCAACCTACACTCCTCCCTCTGCCAGGCTTTCACTTGTGATGGTGAGGGCTTCAAAACACACAACATTCAAAAGCTTGGAGGTCAGAGCTGAAAAACTGCAGTCAGCTGGGAATTATATTTTTCCTGGAACTCTAGAAGGAGAAGAGTTTTCCTTTTAAATTCTTTGAGTTCTGCTGAGTTTTGTAGGGAGACAAGTAATTTCTCTATATTTGGAAAAATATAAACATTTATTTTCCTTTCCTCTTTGTGAAAGCGAAATCTTATTATCTCATGAAGTCTTTTGGGAAATGTTTCAAGGTAAAAGGAACATTTTCCTTTTTTTATCATTTCATAAGGGACTCATATTTTTCCACCAGACAATTTAAATAGCCTGCTAAAATGCATAATTAATATTTAGACTCCTCTAGATACCTTGCAAGACTTTGGGTGTACCACACATATTCTTGGTAAGATATCATTCTCCAAGTGCAGAGAGCAATCACTACCACAGCCATAGAAAGAGCTGCTGGGTAGGCTATTCCTATAGCTCAGCAGAGTCTGGTTTTACACTCCGAATGCATACCTAAACCTACATAAAGAGGCATTTTCATATGCCCTGCTCTTTTAAATACTTATTTATTTTCAAGTTCTCCAGAAACTTCAGAGAAAGGCTGACAGGAAATTTCTTGAGAAGTCATCAGTTGTCATCAGTCAACAGTACCCAATTTGGCCAGTCTGCAAAAACTTGACTTTTATTACAAAGAAAACAACCTCTGACACAAAAGTCTGGGTCCATATGCCATTGGCCAAACAACTTTTTAGCATGCAACAAGGGCTTTGCTGGCCCATTCCTCTGCCTGGACACAAGGTAGGGGTGAAAAATGGGTGTTCTCCCATGGAGCTGGGATGCACAGTGTAGGAACTGGAACTGCTCCAGCGTCTGATGATATTAGGCAGAACACAACCATGCCTGCTGTGCATGTTTACTGCTTAAGGAAATACAGGAATGGTTTTAAGGCTGTTATTGTTTTGAGACTATCAAGACCAAAACTCTTCTGTGAATTTATCACACTCCTGTACAATGGTGAAACATTTTTTTCTCCAGTTGTGTGCACCTAGTGGCGCAGTAGCTGACATTCAGGGAAACAATATGCTACATACATCCATACTTCTCTAAATAGCTGAAGTCCCCATGTGAGAACCACACAGCCAGCATCTGCAAAAGTGATCACACTTAAAAATGTTATAAAACATAATACAGGCGATATGGTCAAGGGGTTATTTAAGCCTTCTTTGTTATTTGGAGTTCTATTATTGTCTTTAGTAAGTAGTTCATAATGAGAGAGCCTGCTTTTCTGAAAGCCATCAAATACTGGCTTTTTTACCTGTTGCATGTAGACTAGAACATAAAAAAAAAGAAAAGAAAAGAAAAACAATAAAAGCTTCCTCCAAATAAAAAGGCTAAATCCTGGCACAAATGAAGTCAGTAGCAAAATTCCCGCTGTGTTTGTAGATCATACACAACCTCAATTTTCAAACATTTCTTGATCTACTTATTTAGGTTTACAGCCTCCTGGTGAGCCAGAGAACAGTGTTGATTTTACAGATGGGAAAGTAAGTCCTGAAGGATTTGGTTAACTGGTCCCACCTACCAAAAATTAGGTTTTTAGTCTAAACTGATCACTTATGCTGCTCTAGTCAACAGAAATAGATTTTTCCTTCCAGTGGTAATCTTAAAAAATATAAAAAATAATAACAACAATACGAATAATAATAATGGAAACCACCAAAAATGTATAAACAGAAAGAAGCCTAATTTAAACAGGAAGAATTTCCTGAAGGAAGTGACTCTGACATAGCACAGCTATCGTGGGATGAGGTCATTGTCCCCTGGAGCTGCCTGTCTGTCTCCACTGATAATCTGGAGAGCTCTAGGTGACCAATTTTCAGAAATAAATGTTAAAGTTGAGAAATTAAGTTAAAATCTGAATCTGCAGAGGAACTTAGTGATTCTAGATGTGCTGATACAATGCTTAACTTCAGATCAATGCATTTATTGGTACAATACTTAACTTCTAAGTGTGTGCCCATGATGCAGTCTGTGGCAAGACTTTGGTTAGATATTTGAGTTCTGAGTATAGTGTTCCTCAAGGCAAGTGCAAAAGCCACCTGAGATCACCAACCAAAACAGACAGCAAGAGATATTTAGAAAGAGACCACCAGAGCCTCCTAAGGAGGCTCATATTCCATGTTCATTATAAAGTTCATTATAATGTTCAGTCAGAGTTCAGAGTTTGGATTTGTCTCCTGGGCTGGACACCCAAGTTGTCAGTTTCTTAAAGCACAATGTAATCTGTTCTGTACATTATCTTCCTGTCCAGATAATTCAGGAGGTAATAAGAAAACATATGTTCAAAGCTCATCTTCTCTCAAAAATTATTAATTTCAAATCCACACCTCTCACTCACCCAGATAACGGTGAAATTGTGTTTCAGATGAAGATGCTGACTGTGTTCCACCCCTTAGAAAAAGACTCATGACCCAGTGAACAAGAGTGATTGGGCAGTCATTGGGCAAAGTGGAGATCTGAACTCTGGTCCCTGCTCTCTGACTTATAGGTAGTCCTGCTCCAGAAGCAGAAATTGTTTCCCTGTCTCAGGTACCAGCTTCCTATTCTCTTCGATATTGTTCTATATCTAAGGTATTGTTAAACTTTCTGGGGTTGATTACAGCTCTCTGAGACACAAAAAAGGAGAACTATATACCTTAGAAAAAAAAAAACAGAAATATTAAAAATGTTATTAAAGTGTTCTCTCTGGGAAATAATTTGCTGAACCTCTGTGGCCATAAACCTTTCCAACAGTGCAAATGCTTGTAATTTTAATGCTCCAACATAGACAATAGCAACTGTTTCTTCTGAATTACATGTGCTTGCTAACTGGTGACTGCAGGCAGATGTGCTCACCCCATCAACAAACCAGTGAAAACTGGCCTGGAGGTTTGTTTTCCAAGGTGATTGATAACCACAAACACCTGTATTTAAGCCAATAGTCATCTTAAGAGTTATGTGAAGTAATGAAGAGGCAACAAATCATATCCTTTCTGCTGAACTCCTTGACAGTTTAATTCTCTGTGATATTTTAATCTCAAGACTGGGTGAACCTGGCCAGACAAAGAAGAGAGTTATCTTATATCAGTTTTATTCACCTATGACACCAAAATTACAAGTTTTTTTGCACCTGTACAGGTATGGTAGCTTCCTAGTATTGCATTTGACTTGAAAAATAAGAAAGGAAAATCTAAAAAATCACATATGACAGGCTATATAGACAAGTACACAACTATCAATGGCTGTGAATTCAGAGATGTTTGTCAGTGGGGACAAGGTGCAGTTTGACTATTCAAAAAAATCCTAGGGTTAGTGCCTTATCACTCATGTCACATTGTTTTTAATAAGGAATAAATTAGATTTCTATCTAAACTTTTCCTGCTCTATAATGCATAAATGTTACATATACAAAAGATAATACAAGGCTAACATTTAAAAAAGATATTAAAATATGGGCAGTAAGGTGACTTTGCTGTATTTCTGTTATTTAATGGTGGGAAGGACACAGGACATAAACACCTCACTAGCATAGATGTATCAAACTTTTGCTTACAGGACAGTTATGGAGTGATGAAGGTTTCTTCATTGCAACTGAGACAGCATTAGGAATGCAAGGCCTATCCAACTTAATAACTGGAAAACCTATGTGTTACTATGATCCATAATTATCAATGCAATCAGAGATTTAAATTAAGGTATTCTATTTATAGGGCAAGTACATGAATGCCATAACACAAAGACCAGACACTAGGATACAGTACGTACACTAAGGTTATTTGTCACTGGAAAAATTTCCCTAGGATTGTGGTAAAGTTACTAGAACATTAAATATAAGGTATGACAAGAGAAACTTGTGCTTGGGTTGGACATGGTGGGCTTTGCAGGGCAATTTGTAAGGTGAACAATAGAACCACATGATCATAACTCCTCTGTCTGGTTATTGGTCCAGGAGCCAGCAGACAGCAGCCCTTGCTTGACTGCTCTGAGATGAGGATGCTGCCTCCATTGCTTGGTGCAAATGGGACAGTTTGTTTGTTTTTTACTTAAGCAATTAGCTGGTTTGGATATCTTAACGTGAGGAACTGAACAGAGATTTTACCATTGCCACATAGACTTGTAAGCAGACACTAAAGTAAGAACTAAAAAATCCACTGTCTGTCACTACTGATTTGGTTTAGAGTTGAATTCATTATCCTTTGTATAATTCATAGAGTACATTAGAATATTAAGTTAATGTAATGCTCTGCTTTCCTGATTAGAATATTTTGTCAATCTTTCCTTCATCTAGGCTTACAGAATCAGGTATTCCAATCAGTGACATTTAAACACAACTAATTTCAACTTCGATGTGCAATCAGTAGTTTTTCACAAGCAATCACACCAGTAGATTAAACAGCCTGACTCTCTTTGGGAATTTATTTCCTTCTCCAGCATCCAAGAAACAATCTGGTTTGAGGGTAAAGCAGAATTTTGACTAAAACCCAGTAGTCTTGGCCTCTGGTATTTAACTGGAGTGTTATAAAAACAGGTGCTAATGTCAAGCACATTATGTACTCACTCCCCTGCAGTTGTTAAGGTGATAGATAGTGTGGCAGAAAGCACCTCCTGGCAGATGAAATTTCCGGAAATGTCCTTGTATTCCACACCAGCTGTGTAAAAGTGGGGTCAGCAGCCATGCCCTCTGGGCTGAGATGAGCAATTCAGTTATGAATTTCTCAGCTACAAAGCTTGGAGGCCAAAGTAAGAATGTGAGGAAGAGAGTGAAATCCTGGCCCTGGAGGAGTCCAGGGGAGGGCTGCTAACAGCTTTAGGAAAGACCAGGATTTCATTCAGAGTGTTTTAGTAATTGGAGTCAGGTAAGGGATTCTCAGAAAGACAGAAACTAAATGAACTCTTTTGTTGGTTACAGGGCAGAAGGGTTTCCACTGAAAACCATTCAAAATATTACTGCTGGAAAACCTTTTTCTTCTTCACATGTTTGTAACTTCTAAACCAGGAAATAACATTGACTAAACCATGATGCTATTAAAAATCATCCCGATTTTCATCCACAAGAAATAAAGACTTCGAAATTTCTGCATTATACAATTTGGCATTGGGCATTCTGGGCAGAATAGGGACAGGTAAGGAAGGATCCATGCTGAGAGCAGGAAACACACAGCAGCTTTGGGCAGAATTGCTGGAACACTTGCATGGAGCAAACAAGCTCTCAGATTGCAAGGTCGGTGCCAGGCTGCCTCTCATTCCAGGTGAAGGGTGATACAAGGTCACTCCTGTCTTCAGGCTGTTGTTCCTGGTGCCAACAGGAAGCACCAACCCCTGCTCTCAGACACTGATTTCTCAGGGATTTCTCAGAGCAGAGTCCAGCTTTCTCCTGCTTCAAACATTAAAACACAGACTTGTCTCACCAGTTACACCATTATAAACCAAGGCTGGAGCAGGGGGCTTGCATTTTTGCACAACACAAACACCAATGGTGAAGCTTGTTCAGCTTTTCTGCCCCATTCTCTGGCCTTCCAGCAATACTTCTGACTAAAAAAAATAATATGGACAGAAGTATGCCTCACATTCACAACATTAATTAAAATTATCCTGTATAAAAAGAATCATGATGCTATTTCAGAGGACACTTACACTAATGAAAAGTACAGCAGATAGGTTCTTTCCAATGTATGGCTGCCAATAAGTTATTTTCTATAACTTGTCTTCTAGCAAGAATATTCATTCAACATCTCAGCAATAGCTGGAGTTTTTGAAGTATCTGAGAAAGGAGAGGTGGAACAGATGAATTCGAAGTTAAAACATATTCCTTTACAGAACTGGTCGGTGGCTAGAATATTTGGCTGGAATATTCAGGATATCAAAGCTATCTTGCCTGAGCTTTCAATAAGAGGACTCATTTGAACTTTCACAGTTTATTTTTACTGAGCCAAAAGCTACAGTACTGCTCCATGAAACAGGGATTTGGGCTTAGTATTCACAACCCTGACCTTGCACATTTGAGTCGTGAGAGGCTCTTCCATTACACGATCACATAACAAATTCACACCCCTATTCCCTTTAGGTAATTTGCAGCTGTTTGAACCCGGGAGTCGCTCGCCCTTCCGCTGAGCCCCGTGCCAGCCGACCGCGAGCGCGCAGCCCTCGAGCAGCTGAGGCTGCTCCTGCTCTGCTGGCTGTTCCAGCACGCTGGATCCCACTGCAGGCAGAGCATGTCCTGCTCTGCTCTTGGACACCTCGGTGCTCAGGCGCTTGGGCAGGTGCTGTGGTTATGGCCTGTGAAGCGATTGTGCGCCCCTGACCAACAGACCATAAAATGTGGGGTTAATAAAGGGGTAAGAGGTGTCGCACTGGCAGTGTCAGTGGGCAGGGGCTCCACGGGAGTCCAAGGTGTGACCGTCATTTAAAGGATATTAAGTGGTTTGTGAGGCTTATTAAAAAGTAAGAGCTGCGTCTCAGTCTTTCTTTGCAGTTCTCTCTCAACTTTTCCGTTGTCTTTCCCCACACTTCCCATGTATTGACAAAAGAATTTTGTGACTATTGTGGCAGCTATGATTTTTTCATGGATATTTAAAGCATAAAGCAGGCTTAGGTTGTATATTTACTTCTAAGTAATCTAGTAGGAAGCCTGAATGACCACTGTAATGTTGTGGTGCTTTCTCTCTTCTTCCTTCCTCTTCTTTCTTTCTTACGTATTTCAGAAATGAAAAGACTAAGCATCATGTAATGAGCCCTCATTCAGATTAGATAGAAAGATAAATAGATAGATAGACAGATAGATAGATTCAAACTATTTGATAAAGTGAAATAACTCCGGAAAGCATGCAAGCAAGAAAATACCACTTCATTACACTAAAATTGAGTTTCAGGAGTCACTTCCTGGAGTTCACTTAACATCTATTTATGTTTAATAAATAGTCAATAACAGAAGCACTAGGAATTAATCATAATAGCAAATTAGATAGGAAGAAAAATGTGATTGTAATGTTGGACCAATGGGGCAAACTGTGCACTATTTAGTGAAGTAGATTAAGGGTCAGATTTTGAAGTAGTGTAAAGTCTCCTTATTTCATGGATTCTGTCTCCAACACTTTATTAGCTCTGCTTTTGTCTTTGATTCACAATTGGATTTATAGTAAATTTAATCTCAGTTTTCTCTCTCTCTGTTCCATGACATTTTCTGGCTGCTGAAATACTGCTTGCTCAGTTAGAAGCTATATATACCTAAAGCTTTGCTGTGTCCGGAGAAGTTTCAGAAAGCAAATGAACACAGTAGTGTTTTATAGATTTTATAAGTCAATAACTCATGTTAAGCATCAAATATCTTCTCCACAAATTACTGAACTTACTTTTTAAAAAAAAATTAATGTACTCTATGGTAAAGTACAGATATATAAAGGTATACTACATGCAGAATATTATTGAAAATATTTAAGTTGCAGGTTTGAGCACTCAACTTCAGACTGGTACAAACTTAAAGAACAACTTTAGACACTGGGACAGCAAAGGGATTAGATCTGATCTCCCTTTAGCTTTATAATTTAAAGGTCCCACCTTGCAAGTTTAAAGTCACAGTAAAGCAATAAATTCTTAATTGAATTAATTTAAAATGTATATTTAAATATCTTACTCTGAGAGTCAAACCAGGAAACTTTTTTTTAAGCTGAATCAGTAGATACAGCTATAAACTATTAGCTATAAATCAGTCTTTGAAGATCTTAGGGTGCCATTAATCCACATCTTTTAACTCACTAGACTCAAGAACATAATTCAGTAACATTGCAACTGACTCAGCAGTCCCCAGGAATGTGTCAGCTATTTTACTTTCAACCTTCTCAAATGAAAAAAAAAAAAAAAAAGTTAAAAATAGGAAGGATTTTAGCTAAACATTTGATTTCAAGGCTGGCCAAAATACCTAGGCTCTCTGTCTTCTCTCCTGGATTGTATTTAACTTAACAGAGGTGACATGTTTGGAGTCTCAAGTGTATCCTGCACAAAATATATCTAATTTCAGAAAGGACCTGAAAGCCAGAGCAAAAATGACACCAGTTGACAGCCATCCCAGCTCCTTGGCTTTGACACAAGATTTTACATTGTTCAAGCACTAAATATCAGCCCAGCAAACCTGATGCTTCCCCTCTGGACTGTGCAGTAAATGAGTTCCATCCTCCAGCACATGTGCTTGTGCAGTGTTTTGCTATTGCAGTATGTGAGTAATGGAGTATAAGGGTGTCTCAGACATAAATCACAGCATGTGGCCTCTCCACAATGTGCAATTTGCCCAGACTTGGGTGACCAGGAATTCCTGCTGGCAAGCACTCTGCGTTTTCCAGCTAACACCAACTGCACATGGCACAAGTGGGTGCCACGGAGGGTATCACTTAACCCCACGTGGGAATACTCCAGCATGCAACACATCATCTGTAACTTATTGCCCCTCAAGAAACTGCACTGCAATTTTAGAAGGCTTGTTCTAAATTACTGCTAGAATGTAAAGATAAACTCTGAATCGGGGAAATACGGACTCATGCAGACCGTGTTTTTCAGTTTTGACACTTTGCTATTTGCACAGGACACAAGAGATTATGGTCAAACCTGATTGTTTTGCTTACAGCAGAAGTTGTGCTAGCCCTGTGCTGACTGCTCCTGAACATTCTGCCTCCTTTAACACCCACCTCCATGGTACTTAGTTCTGGAGGGCAAAGTTCTCCCATTTGTGTAATTATTTTTTTTATTGCAGTGGGACTACATATACTTTTTACATGTTGATTAAAACCTAACTGTAGGGCTTGAGAACAAATCTCATCTTTTCATACTTTCCTAATTTCTAGTCATGACATGGAAGTTGTAATGGGATGAGGCAAATGCATTACATCATACAGAATGGAAGTCTTAAAAATAAGTAAATTTTCACATGTCACTTGAAGAAAAATCATGAAAAACACCTTCTGCAACTAGCTGAATGTCTTTATGTTTTGGCATAATTTCTTCTTCAGTGGAACCTGGATTAAAATTTCAACAATTGAGATAAATGCAGAACACTTTTTAGTTGCAAACCACACTGGATATCAGCAACATTGCTTCTTTATGAAACAGTTAAGCAAGAGCAAGGTAAGGTACAGATATATCATATAAAGGTGTACTATGTACACCTGCCTATATTACTTGAAGTGACTATTCAGATTTATGATTGATTAGTCAGGTTTCAAGTGATCGTATTTTAATAAGAACATCCATGGCAATAGGATGTAATATAAATTTTCTCTTTTTCACCATGATTTGACAGTCCAACACTGCAGTGATTAGCTACAGAAGAGGTAGGCATTATTATTTTCCTGAAGGAACAGTTTTCCAGCAAAAACATTGATTAGATGAGCTTGAAAATTTCATAGGAATATGACATTTTCATCTGCTTTTTTTTTTTTTCTTAGGATCATATCAGAACACTTGCTTTATCTGGCTAAAAAACCTTTAGAAAGCAATCTACCTTAAAATATTGTAGTAAGGTTAGGACAGAAATATTTCAGCAGTTTGTTTGAAATAAAGTTTCAAACTGTTTGATATATTGATGAAACAATTCAGAAGGAAAACAAATGTCAAAATATCAGAATTTCCTGTGGGTTGGGACACCGTTTTAGAGCCCACTCTTTGGAAAAGCATTTGCAGTAAGTTGTAAAAATGAAGACTAAAGTGCAGTTTGGGAACACATCCTTCTGGAAAAACTAATGAGCACTCTTCAAAAGTGATGTTGGGACCTGGGAACCACGCAGGGAATTGAATGGAACTAGATCACAATCATCCTTCCACTCCTTTGGAACTCTTAGAGACAAGGAACAAAGGAAGGAAGAGCTTAGAGCAGGTTGCACTCTCAACTACAACACTTTGCTGAATTTTTGGCCCTAGAATCATGAGGAGAAAAAAAAATAATGTCCTGATTCCACCCAGTAAGTAGAACAACTTCACTGACATTTAACCTTTATTCTTCTTTCAAGTAGTGGAAACATGCATAATTTCACAGTGTCACAACATCAGTTAAAAGAACATGACTCAGAGCTTCTGCTTGAAATGATTGGAAGTTAATCCTGGAATTATTCAAATAAAAGCATATTTTAGAGTAGCTGCAAGGTTTTTGGGTTTTTTTCAAATATAATTGAAGAAACCAGTAAAAATTTTGATTAAAAGGTTATTAGGTTATTTTCTTCCACGATCTTATTTCTGCTTTGAGGCTGGATTTTTGATGGCATGTTTTGTTTTTATTGCTTGCCTGCTTGCATTTTGATTTTGATTACTTTTTTGTTTTTTGATTTTTGTTTTTTTTTATTTAACAAAGTGCTACAGGATATTTGCTTGCAACTACAGACTTGCTGTGTCTGGCAGTCAGATGTAGCAGGATTTAGAAATATACTCTTTCTGGATCTTGAAAATGAAAGTATTGAATAGTTCCAATCTGAATTCAATCCATAAGCCTCAGGGTATAAATTGATCACCAGATGGGGTAAAGGAAGAAATATCCCCTGTTGTATATCACATGTACTAAGTGGGTTTAACACCTTCTTCTGAAGTATTCTGAATTGAGACAAGATGCTGGATAAGATGGAGTTTTGATCTATTCTGTTAAAACAGTTCCTCTGCTATTTTATTCCTCACCCAATGACTCATTTCATGCAATGGAATCCAGCAGCTCCAACTTGGGTGTCTTAAACAGACAGCACAGCAAGCCATGGAAAGGGATCAGGAAACTTCCTTGCTGACTTCAAATAGGAAACTGTTACTTTATTTGATAATTTTAGAAACCATTATGAACTTTATCAGCAGAACATTTAAACCCTCCAGCCAGCGTCAACAGAAGCAGCAGGTGTTCAAATCCTTCTGGAGATTCATCCCTTGGTTTGCAGCATGTGCTAAATACACCGTAAGGTGTTTTTGTCAGGGGGAAGTGATGAAGCAAATGTAAGGAAAAAAAAATTTTACAAATATAGAAATGAAAAACTTGTATATACTCAAGGATGGGCACCACATGGGCATCGCATGGGCATCTAAGAAATCAGAAGAGAGATCTTCTCAAGGATCTGAAAGTTTATATCCTTAATTGCAATTCATGCAAAGTTTGATGGCATGGTCAATGCTACCCGTAGCAATCTCACTCTCTATTTATCTTTCCAATTGCTGTCTCTATAGTCTCATTTTCTCCCTTCTTAATCTCTTGGCTTTCAGTGCAACCCATGTTGAGCTAACCTGAGCATGTATTTTGCCTCTATTACATGTACAGGGAATTTGTTTTATTGCCTCTGATGGCATTAGAGTTTGAAGAGCAACGAACTTGAGGCACTCCCCAAGACTTGGCAAAACATTCAACCTCTGAAACCTCCAGCTGATTACACAGTTTGCATATACATAGACACATTAATTTGTGTTGTAAGGCTGGGGAAGGGAATCTAGTGAACTCTGAAGATGCAATCAACAGCTTGAGCAAAGCTTTTTACTCTGACCTCAAAAGTTTATCCTGTCCTGCAGAAGCAGTCTGAGGTTACTCCAATCCCACCCCTCCCTTCTAAGCACTCTGTGGAATGAGGGATAACTGCATAAGTAATTCATATGCAAAGTTTCATCACTGAACAACAGTGTTTCAGTATCAGATTTGATGCTTAATACTCCACCCATTTTTAACCTGAGCTAGATCTGCTTTCTCATTACCCCTAACCCTCAAGCAATGGCATGTCTCCAGGACTGCTTTATTTTTATTCAAAAGCCAGAAGGAGGACTGATATCAGACATAGGTAAATTGTACTGCATGAACTGTTCATTTCCTCCCTTCTGTTTCATTTCTCCTAGTAGTTCTGACAGACAAATACGTTAGGAGCTGCTGAGGAACGTGTGATAGCAGTTTTTTTAATTAAGCAGATGGAGAAAGCTCACATTTCAACTATCAATAGAATGAGGATACTTAGAGGACTTAGAAAAGGTGACTCTTTGTTCATTTTGTCAAGTTAACAACTGAGATTCTGAAGTTCTGTGGAAAACAGCACCCAAAGGACAGATCTGCACATCCAAGAACTTCATCCAAGATTCCATTCAACTTGGCACTGATGTGTTGACTGATAAGAAGCAGGACTGCACAAACAGACACCTTCTTGTGCTGGGGGATACCAGTGCAGCCAACAGTTTTGCTGGTGTTCTGCAGCAGAACATCCTTGGCAATTGCTGTCACATTTGGTGTTCTGTACTGAAACAAGAACTAAGACACTGTTTCTGATCTGACAAGTTGGAACTTGAGTAATTTTGTGCTTCAGCAATTGCTATGTTCAACAGCACATCCAGCTTTCAGAGAAGTAGGACACTGGTTTGTATTTCATTGTAAAAAGGAAAACCCTTTAAATACAGATCTTATTAGCTGAGAAGAAAAGTAGGCAAGAGGAGAAGCCTACTCACTTACTTTCTGTGGAATTGTTCAAGTAAAACTTATTGTGGGAAAGATTTTCCAGATAAGATAGTTCTCCCTGTTTTTACACAGAGACCTTGCATTCCCATTCACATCACGCTTTTCTCTGAATCCCTAAACACAACAAATAATCATGCTTTAGTAACCACCTGCTTGGCTTATTTGAAGAATCCTTCTGTGATGGCATTAAATCCTGACCTTTGACTTTTCCTGTCTGATGCCAAAATGATTATTTCTGCTGGTTCTCAGTTTGACATCAGGGAGCAATTGGTTAAGCCTCTGATCCTTCGTCTTGTTATCTGCTGTTCTTATAGATGTCCATCATGCTTCTGCATTCAGATTTATAAAGACAGATTTAATATTCCAATGACTATAGAAATGTGCCTCACTTTCAACTGATATTAGCTCATCCACAATGTAGAAGAGCCAATAACGCTTTTGTTGGGTTTTTTCCCCCCTATATGCCCACAAAAACTGAAAAAGGGCAAAAAGACCATTCAGTCCATTGAAGCCAAACAGTCACAAATTTGAAGCCTGTAGAGTTCGGTTCACCTCCATAGAACAAACTCTGTTAATAAAAATTCTGCTATTGCTTGTCACATCTACATACAGATAGAAAAAGAAATTAAAAATATTTTCTATTTAAAGCATATTACAGATTTCTGCTGTCCTAAATAATGAAAAAAAGAACTAGCATTGAAAATTAAGCATTAAAAACATAAAAGCATTGGTTTCAAAGAAAAGCTTTTATTTTTCAAGTCACTGACACATTTGATTTCAGATATCTATGTTAACAAGAGTGAGGTTAATGTATACGTCCTCCCTTAGGTTAATGTCCATGTCTTTAGGTAAGGGTATACCTTAGAAATTAAGCATTCTTTATGAACTAATTGCCTTTATTTTGAAGTCACCATATTTTTTCAATCTTCTGTACCAAAAATGCTGACAAACTTTCTTCTAAAGCAAAGTTCAAAAGTAACAACACAAACAACCAGTAATTTTGGCGGCTAATAAAAATACAGCTCAGTAGGAACATGTGGTTTCTATGCAGGCAAAATTCTGTGCTAGCCCCCTTCTGATGAAAGAGGAGACCCAGACCAAAGACTCTGGCCCCCACAGTGGAGTAAATAGAGCTGTCACAGCCATGCTGCCAGAGCTGGGAACCTTGTGCCATCCTGGTATCCCAGCAGGGACTGGGTGGATCACCACTAGCTCCAGCACCCCCATTGCATGCTCCAGTGATTGCACATACCAGGGAGATTCCCATGAAAGCTGCTGTTAGGAATGCTTGGGCACTTGTAGGAAATGGAAGCTGATAGGCTGAAGAGCTCAAACACACATCAAAGTCAAGAAGTTAATGCCTGGAATTAGTGACAACAATGGCAGTGTCCTTGGTGATTTCCATTTGTGGCGATTTCCATTTGTTGTGCCATGTTCCACGGCACATCCATTGTGACAATTTCCTAATGCATTCACTCAGAGAAGCATAGGTTGTCGGTAATGTGACATTTTAATTTAAATTGTTCAATCAAATCACATTACATGTCATTTGCTGTTTGGTCAGAGCATTGAGGTTGTTTCTATCATTGCTGATTTCCCCCAAGTGCAGGTCATAGCATTAGTTGACATCAGTGCAGCAGCTCTATTTTACATTAGCACTTCTTCTTCCTGAAAAAAATTGATTTATTCCTTTGTTTTTATACTCTTCAGTACTATAGCTGCTTTCAAACCTGCATTGCTCTATCCTTCCTTTCAGGTAGGCAGGTATTTTATTCAGAATTTTCATCTGATTACTGTGGTTACCCAGTGTCCACAAGAGTTAAGAGCTCCCTACCAAATCAGCATATCTTTAATTCTCAATTTTTAATGCACACTAATGTGCAAAAATAAGTAGAATTGGTTTCAGTATTCCTTTGAATCTCTCCTCTGCAAGGCTGCTCCAGCACCACTTTGCCACTGCCAGGAGCCAGAACACCTTTGCTGTGCCCCTTGACTGGCTGGAGAACCTGAACCTTCTCTTACAAATAGATGTTGATGCTGGTTTCACTCTCTTTCTCTAGTCCATCTTTTATTATCTTACCTTCTGCAACTACCTGGTGCCTCTGACTCCATCCTGGATTGTACATTGTCCTTTATCCTTTCATTTAGATATTTGTGGGTTTCTCCCTGCCCTTCTCCCTTTTCTCTGGCATGCAAACTGTGAATTTTATTTTCTAATGCATGGATTCAGCACTTTGTGAATTCTACTTGCACAGTAGCTCCTGGCCTAAGTCTGTTCCCACTGAGGTCAGCTGGCAGCTTGCCACACACTTCAGTGGGAAGAGTCTCAAACTGTTCAGTGTGCATGCAGTCTCAAATCCACAGTTTGAAGGATGACATTATGTCTCAGCCTCGCTCAGTTTGATCTGTTGATATTTTAGCCAGTTTAACATCTTATATCATGCTCTTGGCATGTTGCTCTGAAGCTGAACACCCTCCCATCTTTTGTTACCTTTGTGATTACACTCTCCATGGGTTCTTACAGTGCTCTCATCACTGTTGTATCTGAAGCCCTTCCAATTATTCAAGGAGTAACTAACATCGCTCACATGCAATTCATTTCTGGTCTCCCAGGAGGAGCTCAGTGGAGAGTTTTGCCATGGCTTCCTCTTCCCCACATCAAACACAATCTATCCCCTGGCCTACCCATCAACTAAAAATTTAGGGTTGGTAAGAACACGCTGTCTAAAAAAATCCCTCTCCAACCATAATGAATGTTTCCAAGGTCAAGACATTGCACTGTTCCCTATGTAAGGGTCTGGTTTTGCTCCAGCATGTATCCTGATACAGATGTCTGGGCTACCTAACTCTGCAGGAGGCCATCTACATTCCAGATGTGGATTCTTGTTCAGATCATACTGGCATTACGTGCCATAGTCTTGACTATTTCTCAGATGTAGCCTGAGGGATGTAGCAGAAAACACTTAGATGTGCTGAAAGGATGGGTTGCCTCACAATTTCAAGGATGTCCTTGTCTTTGTCCTCAGGCAACATCCTTGTCCTCCCAAGTCCATCCACAGAAGTTTCTATTCCCTCACTGTCTTCACATGCCCCCCAAGTCTGTCTGTTGACACAGCAGAGACCTGGCACTGCAAAATAAAATAATGACTGGCTCATACAATGTCTCAGGTTTGGTATTGACCAAAGGCTGGGAAGTAAAAGAAAGAAGAGAGAAATGCCATGGGTTAGAACAGCAAGTGATATCAAAATTAGAGTGCTAGTTAAATGTAAGAAAAGATGTAATAAACTGCACTAGCATGTTTGTATCTATTAGGAAAATAATAATTCACTATAAAAATACCTAAGAGTCACTGAATACCCCAAAATACAATTGATTCCAGTGGGGGTAGGAAATATTCAAGATTGGATCTATATGGGGGATTGGAATTGCCTCTCATGATATTGTTCATGACAGTTTATTCTACATTAGAAAGAAAGCAATGCTTCACAGAAGCTGCAAAACTCCAAGTTGTATGAAAACAACACTTTGGAAATTAAATCTTTACGACCTTGTCTCAGAGGATGTTTTCAAATGTTAGTCTGAACTGAATGTGCACATAGGGCAAAGGATATGAAATATTCAGATTTCCAAATCATCTTTCTGGCTCTGCACACATGCAAAATCTGTCAGTTGCAGACGGATTAAACTCAGCTCTCATCCCTCCTCAGTGCCATTGAGCATTAACATGTAAGACGAATATGCAGAAAGAAAGGAGGGTTTAACAGATCTCTGCTTTCTTTTCTCTTTCCATACAAAATCATCTTTTGTGAAATTAAAACTGAAATAGTTTGAAACTGAATAGCAAGGATTTTCTGTCTTAAAAAAATATCACATTTTAACAACAAAAAACTAATCAAAAGTGTTGCCTATCTCTTTGTGAACAATTGGCATGAGGACCTAAGGGTTGTTTTGGTTTGTTTTTTTAAACACTATGAAAAAAGTGAAACATATGAAAGTAAAACTCATCATTTTTAAACAGTTCATCATTTCACAAATGAATCATGGCTGTGATAAATAAAGTATTTCTGGATGATCCAGTCTGTCCAAGGGAACAGCAGATGGTGTAGAATGTCACTTGTCCTGCTGGCCCTCAGAGGTGCCATATTCATCTAAAAGCAGATTGGTAACAGTGCAAATGTAAAATATTCTGATCCCAGACAGCCACCACATTGATTTACCAGTGGTATGGTTCTTTAAAAACAGAAGGCCAAACCACAAACCAAACAAAAATCACTTGAAGATGAAGTAGTGTGTTTTGAGGCCCTTCTTTTTTTTTTTGTAATACAAGCTGAAATACTCACTACTTCAGTAAACAGCATGGCTTTAAGAAAACATTTGATTTTGGGAATACCACAAGAAAATCTTGACAACAAAACTGTCAAGTAAAGTGGAATAGCTATACTGGGAGTTAAATAATCAGTTTAGTTAAAATAGGACATCCTGGATACTCTGAGGGAAAACATGATTTTCATTAGAAGTTTTTATTTAAAATCTGGAAAAGTCTAGGAGTGATATTTGTTTAAAACTTTCATATGTTTCTTTTCATTAAAACAGTTGTAACCTTTCTCTGTCCCCAGTGTTTATTCTTTTAATGGGCCCCCTGAATAAAGCACTCAGATATTATAAATAATCACTTTTGCAATTAGCTTTCCAACTTTCAAAGAAGTTATTGGATGAATCAGGGATGGAATGGGACCAGTTAAGTTATTATGGAATCATAATAGGCAAATAAATTCTGAAACAGCATGGGAATGAAAACTTCTTCTCTTTCAGAAATAGCTTTTATTTTTTTTCTTTTTGCTAAAGTAAATGGCTTTAATGATTCATTCCACAATAGTCAAATGTCTGCAGGAAAATATTGCCTTTGAGGGTTATCTAAATAGTTACTCAGCTTAGTATAAGTTCACAGTGGAAGATGGAATCTACATTAATAACATGAATTATGAAAAAAACCCTGCCTGTGATCTATAAAAAAATCTGTGAGTGAGATTAACTATCCTCAACTAAGAAGCTTTCCCTTGTTATAAAAATCAGCCTGAAAAGCCATACATACATCAGTAATGGAAAGATTTTTCTATTTAATATGACACATAAATATAATGAATGTTAAATTTTACTCCTTTTGGAAATCAGAATTTTCCATTTGTTCCTCTGAAATACTGTATTTCTGAGTACCTTGCTGAGTTCTAATATTTTCTCTGCCCCTCCATTCCTCCCTGCTCAATAAACTTTCTAGGGAGAAGAAATTCAGGGTAAAATCCAGCATAGGAAAAAAAAAATCTTTAAGCAAAAAATATTTTTGTCTTTCTTCTGCTTCCATGCTTTTACCTGATCTGTTTCTTAGTTTTTTCTTTTTCATCATCATTATAGCCACAGTGCTGGATTTTGGTAAAGAAGGCAGAAGAAAGGAGGATATTTAAATAAATTTAGAAGTGTATTTTTAAGATTTATTTTTAAAATTATTTTTATAATGAACTCAAGGGAGATTTCTATTCCTTAGCAGGAATTGCCATACTAAATTGATTAGTCACTCATCCTGACATTGTTCTTCATCTCCAGAAGCTGAGGGGTTTAGTGAAAGGAACTCATTAGAAATGCACTTTACAATTCCATACTATCCTATAGAAAGCAAACAACAAAAAGGCTGCTTCTGTCAGCCACCATTTACCCTGCAAGGATAGCAGGAATTAGTGAAATTGTTCTATATTGGATAAAGACCTGTCTAATTACTAAACTATTCACTGTTACTGGTGGACATTTGGAAAGAGCACATGCTAAAGCCTGGTCTTTTTCTGTTTATAATATGTACTGATATATCACCATGCCAGACTCACAGCTCCATGAGCTGAGAAAATTGCACTGCTGACAGTCACATCTTTTACCAAGTAAGAGCAGAAATTCTATGCCACAAATCCAGATTCAAGGGTTATATACCCAAACCTTTCTGTACCATATGTTTAGCCTGAGATTTTGATCTAACACAGTGACAGTTGGATATAATCTTTATTGGTCTTACCTTTGCAGAGGTTAAATGCACAAATGAAACCAGCCTGTGTGGATTTAACTAGATTTTTAAAATGATATGAACAGGGTGGCAAAATGCACACACAGAAAATACAAGCAACTTTCCTTTGCTGACCCAGGTTTGATTTGATTCAGCACAGAAGCATAGAAAATGTTAAAGGTCTGGGTTATGTTTTTGAAAGAAGACTCCATAGAAAATATGCACACAAATTACTATAATGAAGGACAGTTGGCAAAAATGATAAGAATGATAAGGAAAAAAAGTGAGCATATTTCAGTCTGAAATAGTCTTTCTCTATCACAAACCATCTGTTTCCACAAAGACTTGGAATGATGCTTAGCCATGTTTTCCTAGCTGGAAATAAGAAAAAGGAAAGTATTTCTGTCAAATCTCCATGATCACGCTAGCAATTTTTTAATGCCATGGTTCTGAAAATCTTTTCTTTGAAGTCAGACTCCCTGGAAGCACTGAATTCACAGTTTGTGGCAATGTCTTAATGTAAATCAACAAATCATTCTACTGGATTCTTATTCTTGCACTCCAAAGCAAATAGAAATATTCTGTGTTCAATACTAAATCACTGCTTTTAGGAAAAAATAAACACTTGAAAAAAGTGCTTCAGAGCAAGCTACATTTTGATCAGCAAATGAGAGCTTAGTTTTTGTCATTTTCTTCCCCAACTCATCCCAGGAAACACAGAAGCTGATTTTTAGACTTCTTGACATTTAAAACAGTGAAATAATGAAACACATTGCATTTAAAAATAGGACTCACAAATTTAATTTGTTAGCAAATATTTTTAAGTAATTGGCAGGAAATTATTTTTTTAAATTTTTCTGGCTACATGGTTCAATTTGAAGCTCTTAAACTAAAATTGGATGGGTGTATCTACAGTTTGTGAAGTAATAATGCTAACTCTAGGTTTAAGTTCAGCTGAAATTTGCCCAAGCTTTTTCAGATGCTACTGTAGGAGAGAAGCTTGCCTCATTTGAACTATTTTCTGATGCAGAAGCTTCTTAGTGAGGAATAATGTCAGATTGTGACTTATAACCCATTTCTTCAATGCCACTTACATCATCTCGTAACTAATCATGGAGAGGTCAAAAGATTTCAAGAAGACAACTGACTTAATAGAGTCCTATTAGCACAGGTCAGACAGCAAAATGGGATTCTAAAGTTACGCAGTCCAAGTGTGTCTTTGGTCAAGTCACATGGAATAGATGTGCAGCTTTTTTTCCATTTTCAAGCAAAATGAATTTATGGCCATGCCCATGTGCTGCATTATGTGTTAAATTAATGCATCAAGCAGCAATCTCTCAGCAGCACAAACAATTCTGTACTTTGCTGACACACTGCCTTAAGGTGGAAGAAGAATGTTCTCTTAGCTGATAGGGGCTCTAGGTGTATTATATCCTGCAAGGTCTCTTAAATCACTTCAAATAATTAATTTGGAAGGAATTTTGAATAAGAAAAGGACGTTTCTTTAGTATTTTGTCCTCAACCCGTGATTTAGGCAATTTTGGTATGGGGTTTGAGAGATCACTGGTTGTGTGCAGCTAACAGGGAACCACAGGCAGCAGCACTTGGCCATTTTGGCAGATTTCTGTGTCACTCATGCATAAATAACCCACCTCAGGGGTGGGTTCATCAGGAGAAGGCTTTTGAGTGAAAAAACTTCTAATAACAATTTTGGCTGAGCAGATAAATCTATATTGATAGCAGTTACCAGAAGCAAAGTTGGTGACAGGTATATCCAAAAGATTCTTCAAAGCTCCAAAACACCATTTTAAATTCTGAGAGTTTAGGATATTTATGAGGTTGGACAAGTTGTTGGGGAGAGGGACAGAGAGTTAATGGCTGTTGAATGAGATCCATTTATAGGTGAAGTTTCAGATAACCTGTGAATCATGCCAGGGGCTGGGAAACTTTCCTTCCTGCAGTTTGAATTCTGGCTGTGTACTGTATCACTCTTACCAATCAGAGTGCAAAAGACCAGAGTTTTGATGTTGACTTCACATTCTCAAGCCAAACTCTAAATAAAGTTTTCTTATTTAAAAAGTGTTACATACAGGCACCTTGGATTTTGAGAACAGACCAACGTGGCAACAGACAAATAACTTACAGTTTTTAGTGACATTCAAATTCTTTTAGTCTGTGACCAATTCCCATGTATCTGTTTAGTGATGGATTTGGTGCTTAGTGTGCCAGATTTCATAGCTACGATTCTTCAGACTCTGTGACACACTCATTTGAAGATTAAACAAAGCAGTCTTTACAGCACAGCAGCAACCTAAAACATGAGCCAGTTTCACATGTACCAACACAGCACCAGAATGGAGCATCAATGCAAATAGGCTATTATAAAAAAAATAAAGCAGGATGGGAATTTTAGGCATGCCTTGAAAATTTCAAGTGGATCAAACTGAATTTAGTGAAGCTGGAATTCAGTCAATATGCTGGAGGCATATCAGCCTGGCCTAAATTAAGATAACTATGAATGATTTAAGAAACTGACCAGGGGTTGGGATTGTACTCCATCACATTTCTGGTACTTTCAGATATATCATTTGTGATAAGCAAGTGGGAATGACGGCTGTTCTCCTGTGATCAGTGAGCAGATGGATCCCATATTTCAATAGGAAGTAAAGCTACAAATGACACAGCCAGATAATGATGGCTTTTGCCAATAGCCTTTGATAGAATATCTTTTGTAATAAAATAAGATCCTTGTGTATGGTCTATAAAACAGCATTTCAGAAAAGGCTTTGAAAGATTTTTATTTTTTCCTTTTAAATAATGTGCTTCTGCAACAATATCTACAAAGACACAGGCCAAATACTCAACATCTGTATATCTTATTTCTTATTTTGAACAGACATATGGCACATTCACAGATGTATTTTCCCCCAAATAATACAAACCAGAAAACACATTATCATTTCCATTAGTTCTTTATCAAGAGAAAGGAAAAAAATTCTATAATTCTCATTTCAGTGTAAGATTTTTTATCCATTCTGCCACCCTTGAAACACTAATGCTTATGACACTCCTTACAACACAGTCCTAGTCGCTCAGCTAGTTTAGGACTTACCTTGTCCTAATATATTTTAGGATCTTTCACTCAAAGTGCATCACACGTTATCTCTCATTGTTCCCCAAAAGCTATGATCAAGGTCCACATTTTGGATTTCTCTCTCCTGCAAGTATCATATATCAAATCACTGTCCAAGAACAATAAACCTTAAATCTTCTCAACTTTCCTAATACATATATTGCTGCCACTATGCTCCTAAAACTGTTCCTGTCTTTGTAATTATTTATATGTGTGCCTCAGCCCAAGTCCAGATTTGTGATTAAATGTATTATGCAAATGAAAAGATTCATCTCTGAAAAAACATGGTGTATGACACAATGTAACACAGTATGAGACATGCAGCTGCCTTCCTCACATACTTTCCTGGTCTTTGAGTTCCTGTTGCTTCATTTAACCAACTGGTTGCACATTGCATAAAACAAGCTTCTCGTATTGTGTCTGAAATTTTGGCAGTTTCTTAGTATTGTTTTCCTCTTTCGAATAACTTCTATACATTAATGTAATCCTACGTTCTGTTATGAATAAAAAAAGTCTCCTTCCAGTCTAAACAAAAGCAGAACATGTATCACAAACAACAAAAGCTAGAAAATAAGACCCAGAAGTTTTAGTGTTGTGTGTGGAGAAAAAGGACAAGAACACTCATGATGAAAAAACTCTTTTAATAGGAACAGAATGGAGTTGCACTGGTGCATAAAATAGCATGTGCTTCCTACCACTCATATTCCAGAGCATTTTCATTTGTCAAAGAGGACCTTCACAGGCCCTTTTAGTGATATGGAAAAGGAGAGAAGATGAAGTATGCAACAAGTGAATTATGAGTTCCTGAGATAAAGGCACCTCTACAAAATGGAGTTTAGATAGTATTAAGTGAAAACATTGCTACCCTCTTCAATGTGTTTGAAGTCCTACAATCAGGAATGCACATTGAAATATACCCCATTGAGAATATGACATCTCCTCAGAAACAAGTAAGAGAAAAATACAACAAGAAGTAAAAATACTTACCAGGTGGAAAGGAAAGATACAAAGAAAACAATATGCAGATGCAGCTTGATTGTTGCCTGTTCCTGTCCTCCTCCTACTTCTTTTTACAAAAAAATAATATGAAGTGAAAGGTGCAATATGCCCCAGCTGAAACCAGCACAGCCTGTTTCATGCAACATACTTGACTAAAAGTACATTCCTTGAGAATATGATTATGATTTGCTGACCTGGCAGCAAATATTTGACTTGTATCAGACTAAGAAACAGGGAATTTCTAGTCTTTTCTTTAAAGGAGAATTATCAGTGTTTCCCTCAACTTTCCTATTACTAATTTGGAAAACTTTTCTTTGGAAATCTTCAATCCACAGCTATGCTTTGAGAAAGGGAGCAGTTTACCTTAGCTGTTGACATCTGAGGGCTTTTCCTTAAAGGACAGCAACAACTTCATTCTGCTACCCATCTTCCCTGCACGGAAGCATTATCCAAAATACATATTACTTCAATTTAATAACAAAACATTGTGTTTCCTTAACTAATAAACTTTAATGACAATGACTCTCATGTGAATGTTTTTAAACATGTCCTATGTGCCCAAGCTGTCAACTTCCAAAGCTAAAACAACAGTTTCAGGGCTGCACATGCCAACACCTGAGCTCAGCTTGAAATCCCTGATGTTGATCCAACCACAGAGACAATCAAGTCTAGTACATGTTAGCAGATACAGTCCAAGCGCCAAGTGTTTATGGTTGTTTTCTTCATGAAGGAAAAAACAACAGGCAAGTTTTACTGGGAGAAAGTTAAGAACCCCATCTAAGCAGAGAAGAGGCAGCTTGCTCCTTCCTTCAAGTGGAAACGCATCCAACACTGGAAGATGTAATTGCAATGAAATGTAATTGCAACACTGGAAGATGTTAAGAAGGATAGCCATTAACACTTTTATTGCAAGGGAAAGAATCAAACTTTGGCCAAAGAGTCAAGATTTGTCATTTCCTGTCCTAACAACACTTCAGTTTCATCTAGCAACTCTTAAAACTGCTTGCTAACTTTTTCCGTTTATGTATTCAGTTACAAATTGTTATAAAGAATTTAAAGCAAAACCAGGGAGGGAGATAATGTGTATTAGCAATTAATAAATTGTCCTGTCTAAGCTGGTGTGCATTTTTGTTCAGTATTTGATGAGCATTCCTGCAGAAATGTGCTTGGGAACTGCAGATTCTCTCATCTGCAACTCTATCCCTTGTTACTCTGCACAGTAACTACATGGGCTCAGTGGTGCAAAATATATGAACCCCTAAGTATCCCCTGAACTATGCTATACACTGCAGAAACAGAAATTATTATGAACAGCCTGTTAGCTTGTTTTCACAGTACACATGGACTTTGTGTGCAAGCACGTCCCAGAACACTTCCCACCATTTGAATCATGAAGGGCCGGATTTTACCTCAAAGCTCTTACGTTAAGCACAGATTTCCTCAGCTAACAGCCCTCCTGGATTCCAAGGGCCTGAAAAGAGGCATCACAGGAGGGAAAAAAGTGGAGCAGGGGGAGCTCAGGAAGCCAATCAGCGCTGAAAATGTTTCTGAGCAGCCACAGAAGAGCTTGCATGCATCTTCCTGAGACTCATCACTAATTGTCTTGAAGTCTGACCCTGCTAAACTCTTACAGAGAAAATGACAGATTTCAGCTTAATTAGCTCTTGTTTCCTTGAGTGCACACAAAGCAGTGCTGCATTTAAGCTCTTACAGAGCCTGTGGTGTCAGAAGGAAGCTGAAGGTTTCTCTCGTCCTTTCTCTCCCTCTGACACCCGCGTCTGCTAATGAACGTGGCTAATCAGCCAGGCTGTGCGGAGCACCTCTTCTCCTGCAGGAGCTGGAAGTGCTTTACCAGCTGGATGCAGAGCCAGATCTGGGACACGCTGGCAGAATTCCCACTTACTTCAATGGGACCAAGATTGATCCTACATGAGACATTATCAACTGCAGCCACCTGCGGGGAGGGAGTGGGGGAACACAGCAGCTGTTCAGCAGCCCGCGGTAACGTAGAAACAAGAGTTCAGCTCGGAAATGAGGAATGCCGTATCCAATTGCAACTGCAGGTGGAATTTAGGTGAGCAGAATGCTACTGCCGCAGTTGGGATTTGGCATCAGCTTTCAGGCCAGCAGTACCCTGAGACCTTTCCCAGTGAAGGGTCAGGAGCACAGTGGTCTAATGGACACAGCATGGGACTGGGAAACAGGCATCCTTGAGAGCAGCGATGCGGCTGTCCTTGGAAGTAACAGGCTGACCGTCTGTTAACAAATTAGCCTCTTTAACCTTCCATAAATCCCCTGAAACACAGGGTGCTGTGCTGAAGGCTAGAACAGGAGGTGGACCAGTCAGCCTATTTATTTTCCTGCCTAGAGATATTTTTTTCTCAAAAAATTACTTTCGCCCTGTAACTGTGGACAGATGCAGCAACGCCTGACTAAAAAAATGAACAAAACTTCCTTCCCCCCAGCTGCCCCCATCCTGAAAAGACTTTGAGGGAGACAATCACACTCTAGAGCCAAAGGTGCTCCAGAGACAGCCCAAGATGGATGGGTGATCAATTTGGCTTGAGGGTAACTTTAAAGCACAATGTCAGTGTACACTTTCAGGAAAATGGTTTTAATGCACGCATTAAAAAGCTATTATTGAATTGAAATTAATAAGCATAGAGCTACCTATTGTGTATTGCTCTGCATCAACCACTGTGCAGTCCATAGCTTCTCTAAGCTGTCTGTAAACTCACTCTGTTGGCCTTAAGCACATTCTCAGTGGAGTGGTGAATCTCAGTCAATCCTCACTTAGGAAAGACTTCTAAGAAAGACACTTCAGATTATTGAACCTTGCCTTAACACCCTTGCTATTTCTGTACCATGCTGTGGACTTTGTTTCTCTGAAATCTTATGTTCTATGCTGTAGTTTTACATGGATTTTAAAAAGAGGCAAAACCTCAGATTTTTATGTTTATTTTAGTACTAATGAAATATAATTTCAGTTACCTTTGCATATAAAATTACAATATGTACTAAGCCAGCAGGCCTCACAAAAATGTAGATTATTTAAGGTATACTTCTGTAATAATATCAACTCAATAAGCTGTACAAATAGATACTTCAGTCTTATTGCTGCATAAATAGTTGTATTAGAGTGAAAATCACCCTAACTCTCAAAATCAACCTGAGAACCAATCATGTCTTAGAAATTAAAAAAGAAACCAAATGGCACACAATTCCTGTGCTGGGCAGAGTGATACATTCCACTTTAAGAGAAAACATAGTCTTTCTTGGTCAAAAGTGAGGTATTAATCATAATCTTTGCAGCCAGTTCATTTAAAGTGACCTTTCATTTTGGAATTTATAATTTGGATATAACATGCTTTTGCAATTGCCTCTTTTGTTCCCAGTCAAATTCCATTCTGAGACAGTCGCTGGGGAAGATGGGATGGAGATGCATTATGATCAAACCAAAAAATAATGTAAATATTCGGAAATAGTATCTTTTTCATTTTTTTCATTTTTATTTTCATAGACTCATATGCTTTGCATCCAGTTTTACAGCCAAGACATGTTCACAGGCAGTCTTAATATGTGATTATTACAATTAATTTGAACAAAAAGCATCCTGGGAGCAACTAACACGAAGTCTCCAAAGCAGGATATGAAGAACCTCTGATGCTGATATTTTTATTTTTTTTTTTTTTGCAAAGAGAGGTTTGAAAGTGCAGATTTAAAACGTATTTTAAGAAAAAAAAATTCATAGAGTAAAAAATATACTTTCTATAAATCTAACTGAAGTTTCAACTTAAGCCAGGGAAGTGCACTTTGGTCTCTGAACTCTCAGCATAGTCATTTAAGCCTTAAGATTTTGTGTCTTGCAAATAGACTGTGCTGTCTCCACACCAAAATACCTGCCAAGCCTTCTGTTCTTCTTATTGCTTTGTCATTTATTACACCAGAAAGCATCTGGCCTCGGGCATGGTCCCTTTTAGTAGGAGAAATAACATGAAAGAACAAAAGAGTAGACCACAAAAAGCAAACTAAACACACACATGTACACAAAAAAAAACCCCAACCAAACAAACACCAACCATCCAATCAACCAAAAAACCCCAAAAGTCTGAAAAACTCAGACCACCAAAAGAAGCCCCCCCCAAAAAATCAAACTGACAGAAAACAATCCACCCCCCCCAAAACAAATTCCTAAATTACAGCCAAAGCATTTCTATACCACAGAGGGAAGGGAGAAGAATACGAAAAACCACCAACACTGAGATGTGTCTGGGGTCCTTACAGATATCACAGAAAACTGTGATATTATTTTATCACATATTTATTATTATATTTATCGGACACATTATTTTCTTGGCTTATACTGTCTGAACTAATGCATTGACATTAGAGCAGCAGTCCATATTAAAATAAAAACCCAATTATCTGGGAATATTTGTTGGTTTGTTCATTTTTTTTACGTCATCTTATGCTTTTAAGCACAAAACACTTTAATTTTAAATTTTACACAGCAACGACATGAGCAAAAAGAGAAAGGAGACCTCTCAGCACCAGCCCCAAAAATTTTCTTTGTGAACAAAAACTCCATCTGGTCTCCAATCTACCTCACAGTATCTGGTTTGCATCTGCAACTGAATGCTAAAGTTAATGCTAGGGGAAGTCTTACCTGAAGGCAGACTGTGATACCAGGACTGTGTATATGCCACAAAACCCCTGATTGCAAAGTCCTCCTCCATGTAAAAGTGGGTTTATCTGCTAGACCAGGGTCTGAAAGGCAGGAAACAATGGGTTTACTGGAAAAAGATCAAGATAGTAAAAAGTGAGTCTTGCCACAGCTGTCACACCAGCTGTTTCAGACACACATTGGCAAGTGAGACCCTCAAGATTACAATTTGTTATGTATCCTTACCTGCATAGAAAACAAATACCAGTGTTTCTCACACATTCTAGTATAACACTATTTTGTTATATGGAAATAAAGTATTATAAATCTGTTTTGTAGAATTAATAATTAAACTTTTTTTTCCACATGACTTCATTTTTTCTACTGTAATGAACTTACTTTACCAACCTTGAAATCTGGATTACAACTGCAAAGAATGTCACACTTCAGCTAATGACAGAGTCTAGTTCAGGGTAACATTAGCAACACTACAGTAAAATATTACAAGAGAGACTATTTAAAGTTTATAAAATGTAACAGAATATATTAGAGAGACATGTGGGCTTAATTTTCCATTCATGTAGATGTAATTCCTTAAACCTCCATGTCTTATCTATGACTGTGTGCAAAAAGAACCAGGCCAGTATACTCCACAGAGCAACACACAGATTTGGGATTTGACTACCAGACCATAAATAGATTATAGTGTACTTAGGCTCCAGTTCAGTTCCAGAAAGACTTTAATCTCTGCTGTCAATGGAGGCTGAGATGAACCTTGACTCTTGAAATCACATTTGCTTTTTGCAAATTAACCTCTCTTACAAAATAAATAGAAAAAAAGACTTTTGCATATGCTCATGTACACACATGCTCTTGTGAAAATATGTCATCAAATTCAATTTCCATTAGCTGTTATTAAATATTGAGACATTATTATGGACACAGGCTGATTACATGATCAATGAGTAATGATAACAAATAATTATTCATTATCTGAAATGTTAAATCGAGATCAATACCCATAATGGTTCTAATAAGAGGTTCATACCATTTGAACTGTAGGGATCTTCTGACCTCAAAAGCACATGAACCAGGGGATATCTGCTGCATTTAGCCTGATTACTTCATTATGAATGACATAAGAACTGGGGACAAAATCTACATATGAACTGGAAAGTACTCAGGTTCTTAGATACCTCGAGCAGCTTAACTGCTTAGAGGGGAAAGTATTTGCTTATGGCACGAACACACATTCACACCTGTTGTTGGAATGGTTTCCAGTAACAGAACCAGTTTATCAGAGTAAGTGTTAATACTTTATTCCTTTTTCTGCTAATCCCATTTTCTGTTTTATTTTAACTGACTGCAAGATTGCTGCAAAGTTTAGAGCCCTGTTGGGCTTTAAAGCTTATATCAGTTTTCAGCATTTTTATAACTACAGCTCACATTGTGTTGGTTAATCTGAGTCTGCTTGAAATCACTTTGGTTCAGTCGAGCACTGACCTGTTGCTGAAGTATGGTCAACAGAAAGGTTTTGTTGAAGAAAAAGGTAATGTATTAATAACTGCAATCCCTGATGAATTAATATTCAAATAAATATATAATATAGAAGCAAAGATTAGAATCATAGAACCATAAAATTGGAAGAGACCTTTTAGACCATTTAGTCCAGCTGTCAGCCCAGCACTGCCCCTGTAACCCCTGAACCACTAAACCACATCCCCCAGTGCCAGATCCAGGTGCCTCTTGAACACCTCCAGGGATGGTGACTCCACCACCTCTCTGGAAACCCATTCCAATGCCTGACCACCCAGGCAGCAAAAACATTTTTTTCTAATATCTCATTTGAATCGCTCCTGCCTCAGCTCAAGGCCATTTCCTCTCATCCCCTCACTGCAGGCACAGCAGAAAAGGCTGGCCCACACCTCACTACGCCCTCCTTTCAGGAGCTGTGGTGAGGGATGAGGTCCCACATGAGCCTCCTCAAGACCAAACACTCCCAGCTCCCCCAGTCATTCCCCAGAAGATGTTCTCTAGTCATTTCACAAGCCTTACCCTTTGCTGGGCACACACCAGGATCTCCTTGTCCTTTTCAAACTGGGGGGCCAGAAGTGGATGCAGCACTCAAGGTGCGGCCTCACCAGTGATGAGGACAGGGAAAAAAATCTCTTCCCTGGTCCTGCTGGCCACGCTGTTCTTGATACAGGCAAGGTGCCATTGGCCTCCTTGGCCACCTGGGGACATGCTGACTCATGTCCAGCCACAGTGGACCAGCATTCCCAGGTCCTTCTCCATTGGGCCACTTTCCAACTCCTCTACCCTGGCCTGTAGCACTGCAGGATTTTTTTGTGGCCTAAGTGCAGTGCCTGGCACTTGGCCTTGTTGAACCTCAGGACATTTGAAACAATGCACTACGGGATCTGTTGAAAAGCTACAGTTATTAATGCGGAGGCAAACTTTTTTTCCACTCTGTACCAAAAATTTATTCAATTTAAATTTTTACGGTACTCTCGAAAGAGGCAGGGCTCAGTTTCATTTTAACTATGGGCCTGTTGTGGCTCATAGTACAGCTCACAGCAGCCCAGCTGACCCCCAAATCATTGAACTGAAACTTAAGCAGAGTTCAAGTTGAGCCTCTAAATTACACAAAAGATGAAACCTTCTTGAAAAGTGGGGCATACTCCTCTGTTACAGTTTCTGATCTAGATCATCTTCTGAGCCTCCCTCTGGGACTGCAGGTTGTGGAAAAGACTCACTGTTCCTCCTGTTCCTGAGTTTATGCTGCTGAGTCCTGCCTAACAAAACCTTGCCTTACCGTCACAGCATGCTCCACAACACAGTCCATATTTAAGAAATAACCTAGAGTAGCACTGTACCTTATCAGAAGCCTTCAGGCTGTCTGCTCAGACAGAGGAACATTGTGAGCCTTCACAGGCTGCAAGCATCTACTAGGTCTATCCCCCTGCTTCTCAAGCCCAACCTTTTTACCCCTTATAGTTCATGCACTGCACCTATGGGCTCTTCATTACAGTCTGTGCTCTTCACCTGTTTTCCCCAGCTGAGGCCCATTGGGGATGGGGCTGGATCACAGCCCCATTCCCAAGTATCATAAACCAGGTACCTACAGCCTTACTTCCAGTAATGATTCTCCATCTATCCCTCTCATTCCTTGGTCTCCAAGGTCTTCTGGATTCTAGCATGTGTATTACCTGCACTGTCTGAGATGCGCTACCCCTGCCAGCTACAGCATTCATCTTACCCAGTGTATCAAACCACAGACTTTTATCTATACAGGATTGTTAAATATGTTCCCTGGGGTAGCATGAACCCAATGCAACACACTGGTTTGGAGGATATTGAATTTATTTCCCATGATGGAAGAGGTCTTATATCTCACTTGGGGTTTTATGCTACCACTGTACCCCAGACTGATGAGGTCATTTCTTTAAGAAGAATCTCATTGCAAGAACATTTGAAATAAAAGAAATGGAAGTAGTTTTTAAGAGCAATAACATTTTAATTCAACCATTTAAATCTAATGCTCCCAGTATGGAGACCCTTACCCCGTATTTCTACTGAAGTCAGTTGGAGGGGTTTCATTTATATGTGAAATCATACCCCCAATCATACCCAAACATAAATCAGATGATTTCGTTTTCATGGAGGAGAAAAAGTACGAGAAAAGACTCTGCTTTGCTTTTTTATGAAGTAGGCAAACATGTGATGAGAGTTGTCAATTGAAGTACCATGTCACCACTGATGAGAAGAGTGGATCCTTTGCCAGTGCCTGCGAATGCAGCCCACCTGCCATTCCATAGCCTTGGTGTAGTTCCACTCATTTCCTTAATGCCCAAGCCAGAGAAATGGAACTTTGTGCACTGATAAAAATCTAATAAGGAATAACTAGGCAGGTTCTGTATGGTGACAGCACAATCTTCCAGCCAAGAATATTAAGTATCCCTGTGCTTCATATGTAGTAGTTTAATACCCCCCCATACCTTCCCTAAGTAGTCTTAATTGGCCTTAAAATCAAGGTACCCTAATTGATAAGCCTCTTGTGAAATGCCTGGTCTGCATTATTTTGCAGCAAAAATGCCAAAAAGTTTTCTGCATGTTCTCAAAGTACTGTACGACTGGTTAGTATCTTCAGCATCAGTCTTTCTGCTGATTAAAGGTCCTGTGCTGAGAAATTCCCTCCTCCCCACAGATGTATTTTATAATATTTAGCACTCAGTGCTTTACACTATCAAAGCGTTGTACGCATGCTATCTAATATCTCCTAATTAACTCATACATCTCCTATTAAAAAAGCATCTAAAATTAATGACATATGGTATCGCTGGCTTTTGTACAACACATGCAAACGCAGCTCTCGGGTTTTACAAGAAACGTGGGTAAGCTGAGATTCCTTTCTGAAATCTGACGAACACTTTGCCATATCCGACTTTCAACAGAGAGGAAATGAACAACGATGCAGATTGGACCTTCACAATTTCAGATCTGTGACTGAATGCGCACACAAACACCAGCACGGGCAAGGGCTTCAGAGCCAACAGTTCTGGTCCCTTAATGAGGTGCACATCAATTGCACGCTTTTCCCACAGACTTTGCTCTCAAGATCTGTAGAATGCATGAGAAACAAGTAAAGTCTGTCATTTTGGTATCCATCAAAGCTACCTTCCATGTGAGGAAGTGGCTAATTTGTCATTTCACACTCAAAAAGGCGTGAAAGGCAAAACGGAGGGAGGTTAGATGGAAGAAAAGAGAGGGGGACTGTGACTCAGCCATGAGAGGAGACAGTAGGCCTGATTTTGAGCTTGTGTTTGTTGCTGCATATCAGGAATAAAATCAATTGAGTAATACTGATGTAGAACAGACAAGGATGAGGCCAGTATTTCTTGCTTATGTGAAAAAATTTACATTATTAAACCCAAAATGTAAACCAAGGAACAAGGAACACTTTACAAATGACATTATGGTATACAGCAAATTTCTAACTTACAAGTTTTATTTACACGTGGATGTCTCTTATTTAATTATAATAAAAGTATTAATTCCAACAACACAAATTTTCAACTTAAAAATACATAAGACCTTTGAGAAAAAAATCCCAAAGAATACACACATCTGAGGAATGTCAGCTCCGTGTCAAGAGCACTGGTCTCAGCCACTACATATTTCCCTCATCGTCTTTCATTTTAGCCTTGTTGTTGTCTTTTAGTTTTCTTTTCCTCTGCATAAAACAAAGCCAGCAAAGGGCCAGAGAAACAGTCAGAGTAAAACCTTTAGAGACATAGGAGAGGTGCAGGCAGGAGTCCTATTATTTGTTAATAGGATTTGTGCACATACCTCCCACGGACCATTTAGGAAATTTACTCCCAAGCATCTCGGTGGCAATTTCAATTAGAGTCAGCATTTCATTTCAGCAGATGGACTGCAAACTGGTGGCTACTCAAACACTAACGAGTAACGCTTGATAATTCCCCTCTCTTAAAACTACGATTATGCTTTCTCTTTTTTATGGGGAGAATGAATGTTGTCCCTAAGCCAAAACTTAATTTGATTTTTTGCTGTGCCTCTCTGTGCTAGCAAACCCCACCCCTGTGCCTGTATAGAGGCCCAGTGGATAAATTAGGGGTATTTTTGCAGATCTGTCACACATTTCTACCATGCTTCTTATTCAGAAAGATGCCAAAGAACTGGAAGCACATCTGCCTTCCCCTGAAATGTAGCCACCTCTGGGGTGGAATGTGGCAGCAAATGTTAATATGGGAACACAAACACTAAACCCTACGTGAAAATTATGAAGGAAGTAAAGAACACAGCTCACGCAGTCTAAGGCTACCCAGAAATTAGCTAAAAGTGTACACCTTTTCTTTTTTAATGAATGCATTTGAAATCATTGCCTGGTTTGTGGCGCTCCAATAAGGAACATGTCATTTGGCATGGAATCCCACTGTACATTCTCACACAGATTAATAATGATGGTAAATTCTCTGATTTCAAGAAGAAGCAGTACTAATTCATAGGCAAGATGCACAAAACCAGAACACAGTATTTTTTTTTTTCTAATGGAAAATGTCCTTTCTTTAAATAGCATTTACAAACTACGTCGACAGTGGCCTGGCTGGCTCGTGGTGCCTTCGGTTTCGCTTTTTTTTCATCTCCTGCACATGCTTCCACTTGGCACCACCTTTGTTCCGCTGCCGCCGCTTCTCCCGGTGCCACATCTGTTCACAGTACTCATCCAGGCTAAAGCTGGGGCTGCTGACGAGCTGGATGTAGTCCTTGTACCTCAGCCGGGACTCTGTCAGCAAATCCCTCACCCGGCCCTCCTCGTCCTCAGTTTTCTGAGTGCTTTCCATCTGTCCGTTCTCGATGACGTTTAAATTCAGCTTCACGATGGTGTGGACAAAGGTGTGCTCCTGGGCTTTGCAAAAATAGGCTCCCGCGTCCCTCCTCTGCAAGCTGCGGATCAGCAGCCCGTGCTCCGTTTTAATGATCCTTTCATCAGCCTTCAGCTGTGGGGTTGGACAAGAAGAGAACACAGGAGGTGAGTCTCATTGTCAAAATGAGAGGTGTGTCAATTCTGTGCTGAGGTGGGGACAAGGCCTGGCTGGCACATGTTGTGTCCCATCCCTGTGGTGCAGCTGGGACAGATAGCAGCAGCCCCCTCAAGGCCTGAGTCCTGTTCCTAGCTGTAACATCTGGATCACGGACACTCAGCTTGCAGTAGCAAAAGACACATGCTGTACAGCTGACAGGACAGACAGCAACACTCAGCACAGCACAGCACAGTGCAGTGAGTGAGGCTGCATTCTCCAAGGAAGGGTAGCTATTTACTGCCACAAATCCCATTCCTTTTTTAACTGCTCTTTTTGAGGTATCTGTAATACACCCAAAATACCAGAGTGCTTGTATATATCTGCAGTGCTGAGGCCCTGTTACAATGAACATAAATACTACTACTGATTTTTACAGTGAAATGTTGTGTTTCTGATCTTCTTCAACCAAGTTTTACAAAAGGAAGTTTATCCTGGCTTTGACTCACTGAGATGTGATTAAAAGCAGGCAATAAGGCTGGATAGATACAACAAAGTACAGTCCTGTTATTGCTAAAATCTGTGGAGAATAACTTAGAGAAAAATAAGAATTAAAAAAAACCAAAACCCCAAACAAAAGAATAAGATTGCAAGTGGGAGCTGAAATCTGACAGCATGGAGGTGTAATTTAATTTATGAATAGAAATATTTAAAGAAATAGAGGGTCTCACATGTTAAAAGTAAGGTGTACCTTAGACTAGTAACACTGTCAGGTAAGTTTCGTACCTGGTAATCTGAAAATTATTTATAAAATAATCTACATCAAAAAATAACTCCCCCCTCAAAAAAAAAAAAAAAAACCAAAAAAAAAAAACCAACAAACAAACCAAAACCAAACCACAAAACAGGATGGGGCCCTGGGCACCTAAGTATTTTTTGCATCTGGGAAACATAGAAGGTAAGTGATTTGCCAAAGACCATATAAAGATTAGTAGCAGAGGTGGAAGTAGAAAGCAGAGCCCTAACTCCCGAGGTCCAACACCAGCACTTCCTTTGAAAACGACACCGGTTTGTCCCAGGCTGTTCCTCCCAGGCTGCTGTGTTCTGCTGCCACACAGAGGCTGCAGCACAGCTGGCACCCACAGACCCAGACTGCTGCTGGGGGCAGCCTCGGCTCTGCTGGTGGCATCACTGCCAGGGGGAAAACTTCAGCTCAAGGCTGAGTACTGGGTTTGAGTAGGGGGGGCCTGGGGGCAGAAAGAACCAACACAGAATCTGCAAAATTTCCCAGAGTGCACATCTGACCCTCCAGCAAACTTCAGAGGATGAAGATCAGGGAGGCATAAAGATGACTAAATTAGATTTATTCACAGTGGGTAAGCTACACGCTGTTTCTTTATGTAAAAAATCTGCACATGATTCCCTCTGCTACTCCATGGGAAAAAATTTATACATACATATGATTCTCCATCTGTTATGATTCTAACTCACTAGTACTTTATCATAATAAAGTCTCTTGGAGCAAAGAGATGGATGAGATGACCTTCCAGGGCTTTTAGCTTTACCCTTTTCTAGGTTTCTATGACAATGACTTTGAAACAATTAAAAAAGTTTTAGAGACCATATTGAGATCACCAGAAAAAACAATACACGTAAATATAATACAACCAGAGACAGAGATTTTTGGTTCCTACTGCTTCAGCTGTAACAGTCTTCAGTAACATATGGATTAGACAGGTATGTAAGCAAGTCATATGGATGGAAGGATACAGGCCCGTATACTGCCAGTGACAGGAGAGCAGCAGACACAAGAAATCAGCTGCTACAAAAGCAGGTCAGATTGTAGCTCTAGTTGCTTGTTTCTCTGGCACAGTATTTTCTAGCTCTTGCCCACAACTGTTGGTGTTGGGAGCTTTAGTTTCATTGTTTGTAAACTGTATATAAGCATGTCTACTCGGTACTCGGAGGGTGAAATTATACAAATTTCAGGAAATTCCTGGAAAATCAATTCCCTGACAACAGGTGCTACATGAGCACAAGCTACTTCTGATTTACCACACTGAGTTTAAACCAGAAAACTATGGTAAAGCCACAAGCACACGCACAGAAGATAACAGGGGGACTAACTAGAAAAGGCTGCCCTTCTTTTGGAGAACCCACAGCACAGGGCACTAGTCCTCAACTGGATCAGCTAGTGACACTTCAAGTAAATGCTCCTTTTTTACAGTAAAAACACAAGCATAAAATTTACAAAAGAACCCACAAATAAGGAGCTGTAGGCAGAAATACGTCTAGGACAGGCATTTCCTTGTGGTGCTGCGCTCCACAGAGAGTAGCAGGAGCAGGGGCCAGGTGGAAGTGCTTGAAGCCTGGCTTCTGCAACACAACAAGGAAACCCCTTTCTTCTGCCCAGGCTTCACGTCAACACGAAGATCCAAGTTTGTGAAATAAGGGAAAAGCACGGGAAGAACAGCTAACTTCCATTTGGGTTTCATAAGGCACTGTGCAAAGCCCAAGTTCCCACATTGCCTGAGTGAAAACAGCACTGGAGTCTTTGAGCTTGGGGCCTGATGCAATCACAGCAGTAGCATCTGCCTGCCGGTGGCTCTGCCAGTATTGTAGTCTAGAGCCTCCTGACAGCTGTGCACCTCCCACACTTGGAAGGGCTCCAGCTGGCTGTTTTGGCTGGCTGGGTGCCAGTCCAAAGTGCCCTCTCTAGGGCTTTGCCTCTTTTCAGTGAAAGAAAAGCAGAATAATGGTAGATCTAGACTTGAAAAGATCGCTGGACCCCCAAGTCCAGCACCCTGCTACTCATAACTATTTGCCATTTGTGTAACAGCCATCACTTTTTTGTCATAAATGTGTCAAATGATGGAGCTGTCCCCTCCTCTGCCTTGGGATACTGCAGAGAAAGGTAAAAGTCTAAATTGGTTATGTCCCTTAATCCCAGCCCATCATGACTCCTATTTTTAATGAAGCAGTGCTCCTATACTGTGTCCTGTGTTAACCTTGGACCTTGATTTTGGGTGACTGTCACCTCCTCCTCTGTGCCTTCATTGTTCATTCCTTTCTTATCCCCTGGCAGGATAAAATTATGGCTCTGATTTCACACATATTGAGCAACACTTCATTACTGCTTTCCCTCCTCACTTCTCTTTTTGGTATCCTGTTTATGTTGTTTTACCCATAGGTTCAGAACTTCTCTTGTCTTTCCTCTCTGCTTTCCTCCCCACAGGGCTCTGGAGTTTCATAAACACCTGGCATTTCATTACTTGGTAGTAGATCTTTAACCTTTCACTTGAATGTTTAGTGTGGTCTTTGGTTCCTGACCTATAGATGTAAAATGTATTTTATTAAATTCTGAGGAAAGTGAAAAGATTACTTAGATAAAAGAAATTTTGTTTTGTTCAACAGTAGATTCACTGTTTCACCCCTCACCATGTCAAAATCAGTAACTCTTCTAAAGTATTTCTGAATAGGATTTAACAATTCAGAAGTACACAGGCTTAAATTCATAAAAGCTTGCTAATATGTCCTTAAATTTGAGCATATAATAAAACTTTAATGAGAGACATAGCTTTGTTCCATAGGAAACAACTTAAATATCACAAAAAATGACACAATTGATTACCAATCACTTTGTTTTCTTAGTGAAATAGGAGCAGATTTTTGATGAGATTGTATCAATGAACTGCACTTTCATCCTTCATGATAAGCACAGAAGTTTTCCAAAAATTACATTACCTGAATTACGGCACATGCCATAGATACTTTTTGTATGACAAAGGGAAAAGAGCTCCATGCAAATCTAACACTTGATTTTCACAACCTGAATTTAAGAATGAAGGGAAAAAAAAGTACTGCCAATAATGATGGCAAATCTTTGAACAATCAGTAAGCTGGAAAACAACCACGGATTTGAAAGTGCTGTGGCACCAGGTTAGGTCAATGCTTTTTGTCCTTTGCTAATGATGTGTTTAGATAGCTCCCTCTTTACAAATAATTCACATGTCAGCTCTTTCACAGTTAAAACGCTGCACCTGTCTGGGAGAAGAAAATGGCTTCAAAGCCTGCCTTTCCTCATTAATCAACATGTGAAAAAATGTTAGAGGTAAAGCTGGACTAATCATGGGTTAGCTGCAATTCCTGAACAAATTGAGAGAGGGAGAAAAGAAAATGAGGAACATTTGCAGAGAATTCACATTCATCTTTGTTTTTCTATTGTTCTCTTCTTCATTCTCATCATTTGACTGGAAATAAAGATCACTCTAGGGTTTTTCTGACATTATTGTTACACATGACTGTTTCTCTTGTATGGGAAAATAATAATTTAGCTACAACACAGCTGTAGAGTTAAATTTTTTTTTAACATCTTTTTTTTTATTCACCAACAGCCTCAGGAAAAATGAAGAACGTATTGCTGGTACAATGGCATTATGGACACGCATGATTCCTATTAGTTTCAAGGTGAAGTTTGCTTCTTACTCTGAGACTAAACTTTAAACTCCTCCATTCCTATTACTTCTCCAATATATCCAAATCAAATCAGGACTGTCACTCAGTTCAGAGTTACTTCTTTCCCAATGAAATTGTCAAAAATATTACTTAAGACACTCAAGGTATTAGAAGAAAAAAAAGGCATTGAGTTATACAGTAAAATAAAAGAAGGAATGCATGAGAACTCTAAGTAGTCCTTAGGAACAAGTAGTCCTGCAGAATTAATCTCTTCTTTTTCTTTTTGCCAACTCTCTTGACCTTCTTTCTCATTGACCTAAAGATTCAAACACCGAATTACACTCTCCTGACAGAAGGTGCTACTGGAAATTCAGTCCTTGCTGTGTGTCCTCTGCCTGACTCAGCTATCACACAAATTTTGGATTTCAGGGCTGGCACTGAATCTGTGGCTTTTTTCCTTAAGATTCTGCTAGACCAGATGTTTGTAACAAAGTTGCCATCATGATGCGAAAACCTCCAGATGCAATAAGATACCAAAATTTATGTCTTGGATAAACTGAAAAAAATGCCTAAAATTTGGAATGAAACAACATCTCCCTGCTCTGATGGGGGAGCTAAGTCACAATGTTGTGCCTTGCAAAATGTCCTGCCCAAAAGTGGATCCAGCTCTTGCTATCAGATGGTCCTTAAGTTTGGTCCATCAGGAAAACACAGTCTGAACTGTGGGGGCAGGAATGTGGAAAGGATGAGAACTGCTGAAGGAGAAACTGGAATGTCCCCAGGCATTTTGATTAATTTATTTTCACCACCACGTATAAGCAGAGGAGAAAGAAGAAAGTTAAAAGTGATCTGCACCTACTCTGTCACTTTAGACCATATGGTTTGCTCTGTCCCCTGGTGCTGAGGTGGCAGCTTGGCAGATTGAGAGCCACAGGGGACTGAGGGTGAAGTGCAGCCTAAAGCAGAGGGGCTGAAGCTTTTCAGAGCAACTAGGCACCAAAACTAATGCCTTTGTAGGGAGCCACACATTTGCTTTTTGCAGTCCTGACATTTATATACATAAAATAACACAGGACTTTTTTTTGAGAAATAACTAGTATCAGTTTAAAGCTTCAGAGAGCTTCAGCAGTTTAAGACACTATGAACAGATGACGTCCCCAGAGTTTTTTATGAACTCCAGGCACTGAAACACTCTCCGTCATCCCAGTGAGTAACGCTGCACGCACAGGAACAAACATGATCAATTGCGTGAGCAACACTAACCACAAAAGCACTAGATATTTGACTCCTGACCTTAAAACAGCCCTAAACTACAGGGAAATGTACTCCCACTGGCAGCAGAATGACCTGGTGACAGCTTCTGTACCACAGGAGATCCTGTCCCTCCCCACAGGTTGCTCTGCCTGGAAGTCACATTCTGAACCATGACCTTAAGGGTGAAATGTCAGGGACATCCTGCTGGGCCAAATGCTTCCCATCTAGTCTGGATTTTGCCCTTTCCCTTCCCTCAGGAAGCTGCAGTGCATGTCTGGGACAGTGCAAAGACATCTCTCTGTAAAGCCAAGTTTAAAGACTTGCTAAGACATTAGAGTTGCAGCCCTGGAACTAAAAGTCCGTAACCTAAGTTCCAGGTGCATGGAGTCATTTGCGAAGCATGGTATCGTCATCACAATAAGTTATACTGCTAAGACATGCACTAAAAGAATGCACAGTGTTATTTGAGAAATCTGCTGCAGGAAGGGAGACAAAGAGAGCAGAAAATATAATTGTAATGGGAAAAGTTATGGTAATGCATTGGTTGAGCAAAGATCAAGCTATACATTAAATATGACCTCACTGTTTATATCACATGTGGTATTTTTGTCAAACTGAACTACTTTGAAAAGAAAGTCAATTACTCTGCTCGTTGGATTTTCTAGGAAGATCTCCAATCAGGTTTTTATACTGATGAACTCATTTTCACTGGTAGTTAGAAAACCTGGAAACCTTAATTTCTGGATCTGCAAATTATCAAGGGATTAACATTTTAACCATTTCAGCCTTACTCCATCAAATAGGAGGAATGATTGTTCAGCATCTATACAGACCTGGTCAATCATTTAAGGATCCATAAATGAAATTAGGAATTTAACTTCATGCATTTGGAAACATGTAATTTCTACATGAACATAGTTATCTTAAAAAGTAAACAAAAACTTTCTCTTTTTTTGTTTCTTCTAAAAATGGTATCTACCAATATAATATATGCAATTGGAGTTTGTTCAGGAGTTCAGTTTCTTAGGAGCCTGAAACTAAGCTGAGTCAAAATACTAGAAATTGTTAGTATTAGAATTTTCACCCAAGCTTCAGACAAAACTAATATTTATACACCGTCTTTAAGTGACCTGATCCTCTAATCAATGTGTGCATATGCATTTCTACAGGCTATTATCTTCAGACTGAAGAAAACCAAACAACCAAAAACAGCCCAAAACCCCAACCAAAAAAAAACCCCAAACCACCTCAAGAGCTGATTTTTTACCAAAACTAGATAACAGAGGCACTGCTGTGGCTTTAGCCACAATGTGTGTCAAAAAGCTCTTTGCCTACTTTTAACATTCATATTGTAGAAAATCTGTGCAGATTTCTCCTTCAAATTTTCTACTAAATTTGCCTCAGAGGTTAATCCAGCCTTTCAGGAAAGATTTACTTTTCTCATGCAAACAGATGTCAGACTGTTTACACAGAGCAAGCCCAGTAAACAGTGCTGTTAATGTGCAAAGATGAATTTTGTGCATTTGCTGGGGTTTCTAATGTCACCACACATGTGCACACATTCCCTAAATCCCTCCCAACGTGCACATCCTTGGCATGCTGGGCAGACCTGCTGTATTGGACACCACCAGGCCTGGGTAAGGGGCATTTGGCTCAGAACAAATAGGAGAGGCCAGGCCACTGCCACAACAAACCTTTTGGAAATACAAAGTGTGTCAAGAAAGAGTATATATAGCCTTAATTTAGGCTATGCTATACATGCTAGCATGCTGTAAATTTGTTCAAAAGTTGGTTTGACCTGCAGTTTGTTCTACTATCAAACAAGAAAGACAGCTTGAGCTTGGTTCCATGACCCTCAGAGGCCTAGCTGAACCTGTGATTTATGAGAATATCAACTGATAATATCTTTTTCCTTAAATTGACACAGATAAAGACTCAAAAGCAGCCCTTCAAAAGAGGCTTTAAAATCTTGAAAGTGTAATATCTTATGATACAGAAATATTACATTCTTCACAGGGAACTGGCTTTTTTATGCAAAGTTTGTAGTTCATGCTATAGTTGCAAGACGTTATTTTTTAAAAGATTGAGTCTTCTCAAAACTTTTCATTCATTAAAAAAAGAAAGAAAACCACACAAAAGGAAACAAAAACAACAAGAATAAACACCCCCTCTCCACCCACCCACAAATCAGAAACCTGTTAACTATCTACTTAAATTTACTTTAAAATTAGTCTTAAATACATGGTAATAATTAAGAAAGTACTTTATTTGTTTCCCTGATCAAATATGAGTGCATTTACAAACTGCTGCCTTAGGGAAGGTGAGCACAGAGTCTCCTGTACAGGAGAGTAAAGGTAACTCCATTTCAGTAAAATGAATGACTGTAGGTCTTTAAATGCCAATATACTCTTAGCTGGGTGTGCATTTCAGCCTCCTGTGGCTGAGAAGGTGCTTGGCCATCTGATCAGAAGGTATATTTTTTTCCCACATATGGTCTATAATGGAGGTTACAGGTAGTATTTCAAGTTAGCAATCTCTTTCTTTTGGTATTAATGCAATTGTCTAAAAATTAATTAAGCTTTTTTTCCCCAGAAGAGGAAAAAGGTTTTGTCAATTCAAAACATGTGTAAGAGAAGAGGAATAAATTAAAAGTACTGGAGTGTTACAGCCAGCCTTGTAGTTTTTTGTCCTATCTGGTAGAAAATCAGAAGTATCTCCTAACCCTGGGCTTTCTGGGCCAAGACATAACTGGGGTTGCTACTTTGGGGTTACTGCTATGAGTCACATCTCACCCAGAGGTGATTCCCTCACAGACACCTGCCCTGGCCTGCATCTCCCCAGCCTTCAGAAAGGACCAGCACGTTCCCTGCACTCAGGAAGTCTCACAGGATGAATTATCACTGAGAGCGGAAGACCAGTTGTATGTTTGATAGTTCCCGTCATTTAAACTAATTTTTGTCTTGGATGAACATGTAACAGAAAAGCATATCTAGCACCTGGGACCAGATCCTTTGAAAGGGCAGTTCATTTCCCTTCTCCCTCCCTGTTGCCATGGTTGTCATCACAGCAGGACTTGGCCTCAGACACAAAATCACTCATGTAAGAGAAAGGCTATGAAAACTCCTGAGGTTTGAAACTCACTCACAAACCCAGGCCAAACCAGTCCCAGTATATTGACCTTTCAGTCATGTTGGAGAGCCCCTTTGTCACTAGCTCAGAGAGAAATCATCAGGAAATTGTGCAGGGGGTTTGCAGCAACCTGGAGGCTTCTCCAGAGCTTCTCCATCAGTGAGGACCTCAAAGCTGCAGCCCAAAGGAATTAAGGGCCATCACAAATCTCACTGTTTTCTACACCAGATGCAAGGAGCAATCCTTAACCTGAACTCTCTAAATGCCATTTAAGCAAAAATCTCAGACTCCACTAACAAGAAAAAAAGCAAATAAAAAGCCTTTTAACCACACAGACCATTCCTCCTCTGGGGAGAGATGGAGAGAAGCAGCAAACCATACATTCAATTCTTAGCTACACTGCTTAACATGGTAAGGGAAAGCAATCAGACACTAAATAGAGCTGAGACTTTATTGAAACATAGGGTTTTGAACATACTTTTACCTACAGAAGCAGATGCATTAATTATTGGACAAAACAACTTTGACTTTTTATCATCGATCTCTATTATCTCCCTTTTTAATTTTTTTAAATAGGATAAGCAGGTAAGTCAAAATAAATATCAAAATCTGCTTACGGTACAGTGCAAATGGCTTCCCTCTTCCCCACTGTATGCCCCAAATGGTGCTAGCAGAATGCTATGTGATACCTAAGGTGAGGCAGGGAAAAGTTAAACATCAACTAGCTCCAGTAACTCTTGCCTCTCAATGCTCAGCTGAATTCTCTTTGGAGGAAACCTGCCTTGATGATTGTAACTTACCTCTTCTCGATGTTCTTCTCCAGAGCGCTGAACATACCACCTAATAGAGGCTTGCTGGGACTTAGGAGTACATTCCAGAAAAGTGGAATTAAATTCAATGCCAAAAATCACCTTTTCATCAGCAGTTTCATGACTAATGCCTGGAAAGCAAACATGGTACAGGAGATTAACCCTGACCTGCTTTTTAAAGCAATGGGAAAACAGCCTGATTCAGAACAGATGCTATAAGAGTGAGTGAATTATAAAAACGCAAAAGGAAACTTAACTTTTAGCTTAAACTATAACTATGAGGATTTAGAGGCGGCTGCTAACCTTCCTTCAGTGCAACTGGTTTTTAAGGAGGTCAATAAAATCTGTATCATGAGCTTGCTCCATTTTAAACTTGGGGCTTTCACCTAGGAGGAACTTAAAATCTGGCCTGTATTTTTTTCTTTAAGTAATGCAACTGCAAAACCTGAGCTAAACCTGTTAAGTTAGATTGTATGGTCTGGTTTGTTCACCCAAAGGAGTCACAGGGCTAAAGTAAACTGAGGTTTGCCTCCCTTCAGTGTAATTTGAAATGCTCTGTAGTATGTTTCAAATAAACACCAAAGGAGCCATGAGGAGATCTGAAAGCCTTTCTTGGTCTTCTGTAAATCTGAGCAAGTAATTTCTAATTTCTGCATCTTCATTTTTCTTTCTAGTCTGTCTTATGTGTGTCTTATCTACCTTAGGAAGAGACTACAGCTGTTTCTTATGCCCTGTGAATAACAGAAAGGAAGGTGAAAGCAGTGGTGTCTCCTGAATCAAAACTTAGCTCCACATCAGAATTAAAACAATTTTGGATCATGCTTTCAATATAACAAGTACCTGTATGAGATCTATAGAAATTCAAGCTCTCTGTATCATTTCCCTGTGCCACTAAAATTTCGGTAGAGCTGAACAACTTCATTCAGCCAACAAAGTCTCTGGGAGAGAACCTCACACAGCAGAGCACTGAATTTAAATAAGTTTGGGGACCATAGTATTACTGATTATCACAAATGGCCTAAATAAGCCAAGAGTCTGGAGTGACAAAGGTCAGCTTCCTGGGTTTACAGCACACAGGAGTCATTCCCAGGTGGATAAAATTGCTATTGGTGGCACTATGTCAGGGCAAAGAATTAATACCAATTTCTGCGCTACGAGACTGTAGATTTGTCTAATAAAGCCAACTCTTCCAGTATCTCTTTATCCTTCCAGGAAAATGTGACACTGTCAGCCTTTCTGCTATGGTTTCTATAACCTTGAGCTTTGCACAGTCTCAGATATCAGTGTTTGGAGAGTCATGGCAAGCAGCAAGCAAGGAAATTCTGGCCCTTGGGATGAACAGGAGTTTTGTCATTGACTTTGATGGAAATGAGATCTTACCCTGACTTTTTAACTAGGCCTGCAAGCACACATGTACAGTCAGAGCCCTCTAGACTGTGCAACAGACTTCAGGCTTTGATCCCATGGCAAGCAGCTCTGATTTCTGCACTGCCTCCCACTGAGGTCTGCAGCAGGCACCAGCACCACAGCGGCACGGAATAACCGGAGATCAATGGGAAGGGATGGCTTGTCCCAAAGCCAGTGTTCAATGTGGTGATACAATCAATACTGTTTTGTCTGGATTGTTCACTTTAATAAGCAGCTAGAAGAACCCCAGACAAAGCCACGCTTGGGTTTGAATGCTATTCATTTATTTTATGCTGCCACAGAGATTGCTGTGTAACCGCAGGGTTTCATACTGACAGTGCTCACTGAGAGAGAAGGGTTGCAGATGCCAGAGGAGCAGCCAGACCCTTTGGCATCTGAAAAGAGGGTGTGGGAAAGGGAGGGGGAAGTGGGCAGAGAGAAGGGGGTAGGTTCTTGTTAATAACAGGACTATTTAAGTAGCTGTGGGAAGGGGAAGGGGCTGGTTTGGCAGCTGCAGCTCAGTCTTGGGGCCTGTGTCAAGTGGCAGAGGAGAGATGGCATGGTCCCCGCCCAACCCTGCAAGCTTCCTGTGGGATTTGCTGCCCTGTTTCTGTATGGAACACCATGCACATCCCATTAGCTACCTTCAGGGACATGTGTGATGTTCTGGTGTCAGGGGCGTATCTCCCTGCCTGGTGCGAGTGCTGGGAAGGGTTGCCCATAAAGGATGCAAGGGTGATATCCCATGCTGGCTGTCCCTGACTAGCTCCAGCTCTGAAAATTTAACTGTGGGAGGGGTAACAGATATGAAGTGTGGCAAAGGCAACTGTTCTGTTGATCTTAGCAAGTTTTTGGAAACAGAGACCATCACAGCAAAATCTGCTGCCTAAGCAACTAAAGAGCAAGAAAGGTGAAAAATACTCACTGTCTTCCACATCCCAGCACTGTGCAACTGGGTCTCCATACTTGACATCCTGCCTTCTGGCTCGCCTATGGGAAGAGCATGCAAACTTGTAACACTTCAGACATAATTGCTGGAATGTAACAACAAAATACAGAGGAGCTCAGCAGATGTGGACTTGCATTGCTCCCATCCTACTGCTGACAATTACAGTCTTAACTAAAACCAGTCTCCCCCTCAAAGCAGCATGTGGCCTAGAGAGATTTGTATAACTGACATCAAGAGAAGAGCCTGTGATTTGGGAAAACCACTGGGAGGGAAAAGAGAAAAAAAGAGAGAAAAATATCTGCCTAAAATAAAGAGTGTGTAACACAGTTGACAGAAAGAGTGTCTAAACTTGCTCTAGGAGCACAGGTCTAGTGGTGGGGTGGACTGTGTTGCAAATACCTAAAAACATTTCATGTTGTACATCATGAAAAAGATCTGAAGTTCAACAGGTAGCATGCAAAATTAAGCTCAGTATTAGTCCAAGGTAATACTGACTAATAAACCGATTATTAAAATGAAGAGAGAAGAACATGTATTTTAGTTTGTTAAAAACCAATTGACCAATCTGGTTATCTTTCATCTTAATGGACAGAAAAAACATGAGTCAATGGTCTGAGATGATCTACTAACTTGCCCACCAATCTCTGGGTGTGTTACATGAACTCACCATGATTTACTGTCATTTCAGTGTAATAGCACTAAAAAAAAGTGCAAACTCTTCCTCTGTGTATGATTGCGTTTATTTCACAAGAGCTATGGAAAAAAACTGGAAACTTTTCCAATTTTTCAGTAGAAGAACTGGAGACCCAGGAAAGAGCTGGTTCTTTCCTCACAAGCAGCAGCAGTGGGACCTCCTGTGTGCAGAGCAAGGCCTCGGAAGGAGAGCAGGGTGCCAAGGCCAATGTGTCCACAGAGCAAAAGCTGTAGACATGCTGGAAGCACAGCCTTCAGCACAGACGGAAAACATTCAAGTAACTGATCTGCTGCAGGATTCCCAGGGCCAGTCACCCATCCATTGTTTTGGAGAGGAGGACTTCTGGCCTCCCCTCCAAGCTGCACATCTGTTAAAAAGCATGGACCATCGATCTCCGTGTCCCAGCCCACCGCAGACTTCAGCAAGCCTCACGTGTCACTAACTTTGCAGTGAGCCTGAACACTTGCTTTTCTCCTTTCATTTATGCTTCTCTGAATTTAGTTTGCTTTGGCTATGAGGGAGAACACATAAAGTTTCTTGACACTATGACATGATAACTTACGAGTCATTAACTTCAATGGCTCAGGACCCAGCCCTATGACCCCTAAGGTAGAAAGTGTCATTCCAGAGCCTGAGCTCAAACTGCAACGCCACTGCAAGAATTACTGTCAGGAGGACTTTGTCCAAAGCAGAATAAAAAGGCTGTGAAGGACTCTGGTTCCAGCTAAATCAGCCAAAAACTTCAGGAGACACATCCAGCAGCTCAGGCACTGCACTGCTAGATGCTGCAGTGTGCTCTCCCTCCATCCAGATCCAAGGTGCTGCCCTAGCTGGTGGGCACAGAAAATTCAGATGAAACTTCTTTCAATGTGGTCAAATCATGCTACTTAAATCTTTGTCTCCCTCTAATGGCTAGACCACAAATACAATTTTTGGATTAGGTCAGGGAATTAAATATATTTTATTATTGACCAACTCTGGGATGCCATGTTAAACTCTGCTTTCTAACTACCATGAAAAAGTCAGAAGCTTAAGAGAGGCTCTTGCCCCTCAGGCAGAATTAGCCACAACCTGGGCCTCCATCTGAGCATCCTGTGCCTTAAAGCATTCCGCATAAAAAAGGAAAGTGATGGATTTATGATGTTAGCTGCAGTAGCCAAGTTACTGTCACACACACTTAAACAAAGCTATGTTGTCTTCACAACTCCTCGAGCAGAAATGTGAAACATGGCCAGAGTATGATCACATTTTAAGGCAAATGATATGCTAAGAAAAAAGGCAACAAGTTATGAATTGGAACATCTAAAATTCTTGCAAGTAGCAAGATCTTTTACAGTACATCGTGGTTTTTTCTTACCTTTTAGAAGTGGGGGCGTATCTGGAACAAGAGTTTCCATCCCAGGCACAGTATGGGTCTCTGGCAAGGCAGCAGTCTGCACAAGCCTTCCCATACGTGTGACATCTGTGCAGAGAGAGCTGAACCAATCCATCCCTGGAACCAATGTACAATTGTTGCTGCAAATCAGGCAAAGCAAATTAATTAGGAGAGTTCTCCAAGTAGCCAGTGTAAAAAGTTCCCTTCTTCAGTGCCACAGTTGCAGACTTTTAATCTTATCTCAGATTTTGTAAAACAAGGGAAAAATTCCTGCTTTAGTGTAAAATGTTTCTCAGGGCTCAGTGTGAACTGGCCCATCCATCCCAGCAACACAGCAAAGAAGAATGGGGACTGCAGTCCTGGAAAGACACCAGCACTCAACACCCTCACACCTTTAGATGTGTGCTGTAGTAAAAGATCAGAACCAAACCATGGAAAGAATGGCTTAATAACATGTTTAAAAACGAGGGCTGGATAGTCATGATGTTAACAATCTGGGAACTAGGGGTGACCTTATGTGAATTAACTTCATGTTCTGCTTCTGATCCTGAGGTAGGATGGGGATAATGTTACTCCCCTCTCCCCAGCATATGAGTGTGGAGCCTGTGGAGCCAAGGGTGGTCCAAGCTGGAGCTGGCTCATGCAGCACTTCCATCTGGCCTGCCACCTTTTTTCATGGGAGATGGGACCCAGCTGTGCTGTGCGTGCCTGGAAGCCAAAATACCTCCTCCCGTGTGAGTGGGACGTGCTGTGCCAGAGCTGCTCCGGCCACTTCTGCGGGTCAGGGAGGGGTGGCTCTGGTGTCACGCTGCCTCCTGGACATGCATGGAGCCATCACAGAGCTTGGAGCTGCCATAAAACCCTTTTCCATCAGCAGATACTGCACTGGGACCAGCCTCTGCGCTGCCAGGGTTGGACCACCCAGAGTCAGGCTGCAATTTTAGAGGAGGGGGACTGGTTGTGTGCATACAAATTTTAGCACAGTGAGGCCCTGATCTCTCCTGACTACTAATAAAAATAAAAACAAAAATAGTAATAATAATTTATTACTAGATTGTAAAGAGACAAGTATTTCTGGGGGCTGGAAAAAGAATGTGCATTGGCTTCACTTACAAATCCCACTACCATATGACTAAAGGTTTGCTTCCCTGAATAATTACCAGCCTGGGTACACAAATTACTGTTTGTAAGCAAATAGGAATTAGGCAGGCAAACGATTTCAAACAGATCTCCTTCCTTCCACTTACATTTTAAGAGCCATTCATGGAAAGCTTGGCCACTAAGCAAAAGGCATCACCTGAAAAAAGGTACTCAGTATCCTCTAGTAGTTAAACAACATTATGATTACCTGTTTCTGAGAAATCTCCATGGTTGAGATAAATGAAGGATGCTGAAAAATAAAATAGCAAATTGTATTAGTTTATAAATTCCCTGCTCTTAGTGAAAAAGAGAGCAAAATTTAACATACAATAAGCGAATAAAATTACAGGTTCATTTGCAAGGTTTAAACGAATATGAAAAAATCCCCCAAACAACAGAAAATCAAGAGATTCATGCTTCCAAAAAGAACTCCCATAAATTTCCCCAGCTAGAAGGAGGGAATTAGCTTCTCAGAGTTTACTATCTACCCCATCCTGGACAATGAGCCTTTACATCAACTTTAGCTCATATTAAGCACTATTTGAAAGGCTTAGTTGCCATTTAAGGGATACATAGGCAGATCTCTGTGCCAGGGAGTATTTCATGACAGACAGTGAATTTTTTGCCTGTGACTGATGTAAGAACAGCACAAAGCTCAGGGTATTAGCTATCACCCAACAGAAGATTAATCTAAGCCTATTGTTTAATATTAATGCAGTTTGAGGAAATAAAGCATGTTTTTTCAGCCATTACCCCCTTCAATTTTCTGGATTCAAAAACAGAGGTAGCAGTTATAAACATCACCAATAAAAATGTGAAGGAATGTCTGCTAAGTAGAAAAAAAATGACCTCTATTTTTTGTTTTAAATATGATATGGCACATTTTCCCTTGACGTTATGTTTTAAGAATGCAGCAAATTGGTGCACATACTGGAACTGCTCATTATTTGGCAGGCCACTGAATAATCCTGGTATTTTCTGAGTGATATTTATAATTGGTGTCCAAGACAGTGGGAAGAAGACATAGAGATCCTTAAAATCGAAGTTTCATCATACACATGACATATCAAAAAGCCTATGATGAAATGAACTTTGAAATAATTGTTAATGATCCTGTGCTTACACTTGGAAAAGTCCCGAATTCATTTATGCAGTATGGACAACAATTTGGGCTGTAGGAGCACATAGGAGAGAGGATGTGTGAGAAATTAATCAAAATGCTGTGGATGTAGACAAACTTCAGTGGAAAAGCAAAGTGAAAACTGAAGAAGAGCTGTGCAGCATGAGAAGAAAGCAAAGTGAGAATGCAAAGAACTAAGAAGAAACTAATAAACGGAAAAGAGAATCAGTAGGGAAGACAAACGTTTCCATTTTTCTGATGTAAAAGTATGTTGATGTCAGCTTCTTTACCAGAATTGAAGTTAACCAGAAATTGTGCCTGTGCAACAAAAAGAATCTTGGGCTTTTTACAAGCTGTATTTATGAAGAAGTCATTGGTGTTAGCATGGTTCCAGTTACAGAATAACCAAATCAAAATGGTAAAAAATACCGAGTCAGCCTTCACCAATAAATAAAGGCACACTGATAATCAAAACTAATTTTTTTTTAATTTTCCTTATGTTTTCAATTCCCAATATTGCTATTTTAAAGGATTTCTCTGCACCCATGGAATTTTGTGTGTTTGTCTTTTCAAAATCATGACTGCACCTAGAACACTGTCAATGCCAACTGGGCCATAGAAAATTTTACATTAAAAATACAATACTACTATTTTAATATGTATAAATAATAAAAAATGTGGGCTCACAGTAAGATTGAGCTAGATTTGAACTAGAACAAAGCAGGCTAAATGAGACTTTCTACGGGTTTGAAAAGTCACGGTCTGTTTGGTTTTGGACATTTTTCAATTGACTTGCCCAAAGAATACCAAGGCATTTAAAAATTTACATAGTGTCCCTCTGGAAACTTGAACGAGTTCCAGTAAACAAACAACCAGATAGACAAAGCCAGTTTGGGCCACGAAGTCCCCTGAATAATATTTAATTGATGTTGTGGCTGTTAATACTTACCTTGAATATCTGCAGCTCTTCCAGGACCACCTCCTCCTTAGTCCACTTCTCCTTTGTGATACTCACAACCTTCAGGACTGTGCCTATGTCTGAAACAAATGCGCCTCATGTAAAACCCACAGGTATGTTTCAATATGTATGGGCCACTCCATCTCCTGCCCTGTAGGTAAAGCTAATCCATGAGGGATGTTGCTTTCCAACCACATCTATCCCCACTGCAGCCACTGCTGCCTGCAGAGCTCTCTCCATACAGTGCATTTATGATTTCACTGTATGGCTGAGCCAACAGTCACAGGCTGCTCCTGGCAGGGATGGTCCAACTCTCCTGCTACACAAACACAAACACAGACAAGCACGTCCATGCTGCCAGCTACAAGTTTCTGCACATTTCACTGAGCCAGAACTGGGGCCCATCTGACCCCAAAGAGAACCAGCTCAGAGGACTATATTGGCAGAAAATTATTTCCTCTTTTTTATAGAATTCATTTGTTTCCAGTATAGCTCCTTAATCAGAAGTAAGCTTCATTTTAATGCAATGAGTTAAGCAATGCACTTTTGAAATTTATTTTTTCATTTAAGAATTTTCTTTTTAAAAAACAATTTCATTCAGCATCATAATCTTAATTTATTCATTACTTCTTTGGAATCATATAGAGAATTTTTTGAAGTTAAATCTATTCATCAATTTTAACCTGAATTCTTGCTTGGTGAAAAAAATAGCTGCTTGTTTCATGTCAGACCATTACACATTAGTGAACCTTGAATGGCCCTAAAAAGAGCTCAGAAATTGCTCAGGGGGAGTGGGCTGGGTGCTGGGATGTGGGAATGACGCAGTGCAGCTTAGTCCTAAGCTCCACGCATAGTATTGAAATAATGAAAAACAACACACTATAAGGGAAAGAATGAGATTTTCATTCTTCTTTTCCCAAACTACTGAAGTTCATATTACCAATCAAAGCTAAATTATTACAGTTTGTCTTATGAATTAGAAGTTTTTTTCAAAGTTGGTTTGACATAATTGCCGAAGCCTGCACATGTACAAGTTGGCCACGTACATTCAAACATTATAATAAGCTACTGATCTGCTGCTCAACATCCCCTGAGTTGTTTGTTATATCCTTATTCAGTCTCTCTGTATAATTGAAATTTTATCTTTTGAGCTAATTTCTTTCCTTACAATGAGTTTAGAGGATAAAATAGAACAAAACCATGCACTTACAGAAAAAAACCCTCACTTTTAAGGAAGGCATTGCAGAAAAATAAATGTCTGCATATTGTGGAGTGCCATCTAGTGACTGCATGGCACTTGTTGGCCTTGACACCTCTAAAGCTGACTCCTTACACTTGAAGTGTTTCTCTTAGTGCCAGGTAGGAACAGTTAACCTTGGAGTATTCAATTGCTGGTCTCTCAATATAATTTTATTTCTATGAAAAACTTTAAAATGGAGGACAGCAAACACCTGAAAGCAGCCTCTACAGCCACTAAAAGAAAATCTTGTACATTTTTAAAAGTTAACTCATCTTCTCAGACAGCTAAATTTCAAATTACTTTTTCTCACTCTTATCAGAAGAAAAGTAAGTTGCAGTGAACACTCCCAAATCCTAGGTGTCACACAGTTTGGGATTTAGTTCCTTTTACTTTGTTAACTACATTAATATTGCTGTCAGAAAGCAACAAGGATTTTCCATCATCATGCCTAAAGCTCATCCCCAGCCTTCTCATCTAGCAGGGGAGAAAACAGCACTTTAACAGTCTTTTTTAATGAAACTGTGCTTTTTTCTCTGACACCACTGTACTAATTGGGATCGCAGAGGGTCTGTGACATTGTCTGTTTTTGGAAGACAAGAGTTGTGAAACCAATTTTGCTGAAAGACATAAAAGTTCTGAGAGATAGGCTAGCTCTAGACTCCTGTGTGGGGTAACACAAATAGAAAACTCCTCAAGGCTGAGACAACCCACATGTTACAAGAGACAATGCTCTCTGATAATTCACTCCTTTCCTCAAATTACTTCAAATATCCATATACATCAAATTGTGCTGTATGACAAAATTTGCTCACAAGCCAGATAAAATGCTGGGCATTCCAATAGCACTGGGGTAGGATTCAAACTGAAATCAAACTGTAGCTCATGGCAGTAGCTCACTTACTGCCCTTGGATAAACCTTGCCACCTCTATGTACCTCAGTTTCACCTTCTCTGAGTCCAGGATAATGGCAATGACCTCCTAACTAAAGCACTCAGATCTACCAGTGAAAAGTGCTCCATAAGACCTATACAGACTGAGAGTGAGACAAATTTGAATTATGGAATAAGAACAAAAAACCACAGTGGAGTAATGTGGTAGATTATTACTTCAGAAATGTTATGAATAGGTATATTCATATTCCCTAGCATACTTTGCTGTAGGGTGATGCATCCAGTGATTCTAAATTTAATTACTATGGGAAAAGCAGGCCTTTTCCTTAAGGCATTTATCTATTATAAAAATGTAAATAGATACATAATTATCCATAGAAAAATGGCAGAGCAGTTTTATCCCTGACAGAATAGCTTAACCTTTCCCTGTTCAATCCTGGTTGTCACACTTGGAGCTATCATGTTGCTAATTTATATCTTTAAAATTAGCTGAGTGGAATTGTTGCCTCAGGCTCAATTTGAAATCCTTCTTAACTGTTCAGCATCGCATGAGATAAAATGCTGAAGCACCATGTTACTACTGATAATAGGAAATACTCCTTGAAGCTATCAAGGTAATTTTTTTCCTTTTAATAGTTTTATTGATGTGCTTTCAGCAGGAAGCAAGACTACTATGCAATGTAAAGACAGGTACTGTGTAGTACTTGGAGGGTAAGAAAGTTCAGGTACTCTGACCCTTAAATGGTTTATCACCTAGGCAGCAGGAGGCATTAAAATTCCAACAGTAGTAATACCTTGAAATGGCAAATTAATTTAATTTAAGTACTTGCATGGAGACCTGGATCAGAACCAGGAGCACCTATATGCTTCCTGAAGCTGTATGCATAGGAAAAAGATGTTAGTCTAGAGTTTTATTCAGGTTTATTCAGGACCTACTGGACTAAAGGTGCTCTAAAAGGATGGGGTTTGTGCAGAATGCCACTGGAAGTTCTCTGTCATACCTGTTCCTAGGAAAATGACATCATACTGCCCGTCCTCTGCCAGGACGTGGTCCACCACAATCTGAGTGAGACGATAGTCCACGTTGATCCGCGTGAACACCGGCGCTCCCGTCACCGGGTAAACCGATTTGTACATCAGCGGGTGCCGCCTAATGAAGCTGATGACTTCATCAGGGAAGTCTCTGGTAGACTTGATGAGAGGATCGTAGGTTTTGCTTGGACACTGAATGAGAGGAAACAAGATGAGAGGAATTTTAGGAAAGAAGTACCAGTAGAAATCGAGTTTTCTGCAATAACATTTGTAAAGGAAGTAATAATCATATTTTTCAGCGATTCTTCTCATCCCAAAGCAGCACTCGGTTACCAATACCTCATTTATTGGAAGAACTGCTTTAGAACCAGAGAAATTCTCATGATGGGCTCAGTATGGGTGCAGAGAATTCTACCTCCTTGTTCCCTGCCCGACTCACAGCCATAATACAACGTTTGGTATTTTACACAGACAAGCAGAAGAAAGGAGATGCTCTGTATGAGCATCCTGCCATGCTCTGTAGGACTCACTTCTGGGCGCAGCTAGCAGCACAGTTAAATTTGCTGCAGGCTGCCTGGAGCAGAGCAGGTACCACAGCAGGGGCTGCCAACAGCAAGCCTGGGCTGCCCTCCCGCGGCTGCTGCGGGACGAGCACACTTTACGTGCAGCACTTCAAGGTTTTTCTGCTTTTAGTTTCTGTTCCTCTTTCCAAAGCTGCCTGAGTTGCTGCCTTAGTTTCTGCTTTTGGCCTGAAATCAGAAGCCATAACTTTTCCCTGATTACGGACTGAAATAAATTAATTTTCAATTAACTATACTTCCTACACATCACACGTATTTTTTCCTAAAAAAAGGTGTATTCTCCCAAGGCCAGACAATCCCTGTGGCTCATTATTTCTCAAAATTTACTTCCTTACTCATTCGCTGAGCTGACAATCTTGATCAAGCCCGTGGCTCAGCTGCTGCAGCATCCTTTTCTCTAGCTTTTAACAGCACAGTCTCATCCTCTTCTGGTCCTTCAGACACTTCTCCATGCTAGGGTTCACTCCCACCTCTATTAGACCCCTACTGACAAACTGGTCACTCCACCTGCTTCTTTAGCTTACACAAAGTTGGTTCTGATACATTTTGCCTGAAGACCACCCACAAACCTACCTCTCCAACCTCCATCAGATTTTTCCCTTCTGTGCTTTTCAGGGTAAGCCCAAGTACATATGTGCAAGATATTTCATTTTGGTGACCCATGATCTCTCATCACCTATCTCTGCTTCCTTTCCACAACTGTCTGCATCTTTTTTCTGCTGTTCATTTACAATTAGTCTTCAATCCAAGCCTGAGAAAACTTCTGTTTTGAATCTGGAGGCATCTAGATGTGTTACTGGGAAACTGGAATTCTGGATAAGATGAACTAAGCACACTATTCCAGTTGGTGACAACCTTTCACATAGGAGCTATTCACGGCTTCTTTTTTAATACTGTTTTTAACGAAGTAATCCCTGTGTTTACTGCCAGGTGGAGCTCTAATACAGCCTGTGAAGAAAGAAATGTGTTCCAGTAATACCTCTGTATTCTATCAAAAGTAAGGTAAGATTTGTGGTGAAGTTGCTCTACAGTCCTCCTTCATAGCAATTTTTGACAGAGAAGACTTTAGTTCACATTCCCAACTATCCAGTTTGACATGTGTTGAATCTATAGTGCCAGTTAAGGGCTTGTGGTTAGGATTTTTTCCACTATGTAAGGTAGACTAGCAACTAAACACACATTTCTGACTGAGGGAAAAGCTTCACAAAAGTATCTGAGACTATCTGTATATTCAGAAACAAAACGGGCCAGCAAAGCACAGACCAGCTGATGTTATACATCCACATCTATGGCCGCAGCTGAAGTGTCTGCTGCGGTCAATGCCTGGTCTACCTTAGACCCCAAACACTGCCACAGCACTGCCATAGGGAAGGTGACACTTGAAGCACGCCTAAACTATGGCAAAGCCCAACTTAACATTAAACAAAAGAGTGACTCAGGGTCTGCACTTGAACCTGACCTCTGGTTTTAGTTAACAGAGCTGTAGCCCCAGTGATTTAAGAGTCAGCAGCCTATTTCCATTCCTCGCTTGAACTGAATTTTATGGCTATCTAGAGAGCTAACAGACTTTGTGCAAGTGTCCACTTGCTTAGTGCTGTTCCAATCTGTGAGAGTTAAGACTCTGCATCCCCATCTTTATAATGGATCTGAAACAGTTTATTGAAAAACATCTTATGTCCTTGGATGACCTAATAGCTTATGACAGTTTCCCCATGGACAGTAAACCTGTGCCAATTTGAATTAAAATAAATTCTATCACACAGTAATTTTTGTTTCATTGTACAATTCCATTTATGGCTGTGAAAGAACAGACAAGAAAAAGAAAAAAAAACAGACTTTGGGATTAAAAAATTATGTTTATCTTTAGAGGTGTTGAACAAAAGCTTTTTGGGATAAATAGAGAGAAATGTGGTAACTTTAATTATCTTTGAATCAGAGTTTTGCATTAATTTATTCTGTAAAGGATGAGAAACAAATTCACTTCCTCAGCTTCCCAGCCATGCAGTAACTCTCTTCCCCCTCACGGTGGACTACTTCTCTGTGCTTCATGTTCTCACTCATTACTCAGTGACCATCTGCATCTCTTGGAGATGTGCTGACTGCTCACCTATTAACAACTCAACTCCAGAAGCCCATTTCTATGTGAAAAATGGGAGTAGCCCCTTCAGTCTTAAAGATATCCTCGATTTTTGCCAAAAATGCATCATCAGAGAAAGATCAGAGCAGTGACATCACTTACTAAAAACCACTGGGATAAAATTTCTGACAATATGGAACTATAGAGCTGCTACAGTAATCCCAAAAGCCCAAGGCCTACCATACCTGATACAGGGAAATCTGCCAGCCTGCATAGTTAATTTAGTAGAAATAAGGACTAAGGGTTTGATCCAGAGATCTGCTTCAGTCAACAGGGTCTTTTCCAATTATTTCAGTGGGCTTTGGACCCTATCCTAAGACAGCATGACCACCAAGAACAGCTGGGCAGGTGTGACTGTTATGCTTGGCCAAGGGAGTTATTTCCAGAGGCATCACTCACTGTGGCATGATGGATGGAACAGGGGAATGAGAAAGTCATTTTGGCCACCCTTTGGCAAAATTCTCAGGCAGTTTTTTAAAGCTGTGTCCACCCATCATTCCAGAACAATTCCTGTAGGCTTGTGCTTCCTTTCCTAGCAATCAGTAGGATGTAGGATGGTCAAGTGGGTGAATGAAATAACCTTTCATGTCTAAAATGTGAGTTCACATCCTGTTGCAGGTCTCATGACAGCAGTACCGGTGATCTCTGCCCAGTTCAGAGTTCATTTATTCACATCATCAGCACCAGATGCTGTCTCAGATATGTGACATCTCCCACTGGGGACAATAAGATATTGGCTTTTATATCAAATGTCATGGGAGTAGGCTGGCAGAGTTGTTTCATGTGGACTACAAGAGAATCTGGCTTCATGAAAGTTCTCATAACACTATCACTGTGCTCTCTCAGCTTTTGCTGTAGGGTGGGATTCTTCTCACCTGACCTAGATTTTAATCTTGGCTGCATGTGAACTGCACAGAAGGGGTTTCTATCTTTCTCTTTCTGGTGGAGAATTCTAAACAAGCAGCTCACATTTAATGCTCTTCTTCTAGATAGCAGATATCAAACAAAATTAATCACATTAGATAAATCAAATTAGTACCAGTAGATAAGAATTTTGCAATAATTCTGGTTCACCATATAATCTCTTCTTCAGAGGTTGCTTAGGCCTTTGCTGCCATAAATAGTAACTTGATAAAAATATATGTATCAAGAAATGAAGGATAAAACAAAACAAGACAATCACCCAAAACAAACAAACAAACAAAAACCCCCAAACCCAACAGAAACAGAGTTGGAAGTGCTAAGGGTATATTTATTCAACTCCTGTATAATATCTGTGGTACAAATCTTTTGAAGAATCAATAATTACTTAAATTTATTGAAATGCCTTCTGTATGAGCTCAGTTTGCCAACAATCACTCTGGACTAAGTCCTGATCCCAGGTGATTTACAATGATGCCTTCTATTCCCTCACCTGTTATTTGTATCTAAATGTGGTCACACAGTGGTAAGTTAAGACTAATCTTTCTCAAATAAAAGCAAATACACACTAAATTAACACCACCACACACATGTAAGGTTTTCTCCTTTTTTCACTTGTCTTATTAAATTTGCACCTTAGCAGAGTGCTGGATGTGTGTATCTCACACAATGCTGAGACATACAGTGTGACTGTGTTAACATTATGTGGTAAACGTGGCCAAGTTTCTCAAAAGCTGGTGCCAGAAGCTGGGCTCCTAAATAAACCTCCAATTTGCCAAACTGGATAGTGCTTCACACCATCCAGTGAACTCAGTAAGAGCTGCTGGATCTAACACCTATTAAAACTGTGGCAATTATTTGGGAATCTAGCTATAAGGTATGTAAACACATATCCTTTTCACTAATGATGCTTCTGTAGTTCAGCAGTGCTGATGTCTACTGACAAATTAAAAAGAGAATGTTGTTCCCTGGGAACTTCTAAAGGGTTTCTATTACAAGTGTGTTGAAAATCCCAGCTTAAAAGTGTCTTGTCACATGTATCCTGAGACCCACTTACTGAGACTCAAGCACCAACAGGGTAGGGTAGATTGATCATATTGAGTGAAGTAGGCATCTGCTTACTTTTGTAATGTCCAGGCTGGGAATTTTTATGGATTTCAAAAGGACAACTGAGAACCATGCCAGCAAATCACTCTTGTGAGTATTGGAAGTATCCAATATGAAACATGAAAGAGTGAAGTATTTCTTAAACCTCTCCCATACCAGGGAATTAGATGTCTTAGTCTGGGCTTCCCTCCTTGAGGGGGTGTCCCTTGTCCTGGGAACTCTTTGCTCCTTCCTGTTGAAGGTGTTTTACTTTTCATATGTTAATTACCACTCAGCCAAAACTATCAAGTGTTAAGTCTTCCAAACTCTAAATAAGTTGTCTTATCACTGATTCATCAAGCAAACAGCAGATAAAATAGAGGAACTACCTTCTCCTCTCACTTCTGTGTTAAATGGGGACCTCCAACACAGCCAATGCACTGAAGGTGGAACTTGGGTTCCTGAGAGGCCTAAATACCATGTGTTGTGTTTTCTTTTCTGTAGACTGACCAGAGCTGCACAATCCATTTTATATTTGTCTACAATGTCTACAAAAACCCTTAATGCTCTCTACAAGATGAGTGCCAGGAGGACTGAACACCCAGTGGGGAGATGTTCACAGTTACCTTGAAGCTACTCAGAGAGCCTGGAGGAGGACTGGGGTGAGGGGAAAAAATCAGCTTTGTAGGAGAAAAACAAACAGTGCCAATTTTAAATGAGTCAAACTCACTCTTCCCCCACAGCAAAAATCACAAAAAACCCAAACAATTTTAAGTCCCCTATTATTTTTTAATGGTCATATCCCACTGCTTGTGCAAAATTTGCTTGTGTTCTTTCTTGAGCACTTTGTATTGCTTTTCCATTTAACACACCTGTGCTCTTGACAGAAAAAACTGAGAAAATTGAGCATTAATCTGAGGCTAGCTGACCTGAGACCAGTTGGATGAGTGAACTTGACTTTTGCAGGTGGCACTTTGCCAACCTCTGCCACAAGGAAAGGTGACAAGGTTTGCAACGTTGCAAAAGGCTGTTACGAGCTGGAAGGTGATTCATGTTGTGGAAAACAGGTTGGTAAGTAACAGGAGATGTAGGAGGCTTTCTGAGGAAAATAAAACCATAAAATGAAACATTTCACTTAATTAAGCTGCCCTATTTTACAGTAGGGAGATCAAAGGAGAGAGGAACTGGAGAAGCAAAGAATGCAGTCTGTCCCATAAAAGATAGGTGAAAGGGGAAGATAAATCTAAAAATAACAAGGGAAACCTGTGCAACCTTAAATGTTTTATCAACAAGCTTATTAAAGCAGCAGAACTAACCAGAAGGGAGGACAAAGGAGGCTTTTTGGCAGCCAGTTATTTCTCTGTGGCACAGCCAAGTCCCAATGGACACCACGTCTTGATCAGCCTGCTCACTGGAATACCAGAAGAAATAAAGGAAGGGGTTTCACTGAAGTGAGGGAGAGAAAGCAACTGAGGGAGAAAAAGAAGAAGGATGAAGCTGAGTCAGGGGAGGTTTAGGTTGGATATCAGGAAGAGGTTCTTCACCCAGAGGGTGGCTGGGCACTGGAACAGGCTCCCCAGAGAAGTGATCACGGAGCCAGAGTGAGAGAGCTCAGGAAGCTTTGGACAATGTTCTCATGTACATACTCTTGGGTGTCCTGCACAGGACCAGGAGTTGAACTTCATGATCCAAATGCTCTCTTCCATCTCAGTGGATTCTATGATTCTAAAATTCCACGATTAAGGAAAATCTGAGGGGTTGTAAGGCAACTTATTTAATAAAAAGAAAACACAAAGAATTCAAGAGCCAAGGACCATATTCAGATCTGAAGTAGAAAAAGGTGACACATTAAACTCTTCAAATGGGCAAAAGCAATGTGTTGGGCTGCTTCTTCTCGTAGCTAAGTGACTCAGACTGCCAGATTCTTACTTCGCTCATTCAGATGTTTGTTTTTGATCTTTTGACAAATCAAATCAGTAAGATACCTAGACCCATCAAAAACACTTGCTGTTGCCTTGGCTAGCATTTAACAGTCCTGCATTCTGCAGTAGATCAGACTGAGTGTTAATCTGCATCTTTGAAGACTGACATTCCTCTAAAAATCTGACCTTAACAATATTTACTCGCCATCAATGAAATGAATAAGACTCCTGTGTACCCCATCAGAATTTCCAAATAGGCACTATGAGTTGCTGTGATACTGCAATTCCTACAGCTCAATAAATAAACTAGAAAAGTTTTTTTCCTCCTAATTCACTGAAAATCTTGTTCAAATGCAGTCTCTGATTTCTGGGAGGGCATTATGAAACCTCTGCCTCAGAATGCAGAACACATTTTAAAGAAAGTTCTCCATGGTTTCTTTATTAATGGATAATTTCCTGAGCGAAACCCTAAGAGACTGGAAGAAAACTGGATTTGTTATCTGGGGACAGCTGCAGATATGCAAGTCCAATTTTTTAAACAGCTAAAGCAGATAGAGCAAAAGCTTCCTTGGTTTTCAACTCGCCCTTTGTGTCGGGGCTGCCTGCTTCATGCTTTTTTTTTCTGTCTCCTTTTATTTTCACCTTCCAAACGGAAACAGATTTGAAGCCTTGCCTCTGTTTAATTCCCATTATTTCCACTTGCACTTTAATACCACCGAGAGAGGTTAAAGAGCTGTCTGTCCTGCAGTGTCAGTGGTGTGGAGTGTGCCAGAGGTCCCCTGTCACTGTGTCCAGGGGTGTTCTGATGACAGCAGAGGGCAGGCAGAGCCTGCCACAGCTCAGGGACAGGAGCAGAGAGGGGCTGCTGCTGCCTGAACCCACTCAGCATTGCGAAGGCATGATATCATGGTCATGTTGGGAGTTTATCTCACACACAAATTGCCACAGGAAGCATTTTGTCAAAATTTCAAAATCAAAGTAGTCACAGTCTCTATAGTGAACAGCTTTATTTACTTAGTAGATAAAGGCAGCAGAGCAGAAAGTTAAATTAGGGAGTTAAATTAAAGCAGTCTCCTGCTTCTGTATAAATGCTGAAAGGAAGTCAATACATTTCTCAAAGCCAACCACCAAAAGAAATGCATTTCCTAGAATAGCCATTTTTAGACTTTGCCAGTAACTTAAAAGTATAGGAAACATAGATTCAGAGCAATGCTAGCTATGCCAACTGTAGGCAACACGAGGAGCTTAAATTTCAAAAATGTTCTAGTAACTTAAGAAAGGGTAGGTTATCCCTCTGTCTTTGTTCTGAGCATTCCTGAACCACCTCACAGCAGACAAAAAATGATGAAATTCATCTTCAAGGAAGAGCATTTCAGCATTCCCACTGCAGTGCTCTTCAAGGTTCATGCTGCTTCTTTTCCTTGCCTTTTAGAAAGTACTGCTTTTTCAGATCCCACCCTAAATCCATTCATATCCAAGTTTGGCATAGCCCATCACATGCCAAGGGCATGGCATGAATCTACTTATTTGGATACCCTACATCAAACTACTAAGCCTGAAGTATTTTGCAATCCAGCTCACTAAGAGAACAGATAAAAAGCTATGCAGCAATACGTTTACCTAATCTATATAGCAAATATGATAGATATCTTTCTTCTGACAGCTTTCCTCAGTAAATCCACTTCCTTTCTCAGTCCTTGGTCAGACAAACTCCTACAGATAGCCACTGACTATGAAGGTTTGGAGGACTTTTAAGATACTATTTTCTCACAGCTGTTATCAGGTGCTTAAAGGAAGCAGTTGGAGAACTAAGGGTAAGCTTACAGAAAATATTTCTTTAAACTTTCCAACTTGTACAAAACTTGCAACCATGGATATTTGAATCAGTGATAAAGATCAGCACTGACATGCTTCAGCATGGCATGTTTCCTTCCCTGTGAATCCCAGCTCAACCATGTGATGGCTAATACACTCAAAAATGCAATGAGCTTATGACCCGTCTATCTGTGCAAAGTGTTCATCCTTATGGGGCACTCTGAGTTTTCCAAGAGAGTTATTTTAATCTCTTTAGATGCCATGGGACCAGCTATTGTTCTCTCTGGCACCATTTTTGTAGCTAAAATTAAATTCATCTGATCTTCTTAACCAGCCGTGGAAGTTACACACACACAAAAAAAATAAATTTAATCTTCTTTTTGGGGGCACTGTGTATTTCACATGACAGAGAGATGCATAAGCTGGCAATGCCTAAATTGTCCAAATAAGTTGAGATTTGCTCCATCAGGGCAGATCCTGGGCAGGCCAAATCAGTCTCTGAGCTGTCCTGGACTTTGGAGAGAGAGCTGCTCTGAGGTTCACCCTCAGCTGAGAGAAGGGAATCAGCACTTGGGGCCTGACCTGCCGAGTGCTGGGACCACCACGTGCAACAAACAGCATCAGCCTGGACCACGCAGTTCAGCCCAGTGGAAGGATGAAGAAGAAAGCACAGAGACACAAGGAAATGTGTGAAAATATGAACTAAATTAAATAGATAATGTGGTTTGAGGCAAAGGTTACACCAGTGCTGAGGTCAGAGAAATAGAGCAGAAATGGTCAGACAGCTTCTAGGCCATGCCCAACACTGACAGCTCACAGCTGGCTGGCTAATACTTGTTCATTGAATACCTGACCAAGAGAATGAAGAGCTATTCCAGATAAAATGGTTGCTCTTATACTTTTTTATGTACAAAGAGTTGCCTACAGTTGTGATGATGTTTGTGAAGTCGATATGTTTTTTGAAAATACCATTCCTTCATTCCTCATCTGTAATGTTGGTCTGTGCTTAACTAAATTTAGTCCTGTGACAATGTGGGAAAAGAAAACTTTAATGAGTTTTTCAAAGTTTTCCTCCTTGTTTTGGCCTGTTACAACTGAAGTCTAAGAGACTGGGGTTAAAAGTATTTCCAGATAACAAATTTCTCTTTTCTTCCTGTCACTTACTTTTTATCACATGAAATGTAAAGCAGTTACCTCCTTATTTTACTTCAAAACACAACATATCCACAAATACACACAACAGAATGACAGTATCTCAATGATTTTAACAGACATGAAGATAACAGAAATACAATTCAAAAACCTATGATAACTATATAAAGAAATGCCTTTGGCTTTTTATGAAGTATTGATGCCTTAGAGGTGATCCCAACCAGACAGAAATATAGCTGTACAGTTGGAGACCACAATAGGAAAGACAATCAGGAAACAGTATGGACACAATGTTATCTCAGAGACACGGAAAAATGTGTATTTATATACCTACAGGGTAGGTAGAAATCTGAGCTATCAGCAGAAGGGGAAGAGTTGAGAGGATAATTTGAAGCATCCTGAGCGGAAAATATAAATCACCAGCCTAGGGAAGAGTGTGAAGCACGACTGCTTTTGAGTGCAGAGAGAGGTGTGTAATTAAGGAGACACTTACTGTGCCAGGCCTGGGGTAGGGGATGCGGCCCTCGTACTGCACCCAGCGGTGATCCGCGCTCTCCTTGTGGGCGTAGGGGCCATTGAACACGGCCCTGATCTCAGCCATGCTGTACACACACACTGCAGAGCCCTTGAACACGGAGCTGCAAGGCAAGATGCACCCATGTGCAGGCTGCCAACACCCCGGGGCCTCAGCCAGGGAGTCAGCGAGTCACAGAGCCCAAAGGGGCTGGGATCAATCCACACCTGGAGGCTGACATGCTGCCGAATCAATGTGCATGGGTCTCCTAACTACAGATATTTAATGTGCTGCTGAATCAATGTGCATGGGTCTGCTAACTACAGATATTTAATGTGCTGCTGAATCAATGTGCATGGGTCTCCTAACTACAGATATTTAATGTGCTGCTGAATCAATGTGCATGGGTCTGCTAACTACAGATATTTAATGTGCTGCTGAATCAATGTGCACGGGTCTGCTAACTACAGATATTTAATGTGCTGCTGAATCAATGTGCATGGGTCTGCTAACTACAGATATTTAATGTCACTGTTGTTGACACCTAGAGAGGCTACCTGGAACAGAGCCTAGACAGTGTTAAAGGAATAAAGTAGGTATTTATTGAAAGGCCTTCAAAGGATACACCTTGGGCAGCACAAGGCCATGTCTCTACCCAAGATGGACCCCAGATGGATGACTGGTCGTGAGTTTTCACATTTTTGTAAGTTTTGGTCCATTTACATATTGGGGTCAATTGACCAATTACAGCTTCAGCTTATGAAGTCCCATCCTTCCAGATTGCTCTCCTCAATTCGCTGTTGTTTACACTTTTTGGGTGTCTTTGGTTCTTGGAATATAAAATTATTCTTTTGTCTAACTAAACTGTGAAGAGAACTTGCTAACACTTTATATGAAGTTCAGAGTTATATACTGAAGTGATACAGAATCTGGAAAACAGGAAAGCTAAAACTTAAGGCATCATTGTTACAGTTTTAAGCTTTGCTTAATTGAAACCTGGTTTGGCCTTTGGGACTACTTGATAGAGTACCATTTTTTCTAGTGGTTGACAGTTTCCAGCTATCATTTACTAGCTCTTTTGATTAGAATTTTATCTAAGTGAGGGACAATTTATATTGTGTTCACATCTGGAAGTCCATATATTAGTGATATAGGTGAGGTGCCTGAGAATTACAAGTTGTATTGGAAAGACAAAAAAAAAGAATATATACACTTACTTAATTTTCATGCATTTTCCCTTTTAAAAATATATTTGTCTAAAAAAATTTGAAACATTTCACTTTTCCAAAGAACACCATGCCAAGTTGCTGAGTAGCATGTACTTTAGTTGCTTCACAAACCATTTCATTTATTGTGCAATATTTACTTCAATTTTAAGTACTTTCTGTGGTTATATATTCTAGAGTTACTGTGGTAACTGCTTCTGAATTAAGGAGTGTCTTGGCAATTCCTTATTGTACTCATACTCGTCAGCATGTGGCTAGTCATTTTTTGCACTTAATTCAAAGTTTCTGGAGACAAAAGAAAGAATTATTAATTTTCTTTCTGACAATTTTATAGAGAGCACCTCACTACTGATCTGAAAGGTCATTAATTAATTAGTACATCCCTCTGAGATAAAGTTGGGTTATACTTTCATTAACTCTGAACTATAAAATCACTTATCAATCAGTTTAGAGGGTAATTTTGATACTAAGAAATAGCAGATGTCAAAGTGTTGCTTACAGAAATGAGGCTTCACAACAACAATTTGCCTAAAATTGTAACTATTGGTTGCTCAATAAATATGATAGAAATTTACAAATTCAGCTGGATGAGGTTGAAATAATCTAGTTTGTTTTTGATTGTTACATTTACATTACTTTTTACAATTACTCTCAAAAGCTAGGTATACAAAGCTTTAGGGACATAATTTATTATTTCCAATTCTGAAAAATACTGTCCTCAGTGACTACAGCCTTGACACTGGACACCTTATTCCAGCAGTTCCTAACTGCTCTCAGGAATCAGGATCTAGACTAGAAGATCTGAGTATATACAAAGGTATAAAAGTCCTGTGTAAGATCTTCATCATTTGCTTCCAGAGGCAAACATGATCCCAACACATACCTTGTTGTAGTGAAGACTCCGTACACAAGTGGGTTCCTCTCATCTCTTGTAGAAAGTAAGAATATATCTTCTGCAATGAGAAAAACATATTTGGGGATTTATTTTTTTTTAGTTAAACATCCCTTGACTATTTCTGCATTTACTATTTTTAATTTGGAAATTTGTAAAAATATAACATGGTTTTATTTTTGTTGGGATTTTAATTTGTTGTAATATTCTGAAATGTGCTCATTTGCAGATACTCTGGGCTTTATACAGAATCAGATTTTTACTTTCCAGCTTTTGGAGGGAAAGGGAAGAACACTGTAATTCTGATCAGATCAATATCAGTTATAATCAGGGATTTCTGATCAAAGTCAGAGGTATTACTACCCCTGTCTGGAAGAGAAGTAAAATCAAAACAAGACACAGTGCTTCTATAAACCAGAGGGGGGAGGAATCCAACAAAAGCAGGTATTACTAACGTCAAAATAGACCATTGAAGATAAATCAACTTACGCAGCTCATCGAAATGTGTGTCTGCCCCTTCAGGACCAGGTATGGAACACACAAGCCTGGCTTTCAGAAACGTTGTCCACTTGTTTATTAGGCTTCTTTGGCCTCCCATATCATTCTAACAAAAATAAAATTAAATTCTTGAATGTTAAAAAAGCAAGGGCTTTAACACATGACAGCACAGTATGGACTGTGCATCTTCTGTCGGATTCCATAGTTGGTTCTAATCACAACATAAAAATCTTTTTTTTTTCATTTTCTTTTTCCTAAAAGAGTCTAGGAGAGCCTTTTTCTAAGTAGTTTGTGTAGTTACTTATCAGCTCAGAGAGTGGGCAATTAAAATTTTCTAATTATACCCAAAACTGATTGCAAAGTTCCTTCACTAGCTTTTTAACTGCAATCTCTATATCACATGATTTCTTGCTCCCTGTGAGGCTAATTTTTATAATCAGTTGTTCTTCAAAATTCTTTACAAACCAAATAATAGAACAGAACATTTTGGATATATTTTGGGAAAAAAAAAAAAAAAGAAAACTATATTGATCAGCAGCTTACAATGCAAATACTGCACTGTTTTCTTTGTGTACACAGTACAGAGAAAAATGCATTCCAGGCAAAACCAGTCATATTATTCTAATAATCACTATTACAGAAATATCAGTCTGTCCTCCCGCAACAAGGATTTTTAAAATTTATTTTACTATGAGTTTCCAAAACATAAGCATGCTTGCCCAAATTTATTTTAGTCAATGGAGAAAGAAAAAATCTGTAAAGGGTCACTTGAAATTGGAATTACTTCTCTGAATGGTAAGTGACTTCCTACTGACTTGGATCAGCAGAGGTGTATGGATAGTAGATTTTGGAAGATTTAAATTTTAAGAAGCCAAACTAGGAGTTTGCTCATGTACTTCTTCCATGGGCTACATGAAGGACCCTGCTGGTTCCAAACAGCAGAACTATCAGGGTTTTGCAAAGCTATTTGGGCCCCAGAACTTTTTATCCTAAATGTGGTAAGGGCAATGACATTCCAGCAGGAACCAAGAATTGAAACACTTAAAAGAAATGTTATCACCAGCAGGAATCAAGAATTGAAACACTTAAAAGAAATGTTATCACCAGCAGTAGTCTCCCAGCTGCAGGCTCTCAATGATCCCAGGAAGGTCCCTACTTCCCTCAGTTATAAACTCTGAGGCTTAAGGAATCTGTACTGTAAGTTTAAGGACCACAAATTTAGCCATAAATATTCAGCCCCTTCAGATTCATTGGAAGAAATCACTTTTTTGTTAATTCACTCTGCAATCTGAAGGCACAGAACCAGCCAGAGTAGGAAACACTGGGTGGTGGGAATTACATGTCATCACCACAGATCGTGTTTGCCCCTTCAGGGCTGGATCACACATACTACAGGCATTCAGAAAGGTGGCTTTAAGTGCTGAAATCACTTCACAAGGAGTAACACTTCTCTGGTAATGCTTTCCCTTTTCATGTACCTACTACTGTCAAATAGATTAGCTCAGTTGGAAATGATTCCTGTTAATATATAGCCTTTGGAACTCCTGCTCCTACAAGAATTGCTGCCTCCTTTCCTGATTTCCTGAGGTTCTGCCAAGCCTAAGCTTTGCATCTACCCAACAGATTTATTACAAAGGTGTCAAAATTAGCAGCCTGAAGCCAACAGCAAGAAAAACCTCTGCATGTGTGTGTTCTGTTCAAAGGCAGAGCAAACAGACTCTGTGGTGCAGTTGAAACCAAACAACTACAAAGATGCAACAAAGAATGTTAAAAAACAAGGAGTGTTAAGCTTTTCCTTCCCCTGGCAATTCAGATTAGCTAAGCAAATCTCACATTGCAGGGCACCCACTTTGATTTCTGGTGGATACAGTGCAGCAGCACAGGAGATGAGATGTCTCTAACTACCTGACTAAAATCTGAAAACAGGAAGAAAGCATGGAGTGATGAGGTTGGAACAGAAGAAGGACCCTTGTCTAGTTCCTACTCCTGTTACTGCAGCATTCAGCTTCTGCAAGAGATGGAAAGATATGTACTTGTGTTTTACCAGCCTAAGTTGTGATCCATCACAGCATTTTCACAAATGCTTATTTTAAATGTATCAGTAGTTCCACTGAGTTGCTAGAGAGCACTGTGAACCAAACACTGTGCTCAAAGGAAGCAATCTTAGCAAGTGCTATGTGCATTAAAGTATAAAATATATGGATTTAAGATGCATCCGTATTTGCTTGGTCTCAAGCCAGAACATGATGTTAACCATGTTATTTGAATGTAAGAGACATTAGAACAGACATTCCCTAGGTGTGTTTTACATATCCAAAAGATGCCAAAGTAACACTGTACAGTTTATAATGGAGCAAAGGGGATTCAGTGACCAGTCAGCGTTCCAAGAGCTACCAAGTCCTTCTGAAGCCAGACAGTGACAAATTTATGGTGCAGAGAGACTGAAAAGAACTTTCACTGATTTAGACAGTTGCACATATAATATGCTGACATATCCTTCAACATGCTTCTTCCTACTGCCATGGTTGAGTGAAATAAAAAGCACATTTCATTATGAAGATACTTTTGTTTGCCGTTTTGGGGATTTTTTTGATCAGTAGCCATATACTACTCCTCAATTCCATACATCATCTCTGATTAATACAGTGTCTTTCCTTTCCTACAACATGCCCAGGATTCATTGAGATTGACTGAGAAAGTGCAGGAACTGACAAAAGCCATGATGATTTTATCTACATACAGAATTAATTCAGCTCAGACTAAGGAGGTTCAGAAACTAAAATAGTCTAGGTATGTCTTTGCTCCTCGAGTCTCAAATAGAATTTATCTTACTAAGCTCTGTAAATGTCTATTTTTTTAAGAAAAGGCACCCCTTCTTTCCTTATGCTATTTTTTGGTGCATATTAAGGTCAGTCTTTGACCCATCTTGAGGGTTCAGGTGCTGGAGAACATGCAGTTGTTCTCCTTTCCTTCAGACCATGTTGATGTGTACTCACACATTGTACATCGTATCTGCCCACTCTGGTGGAGATTCCTTGGACCCTCATCATTCCTGATTATTGCCCTCTGAGAGGCTACACCAAGGAAATACTGGCCCAAGTTATTTTTGAGACTGGGCTGCTACAGGAAGAAGACAATCTCTTTTGCCAAATAGATTATTTAGTAGTGGCAGTCTGGAACGAATCACTGATGTGCTCAAATGCTACGAGCTGGCTGTAGAGCAAGACATAAATATAGCAGGATGTACAGGCTGGGTAGTCAGTGAGTTAGAAGAAATGCAAGGAAGAGTGACAATCACCAAAGCAAAGTCCAGTTAGTGCACAGGTGGACAGAAGTAAGGATTAAACACAAAGTCATAGGCCCCTAAGAAGCCTATTCGGCTGATTTATGCCAAGCAAAGGTTTGCCTCAAGCCTGTTTAAGTAAATAACTGAATGTACTGAAATGATTTTTGACAAGAGATATGGTCTGAATACAAAGAACTCTAAATATTTCAGGAAGATTGGACAAGGAGACAAGATAAATTTAAATGCTGAGAGAAGGGGAAGGCAGCATGAACAATCCTTTCATTCCAAAAATACGGCTAATCTTGTAACAGCCAACCAGCCTCGAGTATCTGAAATCTTATCTCCCAAAATATCACTTCTAAGCACACTGGATTAGCTGTGTTTACTACAAACTTTGTTACTGGACAGATGAAGGCACTTAGGGACTGCATATTTCATTTTGAATATAAATAAAGCTTTAATTAGCACTTACTGCTTTGTAATCTCACAAGCTATAACAAATACCAACACTTCTGCCTGAAATACCTTCTTTTTAACAGAAAGAAGTGCCTGTAAAATCTTGGTTATTTGTGCATGCCTGAGTCAGAAATGTAGGTAATTGCCAGCTAGAAAGGGGGCTGTTCAATCTGTCACCTGTTGAGGAAATACTACCCCAAAATATCACAAAAAATTATAACTACAAGTTACTTACATAAATGAAGAAGTAATCCAATACGACTTTAATAAATCAGGCAGACTCTTATTTACAGAAATCCTAAAATTTCATCCCTTTTCAATGAGTTGGTTGCAGAAAACAATTTGTTGGAGTGAGAAATCAGGTTTCTACCAAATTACATTGAGAATTCAAATATCAGATGTTCCACTTCCATGAGCATAGGTAATTGTTTGGCTTTCTGACATTCAGGAAGACTGCTGTTTAAATGGCACAGTGTAAATTTTGTGAAGCAATTTAATGTGAATATCATGCACCTCTCTTGGGAGACTTCCACAGAAATTTCAGTTTTCTGATCTCCAATTTATGTGCAATTAAGCAAAACAACAGGTTTTTCAAACCATCTAGCTTAAGATAAGTTCACATGAGAATAAAAGCCATCAGAAAAGATATTGCTTTATGATCAAGTGATTTAAAAATCAACTTATATTAAAGACTTTCTGTTGTATCTATTCTCAATTCTGTTTTATCTTGTATACTATATAAATGTAGCTTCATTAAAATGAACAAATGTTAGTCTTGGAATCCAGTAGGCAGGAAAACAGATGGCAATAAAACTAAAGAACATCTGCATCTTCAGGGATTTAAATCTCTTATTTGCTTGTAAGTAACAGTGACAAATTGAACATTAGAACAAAAAGTGCAGTTATCTGAAAAATCAGTCCACATCAAAGATGTCAAACACTGTGATTCATAAAACTTTAAAGACAGTAATTATCTTGAACAGCCTCTAAAAGGAAAGAAAAAAAAAGGAAGAAAAAGACAATGACTGGAATTTCTAGAAGCAGGTTATTAATTACAGCCAGTGGCAAGATGTGCAAAAGGACTATCCAAAGAGAATTCCTGGCCTGAATAAAAGGAAATGTTGGAGAACAGAGAGGAAAAGTGCTGAAACTGCAAAAGGCCCTGGAGCCTTTCTCTTATTGAAGCTTAGCTATGTGACAAAGCTACCAGAAACAAATGGCATCCCCTGCAGCAAAGCCTTACATTATTGAGGAAAAAACCTCCAGCCTTGTAGCTGACTTTATAAATGGAGAAACAGATAACAGTCTCCTTTCAACTTCTGTCTTCAGGTTCACAGTTCTTTCTATAATTATTTTGTTTTACTTTACATATTCTGTCCGCACTCAACTCTGTTAGGTACCAACCTAAATTTGCTCCTTCAGGAATTCAGATGCAAAATTTCTTGTCCAAACCATACAAATGCAGATGAAGATTCCTCCCATGATTTCATCAGGCTACAGGTGAAAACATCAAGCTACACATGAAGTGTGACTTGAGAGAGAGCAAAAGCACACTTGCAATATAAGCAAGAGAAAGAAGGCACATGAGACTTCAGAACTTTGACTGCTCTCCTATGGATGCACCAAGGAAATATGGGGAAATTAGTTCCCATCTGACAATGAGGTGGTGACTCTGTATAGTTCCTACTCCTCAACCAGGCTTTTTAAAATTTCATTCAGAAAGTACTCACACTGAGTATGCATAACTGTTCGGTTCACCATGGAAAATGTTGATTTTTATTTTGGAAAATATTTAAACATCACACCCAGAAGTTTCTACCAAATTATCTTTGGATGGGATCCAGACTGGAAAGTCTAACTACAAAGCAAAGAAAAATTCTGGACTGTTACTAAACATACCATGAAAAATCCCCAAAATCCAGAAAGAAACATGATCAGGTAAAGACAAGGATGGTTTGGGACAAATAGAAGAATAAAACTAAGCACCATTTTGCCTTAAGGCCATACAGCAATCCTGCTCAGATTATCTCCAGTAGGCATGCTAGTATTAAGAATATTCCCCTAAACTGTCCAAAGGCTGCCATAAATTAAATGTACTTTACTATATCCACCACTAAGCTGTTCAATCTGACTTCAGTGGGAATCTGAAGTTAGCAAAGTTACGGAATTCTCAGGAAAATCTACTCAAAATTTTGAGTATAAACTGCACATGGTTTATTCCAGTGTGTTTGACTTGTTTTTACCTGTCTCTCATCTAGATTTGCATATACACATAATAGAAATTATATGATATACATACATAGGAAGGATATAAAAAGACAGAGAACAAAACCTCCAGGTTATGAAAGGCAGCATTCTTGGTAATGAAGGCAAGTCAAGTAATTAGATGGATCATGCAATTATTGTCAAACAGGAGATCAGAATTTATATGATTTGAACAGATTGACAGCACCGTAAAACTAGAGGAGTATGAGACCCAGCACTGGGATAATCTGGTTTCTTTATGAACAAATAAGCTTGAATTTGCAATTCAGAATCTCACATTATAAATCAGAATGTCTTGCATTTCAGGTTCCAGGGACTCAGTCGGGCAGGGCTCCCTTTATAGTCAGTGGAAAATATGTCCTTCAGAGAGTGATTTGGGTTGAAGATGGAAGGAGTCTTCCTCCAAAAACTAGTTACCTGCCTTTACTGAAGGAAGGGAATGCCTGATAATTAGTTTCCTCACTTGGATATATACAAGTGCCTGAAGTCATTCTCATGAGATATTGTGACCACAGCATTGACAACCACAGGTTGAGAGCTGGGAAGGGCATGAGACCAAAGAACAAAGGTAGGTCATCATCTTAGAGAGTCCTTTAGAACCTGGAATCCTGAAACATCGGCATTTACAACACTGTACTCAATCAGCAATAGCAAAACTGCAAACCATGGTCCATTTTTATAGGAAATATACTGACAGGGAAAAGAAGAGAGGAAGATAATTCAATCATGTGAGGAAACTTCAAGATCAGAAAGTCATGATTTGCTACTCTTACAGATATTTGAACATCTGAGCCAAAGCACTCACAAGTCAGGGACTTTAGATTAACCATAGGAACTTCAATTAACTCTAGAGGCTTCTGCTTCTGAGCCAAGGTGTACTGGCAGTGTCTTATGCAATGTCTCTCTGGCAACTAGGATGGCTTCCAAAGTTTGCCTCAGAGGTTGTGCAGCTGCATTTCCACAGTTCAGTTTTTAAAGACCTATCTTGACACTGCAACTTCTTTCTCACTTTCCCTGAGGCTCAGTAAAATTCAGCCACACCTCTTTGCATATAAGCATATCTTACACATTTTTGCCTCATCTGTAAATCATGATTTCCCCTTTCAAAACACCAATTATTGAAACACACCCATGAGGGATAGAAATTTACGAAACTTCCTATGCTCATATAACCCTTGCCAATAAGGAAAGCTGGACCAAAAGACCTGACAAAGCCTGATGTTGTATCTCTTAATCCATCACAGTTAGAAGCAGATACTCTATGGAACTGGCCAGTCTCCAACACACCAGCCCTTAAAAATGAAATCATCATGATGAGCATCTGCTTTTCTACATAATTTGAAAACTTTCAAATGGCACATAATGTGCAAATATCAAATGTGGAAGTCCAAGAGGAGTTGGTTGCCAAAGGACTCATGGCTGCAAAGACACTCAATGGGCAAATGAGGGCCAAGGTTGTTCAAGGAATGACTTTTTCAGAGTTTTTAATCATTTTAATTGAGAAATCAATGGAAAAAAGCAAAAGAAGTATTTCCCATGGCTGGAGTTGTGGCTAGGCAATATTATGGTGACAAAGGAGGTATGTAAGCATGTAACACACAGGAAGCTAAATCTCGTCTGGAATGAGCTGCCTCCAGAACTGGAAGCAGGATAGCTGCACGAGCATGGCTCTGAGCCCAGATTAATTAGCCCTGCTGAGGACATGTGAACATGGCTAGTTGGCTTCCGGGACCCGGCTGGCGTGGCTGAACGGGAAAGCAGGACACTGCCAGGACAGCTCCAAGGGCTTGAGAGAGAGATCAGTTATCTACACAATACAGAAATACCAATCATGATAATGGGCCAGTTATCCCTAGTCACAGTAAAGGCATGGCTAGACTACATCCAGGACAAGAAAAACACCTCTTAATTTCTACACACAAGCAGCCCTGTGGCAAAGCCCACCGGAGACTCTGGACTTGGAGCTGCAGAGGAATAGCTCCCTCCTGCCATTCTGGGAATACAAATTGCTTTAAGCACCAGACGGGAGGCAAGGTCACAGCCTTGAACTCTGCTGATGTTCATGGCTTTGGAAATAAATTACATTACCCAAAGGTGGAATGCAGGGTGTGTCCAGGGCTCTTGACTCAAGAGCTCTTAAAATGATTACATTCCAGTGTGCTTAGAAAGTACAGTTTAACCAAGAGGGCTGTGCCTAATTGCAGTATTCTTTTCCCCAGGTACAGCTTGGTATATACAGGGGTGGAATGGTATTTAAAAAAATAAAAAGAAAAAAAAGAAGGAAAAGAAGACAAAGACCTCACTTGTTCCCACTAGAACAAAGGCTGCTTCTGGATACCAAACACTTTGGGAAATATGGGAAAACATCAGGGGCTGAAGTCTGATTTCTTGGCAGTTGAGGTCTCGGAAACCAGCCTCTAAGACTGCACGCTTTAACTTTTGCAATACATCACCAAAACCATTAAAGAGAAGCTTGTAACACAGCAAATGCAAACCACTGTAATAATAAACAGGATTTTTATACTGCAGCAGAGAGACTACTGCTTTTGGCTAATTTCCACTTCATTCCAATAGGATGAGGTTGTGACTGTGAAAAGATGTGTTTCTATATAGATAACAAACAAACAAAAGCTCCAACAACTTTCCTCCCTCTTCGAAATTTTTCCTGTGACTCCTCTATGTTAGATTTTTATTTCTCCCTTTACTTGAGTGGAGAAAATATGAGGGAAAACAGGAGGGATGTCTTTTCCAGGGGTATACTCATACATATATGAGGTTGTCGATAAATAGAGTTACAATTCTGCCATCACGTAGTGGTGAATATGTACAAAAATGAAGCTGACTTGTTACTGGACTGCACAGGGGACAGTGTATGGATGCTGAAATTGGTTTTTTTTTTCAAAATCTTCCTCAATGTGTAGTGACTGTGTCCTGTCTTTATCTGATGGAAAATGGTACAGCACTGTGGGCTAGAAGACAGTTTAGCTGTAAAAGCTAATGCCTGTGTTTCTAGAAATAGGAATAAGAGGATCCATGCTCTTAAGAAGTTAAAGTTTGTGTGATTAATTAATATACATATATCTAACTGCATGCATTTTAAAAAATAAATAAATTCTGCTGGCGAATCTTCAATAGTAATTTTTCTTTTTGGTTATGGCCTTACATGAAAAGAAAACCAATAACCCCAAACACTGCAATTTAAGTAAGCATGAATGCATAAGTAGTATCAGGTATTGCAGATAGGGCAATGATGCTTTTTCTGCCTTGCTCAAACCAAAACCAGGAAATGCCATTTGCCATGATAAACGACACAACTGGTTCTGAAAGTGAATGCTGAAAGCAGCTCCTCCCCCGTGCCAGTGACACCCCCAGTGACACAGAGGAGATGATGTGAACCTGAGTGAGGCTGTGCAGGGCTGCAGCGGCTGCACTCTTGCAGCTCAGGCTGCAGGGCACTGTGTGCAGATGCTCTGGTGAACAGCACAAGTGACAGCTGCTGGACTCTGGGCAAAGAGCTGCCAGCAAGAGCACTGCAGTCTTCTGGGTCTGAAACTAGCTGGGGAATGCTTTCCAGACAAGATTTTTCCTAAGGGAAGGGATCACTGAGAGACCATATTGTTGAAAATTAGCCAAAGAATAGGCTGCATTGACTAAGCTTCTTATTAAAAACAAGCCTAGTCTAATTTCAGCATGTGTTTCTGGCATTAATGGACAGGAGCCCTGAGGCATGGTGAGGTAGAGAGTAATCGAGTTCTAATAGAAAAAAACTGTGTTTACACCAAGCAAACTGCTTCAGAAGTTGCTGAGCTCCTCCCATTTACTGTTATTCTCTGCTTACCAGGGAAAGAAGGCAAAGGCTTAACTCTGTGCAGTACAGCTCACATTAATGAGACCGTGCAAGTAGAAATTGTTGTTATCAATTGTTGCAATCAAAGGCATTGTTCAAAGGCATTGTTCCCGTGTCAGAGACAATTAGGCACAGCAGATGTTTCATACCACAGCACAGATCCAAAATATCTCAGTCCATGAACAGAAAAATCTATTTGCATATTTAATTTATATTAAATACCCATAATAGTTCTATATTTATTATGATAATTAGCAATATATTTTTTGAATTTGTTGGTAATTAAGAGAAATATCACAAAAAGTAGGAGTCTGGATTATTAAGAGTATTCTGCAACCAGTGAGAAGTGCTCAGTAAATAAAGAAGACAGTGTAGAACTATTAATAATAACCACCTTGCTTATCAGTTCTCATTGTTTTGGTTTGACTACTAAAAATAAAATTCATGACATTTTTCTCGTTAACATGATTACTCTACAAATTCATTCTCATTTGAGGTATGATTATACACAGTCATTAGGATTTCCTTACAATACATTTGCTTTTATTATGATAGCTTATCTCCCTTATTCTCTAGGTAAAGGATGCTGGTTTTCTCTAGCCAATATATCTTAGTTTACTATACTCTCTCATGTGCCTTGGGTTGAAAATGTTGTCTATCAATTTCTCCTAATGCATTAAGTGCTCTCTCATAATCAGCAAATGCCATGTCTAGCAGCAAATCATAAATGTTTGCATTTCCATTCTGCCATAAATCACTCTGCTGTGAAATACCCAACTAAAGATTATCCATTCTTTCGTCTGGCTAAAAACCTACTAGAGAACTGATTTATGAATGAATGTTCTGTTATCTTAACACTTTAGGTCAAGGACAGAAGTGTGAAATGGCTGTGGCCACTGAAATCTCAGTTGGAGCTGGGAGTTTGCTGGACTGCAGAGCAGCTGTAGATTTACACATCCATACACTTGTCCACTCTGTTTTCCAGCATGTGTCCATAGCTGAATGAGTGCTCTTCTCCCACACACATCTTATTGCAAATCACAAAGGCTTTTGTTCATTACTAATTTTCTCAAGAACCTGCCAGCAGTCACACTGCTCAGAAATTGCAAGTCAGTTAAAGCTTCTGAACAAAATCATAGAAATGTACCTGCTTGTGTGACTGCTGTGGTGCTGCTGATATCTAATTCATCACGAGATAAACATTTGCTCAAAGCTTATGTTTACTGTGTTACTAACATGAAGGCAGCTTTCAAGTTTCATTATCTTGATTTTTACCAGTGACTCCTGAGGGCCGGAGGACAGGGTGGGAGCACTTCTACTGACTGCTTCTGTTACTACAGAATAGAGGGACAGAATTTCCTAGGGGATAAGGAGTGGAGAGAGTGTGTGTTTGACATAGAAGTCTACAAAGTCTTCTGCCACTGTAGAGACCTCAGTAAAACCATCAGGCTGCTAAACCGCAAAGTACGCTGACTGCTGTCTTCATGTGCAGGAAACTCTCAGATTTTTTTCTTCTCATCTTTTGAGAAGGCTGCTACCCTTGACAGAGATGCTTCTTCAAGAAGACTGAAGCTCACAAAAGCCTGAGTCTGTATGTACCATTGGGGCACAAATCTTTCACAAGGGGCAAACCCAAGCAGAATGAAGGAGAAAGTGAAGGAGTAATCATTTAAAAGAGGTCAGGCACCAGCCAAATGAACTTTTTACATTGCAGGGGACCCGGGGTCTGGTTCCTCCTGGTCAATGGGTCAAGGATTGCTCTTCTTCCAAAGGGAGGAAACCTCCAGGCAGATGTGGGTGTAGCTCAGAAACTGCATACTTCCTTAGCCTCCCCTCACCCCAGCAGGTTATCAGGAATGTGCAGAAACAAATGACTGACCCCAGCTCCCAGTAATGCCCAGGAATGGTGTACAGAGCCAAGCTGAAGGAATGGGTTTGTATGTCCATGCATTACTGGGCACTTTCCACAAAACCCCAAATACCTTGCCACTGTGTACACTTTGACTCGTCCATCCTCACTGGAAGCTCATGAAACAAAGCACAATATTGCTGCATTGAAGGTCAATACTTTACTGTTTGGACACAGGATTATAATTTAGAAACCTATGAGCTTTTTAAAAGAGATCAGTATCAAATCTATTTTTTGACAAGTAAATCAGATTGCATTAGTAATCTATGTTCAGAAAAATTACTATGATGGCTCATCGAGTAACAAAGAGGAAAACACGTTTCTCACAGAAATAAACCAAACTTGCTTAGTTTTTATCAAAAAGACAGAGTCCTCACCTTACAAACTCTCCCAACTCTGGAAAGGATTGTCTTGTCAGATGTGCCACTATCTTGTGATATTTCTCGAAAAAAGAAGTAGATTTTATCATCATCTGGGTTATAGGTATCTGGGATAGGAAAAGTTCCAATGAATTTCGCTCCTAGAAATTAAAAAAAAAAGGGGTTAAAAATCTGAAGAAAAGCTTTAGTACCTGCTGTTAAACGCTGCATTTATGTTACATCTTTCAGTGAAATAAAAATATATAGATATGCAGAAGCGAGTTTCTTACTAACGCCAAGTGAAAACTACCATGGAGTCTGAAGTATTTACTCTTAGGCAGATGTTTTTGCGTACAGATCTTACTACCACTTGCAAAAGTATGCAGCACTGTTGGAAACAGAGTAACTCTCGGTACAAAGTATTGCCTACACAAATCTACCCTACTGCTCTTGTCACCAAAATGAAGCTAAGTAGATTTTCTGAAATGACCTGGTAGAATTTAAGTTAATTTAATTACTCATGGCAGCAGTTATGAATACAGAACCATACTACTGTTTACTAGAGATAGCTTGCAAAGGAATGTTTCCCACATATCTGTGATACAGCAATCTTACCGACTGTATCCACCACATCTGTGGAGTTTTTAACTTTTTTTTGTTAGGGTTGGGATTAAATGTGTGAGATGGTATTTTTTGTTCGGATTTATATGTTTATTAGTTCTTACTTATGTTACAGTCTCACAAACTGTGATTTCTACAGTACTTCACTTTAACAAACTAAAATACGGAGCCGTATCTCTCTCTCTGTAAGGTTTTTCAAGGATAAACTATTTAATTAAAAAATGATACTTACATTATTTTTACTTTTAACTCAATAACAAACTACTTGTGGCTTGTAATGTGGACTTTTTTATTTAATTATACAATACCACCCAAACCCATGAAGAAGAAGGTGAAGAAGAAGGACTAGCTTCTGCTTTGAAACTTGCATCTTGTTTTATATATATTTCTGTTTCTAATACTTTAAATTCTAAGTTTTTTACTATGTGATATTACACACTTCTATTCAAACTATCCACTCATAATCTTAATTTTAATATTTAATTTTGCAAGTTTTGTCAACAACCTCAGGTCAAATGTAGTGTTCTCCTGAGGGTCAGTGTTTGTCAGCACAGAAAGTCTAAAATTCTCAGTAACCAGGGTTCCAACACAAATCCAACACAGTGCCACGCTGGGATTCCCCAGCTAGCACAGCAAACTCCAAAGCTGGGTGGTCAGTCTCAAGGACCCAGTTCCTTGTGCTTGAAAACAGATTGGCTATATCAATGTAATGGTTTGTTTGAGTTATTTAAATCAGCTTTTTGCAAAAAATGCCTTGTCATGGCATGCTGGGCTGTTACATTATTCCTGGTCTCTTCCAAGTCAAGCGTGGGTGTCTGTCTGCATCTTGCAGGCATGGTCACTGGGCCAAGATGTTCTTCACTGTTCCCAAGCTCCCTCATCCATGGTCTCCAATCCTGCTCTACCTGCTCACTAGTGGAGGGCCTTTGTTTTTGGCGTTGGGGTTGTTTGTTTGTTTTCCTTTTAATTTTGCACTAAAATCAGAAATTGAAGCAATTCCAGGGTCCATGACTGCAGCAGAGCAGGCAACAACCCTGCCTTGCACAAGTTAACCAGCTAGCTGAGGCAGTGATTTTTAAGACATTCCCCAGTGTGCTACAATAGATGAGCCCTTCTGAGGGCACTTGGATCAATGCTGTTTTTCTTTAAACAGAAGTGGCTATACAAATACAGTGCAAAGAGACCCTTGACTCTAAAATACATTCTTTCAGCAATAAAATACACAGTCTTTGTCCCCCAGTATCAGGTAGGCTGCAGCAGAAAGCAGTGAGGAGGGTGGCGTAAGAATGCAGAGCAAACAGAACACACTGTTTATATGGGGGAATACTACTATCAGCTTTCAATATATCTTCATGCCTTTGTCCTTTTCATAATGATTGTTACTTTATATTAGCCTTGAGGAATTTTCACCATGAACTCCACAGTACACATAGAAGAAAAAAAGAGTCCTTGATTCAAAAGTTTGCAGTCTGAGACAAAGGGCCCGAGACAAAATGGGATGTATTTAAGTGCTCAGTGTGCACTATTGTGACAGAAGAGTAAATTTATGGGTGAAAATAGTCACAGTGATGCTTCCATTTTAAACCTTTCTGACACTAGAGAATGGCGTTAGCAGAAAAAATGAAATGATGCAGGCATCAAGATCTATAAATTTAAGTTAGGACTTCAAAATGAGCTCGAGGAAAATATTCAATTACGCCTCAGGGCCTGTAAGGCTACTTTGAAGATTAGATCTCTAAGCATGAATAAATACATAAATATACTTTCAGTGTGGTTTCTTAAATATGTGGTTAGCAAAATAGCCATTTAAGAGGAAATCTGTGAAATTCTTCTATACCATGTTTTTGAAAGTCACATCTCTTTTTTTTCTTAATCCACATTCACAGAACAAAACACTGAATGTATGGGGGGTTGAAGATTAAACTTCATTGCTTTCCTTGGCAAGCCAAATGCAAAAATAAATGTCTCAATACCAATTCCTGGAACAGATTTAGAAGAAGCTCTAATGAATTAAAGGAACACCAATATTTAACAATTTTAAATCACAACTGAAAACACTGAAAGTTAGATTCAAACAGAAATACATTGTAAAAGATATGAAGTGAAAATAATTAAATGGAAGAGATTATGATCCCAAAAGCACATTATGTTCTGCAATTGACATCTCTTTTCTAGCCCATCTATCCAACATATAAAAGTGCATTGAAATTAATTGTGAATTAGGCTTTTGGATTCTTTGCATGGGAGAAAAAACGAATGATGATTATTTTAAACTACTGGTTTTTTTCCCATAGACAGAACTGTCCCCCACACTGTTTGCTTCAGCAGAAGATCTTCCCACATATTAAGTTCATGGCTAGACTGTATGTAACCAAACTGGGGATTAAAGTCTTCATGAGCTCTGGCAGTAGATGGTACATGAGGTGCTCGTGCTTTTTTTCATGTGGTCTGGTGGGAAAAGCTGATACAGCTGGTCCTTCACTGCTGGGTTGGCTGTTGGTTACCTGCTGGCCACCACTCCCTTCTGAAACCAGCAGTGATTTTTGGAAGTGCAATCTATGCAGAACTTAGGCTCAGAAAAACAGAACCACAAAGGAGTGGCTGTCCCAGAACACAAAGAAATGGAAAAGCAACTTGAAACAGCAGCACCTCTGTGTAGTTGGGCTGCCAGAAATACATGGCATGACAGAATACAAAGGACAGTGCTTAGCTCATTTACCATAACCACCTAGAAGTCAAACTCCTAACCCATTCTCAGCCAGGTCCTCTCTCAGGGAGGGACAAAGTGACAATGAATAATCCTATTTTAAGACAGATTCCTACAATAGGCGGGGTGAATCACCCTCTGGAAGCGTCACCTCTCTCAGTAAATTACAGAGGCAAGCGAAAGGACTGAGCTCAGACAGGATGCTAGCTTTTGCCTTTTAGAGCTCAGGGAGCTGAATCCCATCCAAAGTTTGCAGGATATAAAGAACTCATTGCCTCCAAGACTTTGCCCTGGAAAAGACGACTAAATTGCTATGAAAAAAGTGAAAAGGAAAGAAAAAAGAGATGAATGAAATTCAAGCAAGCTGTCGTTCCAGCTATGGCCTTCTCTTCCTAAGCAGGAGAGAGGAATGTGCAGCTGCTCAGTGGGTTCCTGTGTGTAGGGCTGGTGGCTCTCCTCTGCTCACGGGGCTGGCACGGGGCAGACTCGGTTCCACTGGGTGGCTTTGCCATCCGGAGAGGGGCCACCAGCCCCACGTGCTTCCAGTGGGTGACTCTGCCATCCAGAGAGGCGCCACCAGCCCCACGTGCTTCCAGTGGGTGGCTTTGCCATCTGGAGAGGGGCCACCAGCCCCACGTGCTTCCAGTGGGTGGCTTTGCCATCCGGAGAGGGGCCACCAGCCCCACGTGCTTCCAGTGGGTGGCTTTGCCATCCGGAGAGGGGCCACCAGCCCCACATGGTTCCAGTGGGTGGCTTTGCCATCCGGAAAGAGGCCACCAGCCCCACGTACCTCGTCCCCAGGCGAGGCAGCTCCATGAGCAGCTGTGGGAACGCCCGACAGCCCAGCTCTGCTCCCCTCTGCTGCAGTGCCACCCTTGCGGGAGTATGAGCACGTGTGAGCCTGAGTCATGGGAAAGATTAGCTGCCTTCCTCCTTCCCCCTCTGTGGAGCTGCCTCTCAGTCACTGAGATTAGGACATGTCTTAATTAGTCAAGATAGAGATGCCCTGCAAGGAACTGGAAGGTATCCCACGCATTTTTCCCTCATGCTTTGTCTTTACCTCCCTTCCCTCAGGGAAGGATAATTTTGTTTCCAGAAACAGAGTAAGATTAAACTTTAAAAATATTAAGGTGCATTACAGCAAAACTTCCTTGGCCCTCTGGAAGAAAACAAGCTGTACATTTTTATGCTTATCCTAAGTAAAACATGAGTCATGCATGGTAATAATTTATTTCCAATTGTACAATTATACAAGTATGTACAACTTTTACTGGAGGTCTAACACATGCTTGGTAAATGGGTAGTAGATATAGGGAAGAAGGGATTTAGATGAGATGGGAGTTTTAAACCTGAAATCAAGTAAATATTTTCTTTATACCAGTATTGGCTGAAAGCACAAGAGTATGTAATTGGTAACATTACACAATAAACTAGAAATATATTGGCCACCCCATGGCTTATTGCAGAAATGATGCCGTCATCTCAAGTCACGCTTAAAATTTTCTCCAGCCTTAAAAGGACTGTTTCAAAATATTAAAAGCACCTAGTTTATGTCTGTGCCTCTTAGCATAACACTGCATGGATTGTTTGTGAAGTCTTAGACAGAATTGTGGCTGTAGGGTTTTATATGGCTGGAAACAAGGTAAACCTGAAGAATATATAGGGTCTTCAGTGTTTATATAGTGTGGGGCAATTTTCACCTCACAGTCTAGCACACTAAAGCTGTTTTTCAGACCCAGACATACTAATATACTGTTCTCCTTAGAAAAGTTTCACAAATACAGATGCTTTAAGTGAAAACAGAATAAATCATGAATCAATCTAAATGTGAGAGGAAAGGCAGACACCCCCCCCCAAAACATCTAAACATTTCTCAAACCTACACTTTATTCTGTTTTCTTGTACTGTTCCCTTGCCTCAAACGGCTCTATGAAGAAAGACTAATAAGAGAAAGAAATGTTTCAAACTGTATTTTTAAGCTACAAGTTCTTTTGGACTGGGAACTGAACCCTGTAATGCTCATCAATGTGGATCTATACTAATGAAAGCACCAGATGCTCCTCAGGGCCAAACCACAGTAAATCTTTAGTTTTAGCTTATTATTGCATCCCTTAGGAAAGCAGCTACCCAGCCACCTTTCCATGCTGAGCATCTGCAGGCCATCAGTGATAAAACTGGATATGCAGTTGCATGGCTAATTAGAATTAGAGAACTGACTGCTGGAAGGACCCATCATGGTCCACATCTCAGTCCATTTCTGCTCTGCACTGCACAAGGGGTGTGTGAAAATGAGAGACAAGATAGGAGAGGTGGGACAAGAAAGATTTTCAGCACAGGAGATGGAAGTGGGATAGGTCAGCAGTGTGAGATTCTTCAATCTCCGATTTGGAAAGGTAAACCTGACTTTTAAGCGGCCTTTTCTTTTGCACCTTATCTCACAGCAGAAATTCTAGGGTTATGGAGTTACCTCTAGATAGAAATTTAAGGCAACAATACAGAAGAAGCAAGAAAAGGGGTACGGAAAAATTATTAAGAAAAAAAAGAGCATTTCCTCTTGTTGAGGTCTCAAAGAGTTAAAAGGGAAAATTATCCTTTTTAGAAGTTGTCTGCTGGGAAGACGACTTAACCCTGTGGTCAGCAGGCCCTGGCTTTACACTGCACCCATAATAGTTACACAGGCATCCTGAGCCAGGGCCAGTGTTGCCACATCTTTAAAGACAGCTGACAGCTAAAAGGGGGATGCTTTAATTGAGCAGGGTTAGCTTGTGAGTGAAGTTTTCCATGTTACTCTGTGTGTGGTTGAGACTGGCTGGGTGCAGATGCAGCCAGTTTTTCAGAGGGTTTACTAGCTCACTATGTTTTTTAAAGGGCAAAAAAAACCAGTGTTTTGCTTGGGAAGCTATTTTAGTGTGCCCTTAGCGGTTTTAAAATGATCCTCACAGCAACAAAGGGTATTTTTCCCCCCAAAAAAAGGAAAAAAAAAAGGCCTCCTACCAAAAAATGTGGGATTTCTAGTCTGTCAGACAGCTTCTAACAAGTGATTGGAAAATACAGTTTAAAAAAATTATTCCAACAAGACTGGATACAGAAGCATTTAAGTAATGATAATATTTCAACTGTAGGATTATACACAGATATACAGATCAAAGACAGAAACTGTGATTAAGTCTTATGCTCCCACTCTTCCCTTAATTACCATTTTCACCTCTGTGACTTTTCTCAAGTGCATTTCTGTTCCACTGAGCTTTTTTAAAAAAGCCTATGTAATCCAAAGACTCCGTGATACAATATCTATATTTATAGTTACTGGACATATATTTATATAAGGAAGGAGCTATTAACTTCAGAGAGGCAGGCACAATGCAAATGACAACAACATATGTTTGGGATCTTACCAGTGAGCCAGTAATGTTCAGAAATGTCAGTTCTGATGTAATGGTGGTCGAGAGAAGGGCCCAGAGAACGTGTCAGAGCAGTGTCTTTGCCAAGGAAATCAGAAGCTGTTCCAGCATAAAGATACTCATCTGCAAATGAAAAAGAAATAGGGCTCCTACAGCTGTGGCACCAAAAAAAATTAAGATTATTTACATTTTGTTGAGTGAACAATACCTGTGTTTAATTGGTCTATAAACTAATTTAATGATTTAAAATATTACTGGGTCATATTTTAATGGGTTTTTTGGTTCTGTGAATTTATTTACAATTAAATGAGAGTGATACTTATAATTATATGTCTGAGAAGTAACATAGTCAAAGCCTAATTTTCAGATCTTTCAGGCACTCAGGAAAGTAAACTTCCCAGGCTTTAATGGGCACTGGGCTCTTAAGGGTATAAAGGTCTGTTTAATCTGAACACCCTGTCCCATGCACCTGGGAGCCATGGTGAGGGCATGGCCACCTGTCCATTCCAGCCAGCTCCTGTGTCCCAGGACTGCCATGGCCCCAATGGCTTTGCTGCTCCTGAGCCAGAAAAACAGGACGGATGCTTCCCCACTGGAATGTTGCAGCTTGGCCCATTCCTGGAGCAAGGATCTCCATCCAACACTTAATTCACAAAGAGGAATTCAGGCACAAATTCAAGGAATTTGTGTTAGTGACAGGAATATGGGTCCAGACACAAATCACTGTCATTCTAACACAGAGTGGTCTCGCTAAAATAAATGACACATCTCGCTTGAGTAAGGCAGCCAGAATTTGCCTCACAAGGACACTGCATCTGTAACACAGGGCCCTTAGCTTGCTGCAACTGCAACTGTTTGCCCTTCTGCCCCTTTTGTGGGCAGCGAAAACGCTAAGAAATGCACAATATTTTCTTTTTCCCTTCAAACAACAGTACTTTTCAAAAAGAAGCAAAGAAACATTATCGCTGTGAACCATTTTTTTGACCACATAGTGCATTTTAAAATACTCCTTTTTTTCTGTAAAATAACAAGCTTTAATGGCTGGAAGAGGTTTTTGGGTTTTTTTTTGTTTAATGATTTGCGGAAATAAATCCCTTGAATTCATAAAAACAAAAAAGTTCATGTTCATAAATTATCATATTATCATCTTATAAAAAGTTGTATGGTACATAACAATCCCCTTCCAAAAGTTCCTTATCCAGGTTTTCTGACACTCCTGGGTCAAAACATTTCACAAGATCTTTTAGAGAGAAGCCTTTGTTGAGAGTGAATGCAGAATAAATACCATTCAACATTGATGTTTGTGCTTTCATTTGCAAAAGATGTAAATGCACTTAAAAAAATAAGATCAAAGGAGAAAAAAAAATCAACAAACCAACCCACAACCCATGATCCACAAGCACTTTATTTGCCAAAAAAAGATCTATCATCTTTCTTTTTACCTCATTGTTATTGTTACTTCTGTATTATTTCCATGACAGTTGTGGAAAGCACATCTTTCAGACAGCATGTTGCCTTTGTCAAGAAACAACAGTGCATTCTGAAAGGTATTTGTCATAATGAGGAATGGGCAGGGTAATTGGTGTTTGCTAAGTGACAGGCACTCCGTGATCGATACATCTGAAGGGCCAACAGAAATTCTCCATCCTTGCTTAGGCTCTGCTGACAAGGCATTTTCAGCACTTCTCTCGGCCTTTGGGATCTCTCATTCCAAGCTCCTGTGACGTCCTGAACAGTTTTGGTGAGTGGTAACTTGTAATAGAGGATGGATGATGAGCAGGTAATTTTTCAGTCAAAAAAAATAGTTTTTCAAATTTATCTATGGGTTTACTTGAAGTGATATGTCATGTAGTACTCAGATTACTTATTTCTACAAAGAATGAAAATTACTCAGTTGCATTAACTTACATATATGAGTGAGAATATAGTTAGATATTACTTAGCTCATAAATGTATAACTGAAAAAAGTGTTCTCTGAAGGATATAAATAATCTTTACTGCCATTTGGCAGATAAATAAAAGCAGATAGAGAGAAGTGACATGTCAAGGTTACTCTGCTCATTAATGGCAGAGATGGGAAATGATCTCACCTGAGCTCCAGGGCAGCATCTTATGCATGAACTATACTGCTCTCCTAGTTCACTTGGGAGTAAGGTATGCATCCAAAGATAGACCAAAAACACATTCTCTGGTCAGGCCTGTAACTCTTTACAATGCTCCTTGTACATTATTGCAAAGCACTTGACACTAGCCACAGTCAAAAAAGGGATACTGGAATACCCTGACCATTAATTTCATCTAGCTCAAACATTGTTATGCAGCAAAGTTCATGTCTTAGGTAGCTAAAAGTCAACAGCTTCTTCATTTCACAAGATTTAATAGAACAGTCAAAGCACGAGAGTGCTACTGAAATTAGGCAACGCTGTAATAAATCACAAAGTTCTACAGCTTGCATTAAAAAAAAAGTAAAAAAAAAGTTAAAGTTTCTGGAACCCCATTTTAAAAATAGACTTCACGGTCATTAAAGAGTACTAGGGGTCTCTGAGAAGAATAAGCACAGGCTTTAATCTATTGTTTTTAATAAAGGAAGTCCTGCCCCATCTGTAGGGTCAGAATCACAAATCATCTATCTTATTATCTGGGAATAAAGACTGAACATTAGTCATATTCTTTTTATAACAGAGTGACCGATACTTCAAAGCACTGTCACCACTGCTCTTTAGCTGTAAATGAAAACGTCATGGTGCTTCACTCTTATCTTGTATTCATATGCTCGACGGACAAGTTAAATGAAAATTGTCCAAAGCTATGAACCAAACCATGACAAAAGCAGCTCTTATAGTGATTTGAAATCCAGAGGTCAAGCTGACATTCCTCAGCCCCAAATGTCAGACCACACAGCGCTGCGATGCACGCAGCAGGCAGAGCGCACTATCTGCTCCTCGGCTCCCAGCTTCAGAAGTGGCTACTCGAGTAAATAGAAACCTCAGAAACGTATTTATGGAAATAGCCCATGTCCGCAAACTTCAAAGGCAGAACATATTGATAATTGCAGAAAGAGGCCCACAAGGGCTTCAAACGCTCTCCGTCCATGCGGGTTTTTTTGTTGTCCTCTTAAAGGAGCAATGGCTGGGTGAGGGTGAAACCGCCTTCCTGCCCAGCTGACAGAGGCTTCACAGCCATTCTAATGCCTCTGTTTGCATTTCTGCCCTTCCAGCTCTCTGGTGTCTGCAGCCTGAAGGCTTCCCCAGCTCTGAGAGCACAAACCAGCACTGGAAACACGAGCAGTGCCAGAGGAGCTCCAGCAGTGGCATCTGCTGAGCCCCTGGGCTCGCACACAGCCGTCGCAGGTCCGAGGGCAGCACGGGGCTCTGGTGGCTCCTTACCTGCCATCACTGAAGCAAACGGCTGCTGGGGATCGAAGGGGCACTTCAACCTGCCAGACTCCAGGTTCTGGGTATCCAAACGGAATACCATTTCCTGGGAATAAACATAAATTCATTATCCTGGTGTGGCTACAGAGAAAAACTCACTCAGACAGCCTGTTCTGCTAGCATACAAAGTGAAGGTGTCTTAGATCATGCAGCTGTCATCTCAGCATTGATGTTTACAGTCTGTGTCTGTGTTGTATCTGGATTTTTTCACTCAGTGTTTTACTGTATCCTGGTCAATACATAGTGAAACACAAATCTTAAAAAAAATACAATTATTTTCAGAAAAAAAGAGATGCATTGTTAATTTCTACTCCAATTAAAAGCTGGATTGTACTTAAAAGGCACTGGCTTCTATTTGGGAAAGTGCTGATATACTGTGTTGCAACAGGAGACCCTGAAGGGATTCTGGCTGACTCTGAAATCTCTCCAGGGACTGCTGAATAATGTTCACAACAGACACAGTTCAGACCCTTTTAAAATGAAAGCAGCATATGCTCTCTCTTATTATTTTTAACAAGGCTAAAGATACAAGAGATATCAGAATAGTTTCTTCCTTGTAATTTCCAAGTATAGTATGATTAACTCCTGGGCAACAGAATGAGGGCACAGAGGAAGATAAAGAAAATAAGTTATTTAAAAATTATTGCCAATGCTTTCAGTGGGCAATCAACAACTCAATTCCTGTAGGCATCCGTTTCAAGCTTTATTATAGTTTTGAACTGCCAACACGGATTCTTTTACTTGCCCCTTTCAATGGTTTCCTGAAAGTGCAGTTAACCTGAAATCCAGAGTGAGTCCCACTGAAGGCAAATTGATAGCTCAGAGGACTAAAGTGAACTCTCTGCAGATACAGAGACTTCATCTTCAGAATTGTGCTGCCATTAAGAGAAGGGAGATTGCCTACAGAAGTGCTTTTAACTTATTTTCCTTTTACATGTTTCCTACCTACAAGGATATTTAAAATCCCACTAGTGCTCAGAAATCTAATCAATGTGGAGACAAAAATTTAGAAGACAGTTTAAAAAAGAAATCAAATCATCCTCCATGATTCAAACAATTAAAAATAGGTGATTTTAATTATTTTAATTATTCCATATCTCTGCCTTGCAGAGAAGGAAGGAAGGAAGGAAGGAAGGAAGGAAGAGGACAGGAAAGCACAAATGACAAGAAAGTATGTCCAAAGATAGCCACATAGGATTAGACTTTGCAACACATTAATTCAATTCATCCTTAATGCACATCAAATTATAAATGACCAAACCCTTCTATGTTATTGAGGTGCCTCCTAAACTCTCTAGGCTCAGAAGACAAAAGCCCAGGATATTGAATAATTAAGCTCCTTAAGAGAAAAGAAAAATCAATTCCAATCTGGGAACATAAATTCAATTTCCTCCAGCAATCCCAGCTCGTACAAAATGGAATTTAATCAGCAAAAAACTCGTTACCTTCCCAAACCTGTGGAGTATCAGGCAAACCAAATTCTCAGGCTGCTGAAGTGAGCACAGCAAGGACAAAACTAAACAAAAAATCAGGCATTTTTTTTCTGACAATGTTGATGTCCCATTGTGCTTTGTTCTAGGATGTGCAAGCCTGAGCTGCTCAGAGAACCCTTGCCCTATCTCATGTGAAGAGCCTGTCTGCAAGCCCAGCAGTACTCAGGGGACCAAGGGAGTTACAGATCAGCATCAAATATTTCAGACTTCACCCAGACAAGCTAATGGACACTACCAGGCATTCACACAGACTTAAGCTCCTGCTTTCACTTCGGGCAAAGCTTTCAAAGAACAGAGCATCCCTTGGAGAGCTGTGGCTAACAGCACTGACCGGGCCAAGCCTCTTCTTCACCAGCCAAGAGAAGTTTTGGCAGCAACGTGAGCAGTAACAAGACGAGGACTTTAATCCCCTTTAATTGTGTGATCCCGTTGGGGATTTGTACTGCTTCAAAAGCAGTGTCTGCTGTGGTTTTGAGTCACCTGATCCACAGTGTTTTCCTCTCTGTTTTCACAGCGCTGGCACTGGCCAGGAGAGCACTGTGCAGATCCACCAGCAGCTTTCAGAGGTTGAGCACTGCCTGGCTTCCCAGCCTCCATGAGGCTATCTCAGGGCCTGGCTCTCCCAAGCATCCCACATCTTCCTGGAGAGGTTGCTAATTACCAGACACTCATTATCTGTTATTATGACCCAGAGATTTAAATTAAAAAAAAAATATATTAAAAAATGTGAGGGATTGAAAAAATAAAAAATTCTAAGAGAATGGATTTCCTGGCTTCAGTTCCTACAAAGAGACATTTTCAACTGCCTGTCAAATTCACACCACTGGGCCTATCCTCAGCACCCTCCTGCCATGGCACATTTATCTGGAGAGGCAGTGGAAGGATGCTGGCTGAAGGGTGTTTGGGCCTCCAAGAAGGAAAGAGAAAATACGCCCGATGCCATTCAAGGCTGATAAGTCAGTAGGAGGCTGTAGAAGAGCTGCTCTGTCAGAAGAGGCAGAAACAGTGCTGAACACTGTCCAACCTACCCCTGCAGCTGAGCAACCAGGAGGAATGTGGGAGAGGCAGGACTGGGGGACAGTGAGGGGATTAGGAAACACAATACCAGGATTCTTCTTCCATTTCCTCTCACAAGGTAATTGGTCATGTCTGAGACAGACCCCTTGTCTAGACTGGTTGCCGGACTGAACAGTCAGACCAAATCCATAATTTCAGAAGGTCTGGTGAAAACAACCTTCACAAATGAAGTAGATGAAATGAAGTAGGGCAATGATAGAGTGAATAAGGAATCTTGCTAATGACCCAGAGGTAAACCAGAGCCTTATTTATACTCTTGCTGAGAGCTGTTCTGTTCTATTCAGCTGTGTATTTGATCATTCAGCTAAGAAATCAGCATGATACAAGAGATCTAAAATTTCAGTTGCTTCAGCTGGAATATTTAAAGTAGAAAAGCAAAGAAGTCTACAGAATTATTTCATTGTAAGTCAAATTATACACCATATACCAGACAGTACCAGGAGCATTAATGGTTTATTATGCAAAGAACACCGCTGTGTAGATTTCTCACAGCTTCAGTTTTCTGTTGCACAGGCAGCCCCTCTGGGTTAGTCATGCAACCCACAGATTGTGGGGTACATAATGACGGATCTCAGTCTGGGCAATCATTAATCCCTTTTTTTCCTCCATGAGGATCTTCCCTTGATTCAGTGATAGAGCAAGGTGGATTAACTTTAAATGAAATAAGGTAGGTTTAGATTAGATATTGGGAAGAAATTGTTCCCTGTGAGGGTGGTGAGGCACCAGCACAGGTTACCCAAAGAAGCTGTGGATGCTCCATCCCTGGAATTGTTCATGGCCAGACTGGATTGAGCTTTGAGCAACCTGGTCTAGTGGAAAGTGTCCCTGCCCATGGCAGGGGGGTTGGAATTGGGCGGTCTTTAAGGGCCCTGTCCACCCAAACCATTCTATGATTCTCATTCTGTTTCAGGTTATTGCATTTAGTAACTTCAGATGCCATTTCTTATGTCCTACAGTTTTACCCAGCCTTGAAGAAAAGAGAGAGCTATTTCTACATCAACATAGGAAGCCTGCACCACAGGCAATCAGCCAGACAGGTCACATCTCAACACTGTCTGAGAACAGCACCAGTGGGATAAATATAGCCAAGGTGTGATACATACAGGAGTTAAAAAGAGACTTGGGTACTAAGTGGCTGCTTGACACACCACCAAAATTCTTCTGTTTTGGGGGTTAGGCCTCAAACATTCACCACTTAGGATAGAGATTTCTTTGTCAGCAGCAAATGAAGACCAATCAGCTGCTAACTTCAGCTCAGGAATATGCACTAGTAATGGATGACACCCAACACCTCCTTAGTGGCCAGACTGCAATACATTGCAAAGTCCTGCGATGCTGTCCCTGCACTCACACTCGAGACCCTTTTCAAAGTGCTCATTACTCTCATGCACAAGGCATAGGAATCCCTCTGTGGACCAAGGGTACATGTACATCAAAAGACAGAACTCCAGGTTTCATCTTGAACTCTGAATGTATGTGTGTAAGGCAAGTATGTGCAGAAATGACTTAACAGAAAGGAAGACATCTGGGTTAGATGTTCTCTTCACTTAGTTAATCACATGGAAGTGTCATTCCAAAGAACTTTGTGTATTAAGCCTGAGGAAAGTGCTTTGTTCAAAAGTGATATGCACATACCAAATGTGAGAACGAGAGTTCCCGTCTGACCCGCAGAATCCACCATTTACCCTGTTATTTATGCAAGCTGCTGTCAGGTCATTTTTTACACACTCACATAGCATTTTCCAATCTATGATGAATGCTAAACAAGATCAGGGCTATTCCTTGACACGTCACACTAGTGAGAAAGCTAAATTACCTCTTTGTGAGTTCCAAGTTCAATGTATCCACAGAGAGGGTGAAACGCTCCTGTGCCACAGACATAAACATGGGTCCGGTTGTATGGCTGAAGAACACGGATAAAATTGGCACATTCTGTCTGTTGGGTAAAGAAAGATAAAGGTTACTTTTCATGTTTGTTCTTCTTTTTCACGTTATGCATTCTACTAAGTTACAGCCATAGCACTGGTGTACTTAAAACTACTGACTGTTTACGAAGTAGTTCAAAGCTGTGACAACTACAATTTGACAGTGGCTATCTACCAGGCAGTTCATCAATCAGACTTGCAAAACTAATTCTGCTGTAAGGCTTACAGCCACAAGAAGCTGCGTGCTCACAGCACGGTTTGGAGGACATCTGTTCAGCCTGTGTTGTAGCAAACAACACCTGTCAACAATTGGGCAGAGGTCGCAGAGCCACTGAGTTTGTCTGGCTACCAGTCCTCCTGCCTTGGCTTCCCAGCTCTGGGTGCTTTAACACCAAAGACTGCATGATTAAAGTAGCTATGGTGTGCTGAAAGGCTTCAACACACTTCAGAGGGTATGCTTTGTCTCTGTACCAACCACATCTCACTGGTGACTTTTATTTGGTCATTTCTGAGTCCAATGGGCTGTCCTGGCTCTAGCTGGATTTGGTCCTTGCTGGGAAGCACAGGCAGCTGCTGCATGCTCCAAGGATGATACATGGGCTGGAGGAAAAGACTTGCTCTAGCTTTCCCCAAAATGAAATGAATATAGAAACACAAAACAAGTACTTCAGAGGAGATACACAAGATCTGTTCATACTTTCTAGACATTATCCTATACCTAAGTGAGAGTCCAAAACAAATATTTCCCTCCCAGGACCCTTTCCTTCTTCTCTTAGTATAAAAACAGAACAGCACAAATCTTCCATATACACCAGAATAAGAATATTCCCACTGCTCAGCAAAAGTTTTATTTAGGTTTTGACTGCTGTCAAGATAATAGTAGCAACAAGTTAGAATTCTTCAGGCAGAGAGCTGAGAGTGTTTTGAGCTGGAATCTACCTTGGTAACCGACATGCTGGATAGAAATTAGGAGATTTTTTTGAGACAAAATGAAGAAATTTTATTTTACAGCCAGGAAATGTTTACATTTATAGTGGGCTCTAGACACATGATGTAATCTGTAATAAGCAAAACATATAAAAGTTGTATTGTATACAGGTATGTATAAATATACATACCTGTATACAATACCTTAATATACTTCCTAAAGAAAATTTGTGGTTCCAGGGAAAGGCCATTGAGTCTGAGATTTTCTTTTAAGCCTAACTGAAGCTGTCTGCAAGTTAAGTTGATTTGTACACTGCTCTACTACTCTGCTTTTTTAATGAATTATAATGAAGTTACATTCAGGACACTCCCAAGAAAAAAGCAGCATTTTAATGCGAAAAAAGAGGATTTCATGGAAGTATTGCCTGGTGTACATTTCTGAGGTAAATGCATTTTTCTCTCAGCTGCATTTATTACATAAAAGAAAAAGCTAGCATGATTTTTGCCTGTAACATTGAATTTTTTGAGTATTAATATTTAAAAAACAATAGAAATGTTGTTTTTTTAATTAAGAAAAAACACTTAGGACATTAGTTCAGAAGAAGTGCAGCAAGAGCTTACTAATGCATTTTGTCCATTTAGTAACAAATACACAGACATTCATAAATCTCAGCAATAATAAAAAATATACATCATACTTACCTGGGCATCTTTCCCAGCTAATTTGCATAATTCTACCTTTTCTTTTGCTGCAGGCCAGTAAATCTGTAACATAGTTAAAATAAAACAAAGATTATGAAGATTATAACCTGCCCTGTTACTGATAAGATTAATTATTCCACAAATAAACAGTTAAAACAGATTTATGTATGTTGAAGGACCTTGCCTGTAAATTGAAATGAACATGACTTCAAATACAAGATTCCATTACAAAAAGTTAAGAGGTTTTGAACCAACCCCCCTGATCTTTGTTTATTTCTTCATTGGCTACATGTACTTTTAAAAGCATTCAGTTAATCTGGCCAGGGCACCTTGTCACCATTATGTGCTTCCCTCAAAGTTATTATGAGCCAAATCATCTGGAAACTAAACTGATTGCAAAGCCAGGCAAATTACATTTGTGAAGAATTCAGGCCAGTGGACTTGGCATAACTGTTATAAATACTTAGCTCTTTCTGCCAATTTTCAAATGAAAAAAAATAGGTTCAAAAAACTAAGGATAGCTCAAGGGAAACTTGTAGAACAAAAGTACATTTGACAGAAATCAACAGTGCATGCTTTGAAAATGGCACCCATCAACATTAAGTGTACTGAGAAAATGAAAATGAAGTTTAGAGTAGAATAGTAGACCTTAGATAACTGGCATTAAATATTGATGCTGTTTCTCTTTCTTTTTTAATCTGCCCTGAAGAATTCTATAAAATTGGTTTTGATGCAGATGAATCCAGATGGCAAAATACTATCAGTTACTGTAATCCAAACTATGTAAGTGAACAAATATCAATGAACAACAGTTCAAGTTCTGCCTCATTGACTTCAATTAAGCAGTCAAGACTGGATATGATTGAGTACGTTTGATTCTATTAAATTTAAAATAGAAGCTAAACACAAATTATTCTACAACAACCCTGATAAAAATGGATGTTTTGTACTTCTAATTTTGACAAAACTATTGTTATTTCTCATAACTAATAGTAAAACCACCACAAATCACACTAATTTTTAAATAAATATTGATTAGGATATTGCCTCAAGTCCCAGGTAGCAGTCAGCAGGTCATTAGTAGTCACAAATGCTTTAGAGTAGTCTCCAATCACTTTTTAAAATATCTTAAATATCAAACACATAGAAATTAAGAATTATTGTAATATGCATCAGAAATAAAAACATCATCAAGGAAGGATGCACAACTCAATGGCATACAAGAGGAGTTGACTGCTGTCATATTTCCTTTCACCCAGCTGTTGGCAACTTGTAGGATATGGCCTGACATACACAGGCTCAGTCCCACATGGGTGAGGAAAGCAACAAGCCAGTGTCCTGTGTCAAGTACCTTCATCACTTCCCAAAACCTACAGTCACTGTTTCTCTCAATCTGGAAGCATTTTTGATTTTACTTCTTTCTTCTTTAATTCCCAGTGGAAATGGATGTACTGGATTTCTGCAAGGAAATTAATTTCCTCTCACATTTCCTTACCTTTCTGATAAAAACCTCTTAGTAGAGATAATGTAGTTTAAGTTACTTAAACCTTAACCCTGTCCAACAATATTTACATGGAGCCAGAGATAAAACAGTGTAACAGCATTGCAGCACTGGAGCACAACTTTGCTTTCCCAGAGCATTTTCTCAGAATGATGTGGTCGTAATATCCAGGTATGAAAACTCAATCTGAAATCAGCCGTGCCAGGGTGTGTGGGTGGCACAGAGCCAGGAAGCACAGAGGAAAGTACTGGGAATATCATGAAGGGCTGAAGGTAGGTCCAGTCTGGTCTCTGCCTGGGCAGAGTGGGATGAGTCTCGATTGCAACACAGGTTAAGTTTAAGAAGAAAAGCTGATAAGAAGGAACAGATCATGGAATGTAAGACCATGGATCTCCAAACACATCTGGCCAAGGAGATTTGTCTGAGCTGTCAGTTCTCTTGAACATAAGCTCTATGTCCAGTTCTGCCCAAGATCCCTGAATCATTTACAGGGAAGCCTAGAGGTCTTCAAGGGGCTTGGGAGATGTTTGGCCAAAGTTTAGTTATCCAATTAGGCAGACAGGATGTCCCTTTGTAGGCTTTTGAAAATGCCCAGCTCTCCTTGCCAAATACACAGAAGAACTGGAGGAGTTAGAGACAGCTGCTTCAAGGCATCAGAAGTGTTAATGGACTTGACTCACCCTCAATTCTTCTACAGATTCCTTCATGGGAATTAGTGTTTGTCCTACAAGGCTGAAATACATGCACCCCCACTTCTATGGTAATTGACCACAGAAAATTATATTAAAAAATCAATTGTTTTACTCTCTAGTTACTCAACAGCCTCAGTATTTAGCATTATATGAGGCCACATTAGACAATGAAAAGTGAAGCTAAGTGATCCAACTTGAAAATCAATTTGCAATTATATATGGGGGAGTAAAAGTGATATTTATTTGCTTTACATATGAGAAATGAGACGTTCCCAGAAACTGTCAGTTCTAAATTGTAATAGATCAAGAAAATTGCATAATAAATAATGAGTGGATTTGCTGAGCAAGAAAGCATAAACCTCATTTTTTATTACAGGACATGCTGTGTAACAGTACCACAGGCCTGGTTTGCTCAAACACTGACACAAGTAACGTTACACATCTGTATTGACTTTTCTGTAGGGGTTGAAATTAAGTTTTACTACTATATTTTATTCCAATTAGATACTTATTTTTACAATATGCCAAAAAAGTAAGACCGCATGCTCCTGTAGTTTCTGTTGGATTTAAAATCACTGACATTTAAATGGTTTGAAGCTTTGAAATTGATATTTTTTTCTTTTTTTTTTTTCGATTTACATGCTTTATTCACAATGGTAACAGCTTATTAAGAAATTCTTTTTTTTCCCAAATTCCTCAATAAGCAAAAACTTCTAGGAATGGGAAGAAAAAACAGGTAACTAGGCACTATATATTAAAGGGTACAACAACATTGACTTAAGTTATAATCATTTTGTGTTACAAACAGTACAAATTATATATTTATTATATTTTGTAGTTTCATCTGTATTTGAGATGTCTAGAGAAATCCTAGGATAGCTTAGTAGAGTTACTGACTTTAAGGCAAGAATGCAACTAGCTGGAATATGTGAACTATATACTTAAATAGGATTCTTTTCTTTATCTTCAGTTTATTTTCCTTTTAAAATAACCATATCAAAATTCCAAAGGTTGGCTACTGTCATGATTTCCAGATTTTATCTTCTATTGCCCAATTAAAAAAAAAAAACAACTTTAACCATTACTTTTAAATCATTCTTCAAATATTTTCATAAATTTAGCAACAGGAAAGAAATTAAATTCTCCTAATAAATGAAAGTTAATAAGCTCTCTTCTATCAGAGAGAAAGAATACCTCCCAGGAGTATGAAATTAAATAGTACAAAAGCATAGGACAGATAAGGTATCACTTTAAAGGGTAGCTGGAAATTGATTTCTGATTAAAACAAAACATTTAAAACCACAAAGGTCTTTTCCAAATCAGGAGCAACAGATTTCTAAAAGTAACATTTTCATGTCCACTAAATATGCATTTTAAATATCAGAAAGGAATGAAAAGGAAAGCAATTTTTTTTTAAAATGTACATTACATATATATACATACATACATACATACATATATATATATATAATTGGTATGTGGATGCCATATATATATACACGTGTATATATACCTATATATATATACATATAGATATGGGTATGCATATACATATATATATAATAGATGGATCCACCTCTAAGAGCTTAATTTCAGCTGCCATCTGTCATGAATTAATAATACTAGTATTTTACTCATTTTTCAGTATCTATATTTCTCCATCAGATTTTGTTCTTAAGCTAATGCTTCAAACTAGGAGAAGGGATACTAAAAAATAAGAGTGAAGTCTGATTACAGAAAAAAATGTTGTGTGAAATTAAATTAATTTTTCAAGAATCACTTCTAATCAGGCTTCTAAATTTGGATTGAGCAGGACTTCATAAAATGAGTGGAAAATGCTATATATTGTCATAATACAAAAGAGGAAGATCATAAGCTACCTAAACAATTTTAAAATCCATAGGTCTTACTTCATCTGTTTGTAAGGTTTCAAAACAAGTTTTTAGTAAGGGGAGAAATAACACAAGTTTCCAATGAAAATGGAGTGTGGTAGAGATGACAATATAACTTGGTAAACGGACATTGGTTCACTCCAATATTGTACTTTAATAACCCAGCTGAAGTACATTACGGTGCTAGAGCTGCTGTTCCTCATGGCTCCACTTAAGTATTCACTATTTTAAATTGTCACATAGAAACTGATTAGCTCAGCTGCAAAAAACAGACACTAGTACAAGAAAAAAACCAGTCTGATAAGTAAAGAACTTGAGGGAGAAAGTTACTAGTGAAGTTCCTCAAGAAACAGTGTCAGAGCTCATCCTGCTTCATGTACCCTTCAGTAGCCTTGGTAAAATCCCAGAACTCTGCCACAACCCATGCAGGTGACAGAAAGCTGGGAAGCACCGCTAATACAAATGGAGTTAAATTATGCAGGAAGAATCAAAGGGCTCTGAAGACCAGAATTATAAACAGCCAGAGGAAATGGGTATCAACTGCTCATAAATAAATATATATCATAGACTGAAGATTTTAACAAAAATTAAATCTGAAACATCAGAGTAACAAGGATCTGTTCCACAGCAACAACATTCCTAAGGAAGTTGTATGTAGCATCCCAAAGGGCCACTTACAACGGCTGGGCTATGAAAGGAATAACTGCTCCATGAGGTAGGTGGTGCTGATAGCAGGGAGTGAGGCCAATTGACCAACGTGACTCCTTCCAGTTTCAGGTCCCCAAGATAGCCCCGCTCATGGCAGCAGCAAGCACTCGAGTGTCCCATTGAGGCTGTCGGCGTTCAGCAGCCCTGGGGCTTCCACCGGAGCCTCTCCCGTGCCTGATGCTGTGCACGTGCCCCAGCACTTCTCTATCAGTGCAGCCCCTGGTACCAGACACCCCAAAGTGCTCTGCTAGTGGTGCATGGAGCACAGCAGGGTGTGTCCCTACCAGGAGTGAAGGACATCAGCTGATTGGCACGTCTCAAAAACACCCTCACACCGAATCTGGGGCCTGCGAAGAAAGGGACTGCTCCCTTCCTATCTTAAAGGAATAAAACGTGATAAAAGCATTTGGATGAAAATACAGATTTTAAACAGCTGCTCGATGCAGCAAGAGAAGGCCAGCTTTCTTCCCTCATTTCAGTCTATTACTAGATATTCATCATACTGATGCTTGAGGGAAGGTATGCAATAAAATTACAGCTTTCTGGACATCAAAATGTCTTATTAAGGCTTTGCGAAGCATGTACACTATAACTCAGAAGCTTAGGCTCATTGGTATGGGTAAATTCCCCATATGACAGTCCCAACTGCAGTTTCTGAAGAACAAAGCCAGACTGAGCTGTAAACCCTTTGTCACATTGGCATATGCAATATATTCTCCCTGAGAAACTCTTTGCCACAAAAAACTACTCTCCTGTGTGGAAAAAAAAAAAAAAGATTCATGTCATAGCTCAATGTGACCATAAAACAAGTACAGTAAAGAGGGCAACATGAGCCAAACAGATCAGGAGACAGTCTAATCCTAGTTTTGTTATTGCCTTACTATATGTGACAGTCAGGTCTCAATTTTCCCACCAGTAAAATGACAATAATGTGACTTTCTTTTTTTTTAAATTTATTTTCTTGATTTTCTGAAGAACTTTGTAATTCATAGCTCAAAAATCAAAAGCAAAGAAAAACAGTAGGATCAAGGAGCACTGAGAAAACATATGACAGTGATCCAATAAGAATGTCACCCTGCTGCATAAGACAGTATCACTAATGTCATGCCCCAATGCAGTAAGAGTGGGTGTTCATGGATTGCATCCTGAGAACTAGGACATTTGTCACTGCTGTATACTGACCCCAGGTCACTTCACTGAAAATTACTGCAAGCACTAAAAATTTACTAAATTTCCCAGAAAACACTGGAAAGAATTTAATGCATTCTCTGTATTATTTTGTGGAAAACAAAAGAGTGTTACAATTATCACAGAATCACAGAATATTCTGAGTTGGAAGGGACCCACAGGGATCACTGAGTTCAACTCTTAAATGAATGGCCTGCACAGGGACTGAACCCACGACCTTGACATTATTAGCACCATGCTCTAACCAACTGTGCTAATTAATGAGAAAATGATCTGATTTTAGCACACCACATTTGAACACCAGTTGTTCTCTAAGTATCTCACATCTGCTGCATTTATGTGGGCAGTATGGAGGTCTGCAGCTTGGGGAACTGGACAGAATGTCCTCACATACAAATCCTAACAAGAAGGTTACCTCAAGTAGGTCTTGTAACTGACTCCCACTGAAATTGCTGTACTCTGGAATTCGGTATTTTAAAGTCATCAGCAAACAAAGGAAGCTGATACATCCAAGTTCCTCATCTAAATTTCTCCCTGTATTTGAAAACTAACCAGGCTGTCCTCAGAGTTTTTTCATCTAGCTTTCTTTACAGCAGTTTCATCAAGGTTTAACTAACTACCAGAAATAGTTAAGAGACCCTTAAAATCCAAGAATGTATCCTTAATATTTTTACATCTGCCACAGACCTTCACCTGTGGTACTATTTCCCATACCTGCAACACACACCCAGGAAATAAACTGAACAGAATTTCCATCTCCAATTCTTCATAGTAACAGAAAATAGGATCTCTGATAGATATAATCTGACATAACAGGAAGGGGGAAAGACAGAATCTGAGGCTTGTTTCAAAGTGATTTACAACACAGCAGGAATCCCAATGTCAGTGTATGGCATTCTTTATTTTCATGGCGCTGTCAAACTGCGTAAAATGCACTGGAAGTCAGAGAAAAATAAAAGTTTTGTACTTGGAAGACACATTCACAAGATTTTGGTAGCTTAGATTTGGCAGGTGGCTGTTAGAGTGAAACCTCATATTAGAACCAAATGGGCTTTAATATTGCATCTGTCTGGGACAAAGCAACATCTCCACATGCCCCAGTTCTCCTCTTAACTGTGACCTCCAACACAACTTAACTAGAAGCCAGTATTTCCAGCCTCAAGGGTTTTCTGAAGAGTGCATTTTCATGTGTATATTATGAGCACATGTGAAAGCTTAAAGAAAATAGACCAGATGCTGATTTCATTTACACTGGATTAAATCTTGAAAGGCTTCAGTGCTTCTACACTTCATTTTCCACAGTGTAACTGCAGCACTGACTACGGTTTGTTTCTCCTAAAAGGAGATCAGGATTTTTAGGGTAAATGGCACTGCTCCTGACATGTTTATCACTTCAGACTAAAAACAAATCCTACCTTTGAAAAAGCCAGTGACCAATATAAGCAAATGTTTTCAGAGAGCAGGATACTGGTCATTCTTTATAGCTAAACACATGGGTAAAATATAAAAATGACAGCGGATGTTTATGGAAACATAATTTATGGCAACAATGCAAAAGGAAATAACAGAGACACTCTCTTCCACCTAGGGCTGCTGCCATTCGGGATTCATACTGCTTTCTTCACGTCCTGCTCCATCTGTTCTTTTGTGTCTGTAAACACTTTTCAAAAGCTTTCACTTTGTCTACACAGGTGCTTAAATTTAAGTCTGTCAAACAACTTTATAGAGTAAATAGCTCTGAGGTAAGAACCCTCCAAGGGCTAGTAGGCACAAAGATACCACCTCTGCCTCTGGAAGTCCCTAACCTGAAATTTCACTGGGTCTATCCCAGATTATCCTGATGCCCCACTTTCATAAGTTTAAATATCTCCAGTGGTTTCCACATGACTCCTTGGCCTTCAGTTATGTTTCCTGGCAAAATTTTTCTTCTGACAGGTCAAGAAAGCTTCACTCTCAGACTGTCTGCAGTTTTGCTGACAGGCAGGAAGCTAACTTCCTTTGAGCTGTAGAATAAGCAGCATATATTTTTTAAGAAGGACCAACTTGGTATTACTGTGTTTCAAGGCTGCAATAAACACCTCAGACTCTAAATGTATTCCTGAGGCTCAGACCTGATGGCAAGGACCAAAGCCTCCTTTCAGTACTGGCTAAATTCCCACTGGGTTCAATCCTAATTGAGACCACACTTACATAGACTGACAGAAAAGTTTCTCAGAGCAATGAATGCAAAATTATTGCTCCTGTATCTCAAGGGTGCTATTTTACATAAATATGCATATGTATTTGCATACACGTTCCCCCTCCTGCAGAGATGGGTGGGTCACACTGCAAATGGTGCTGAAATACAAGTCCACTTGAAATACTGGCAAGCACTGGGGTTATAGAAAAAAATTATGTGCAGCTATTTCATAAGCATTTATCCAGCAGATAAATATATATTTATACATATGTATATTTTTCCCTGTAAAATACAGGTAATACAATAGTGCATTCAATACAAGAGGGCATACAAGGATGTCACAAGACGGCTGCACATGCCAGAAAAACAGTAGCAACTACAAACCAAGGATGCTCCAAGCCATGATAATTTGTGACCCAGAGCCAGTGCACACTGGGACAGATGAAAACAACTTGTTCCAAAGCTGCTATTGGGGATCTGACATGTTTATCTATTTGGCCCACATGGGGCTGTGTCTTCCAGCACTGACAGCTCCTGCAGGTTGGCAGCTTTTCAAAAGCTTGTCAGGCCTTGATAGCATTCCTATTCCTGCGGAGCTGGGCGGGTCGCGCAGCGGATCGCGCCGTGATAATCGCGCTGACATGTAACCCCGCGCACACTGTTAGCACAGCCACAGAGAGGGGCACCACTGCCCTGCAGCTATTTACCCACTGTTTACCCAGCTGACAGCATTTTGTATTTCGTATTTATTTAGCTTAAGGAGTGAAATAGAAAAGGCTTTAAGCAAACTCATGAGAAAATTCGATGTACTAAAGTAATGTTTCCAGCAGGATCCCACAGCCTGGCGTTCCTACAGAATTTCTTCTCCAGCTTTCCTGCCTCTCATGCTATTAAACATCCTTTTGTTTTGCACAGCACTTCTGGTGGTAACAGCACAGAGGCCTTCAGTAGAACTGTTTTCTTTACTGACCATCCTTATTTCACTCATAGTAAGAAAGCACAATTCTTCCAGTTTGCAAATAGCTTGCAGAATTCGTCAGGCATGTGAGGATCTTTCAAAAAAAGATATGGCACATGATAATGCCACTGCAGCAACAGGAGCTAAAGGCTTCTGTACAGGAAAAAGTTCAGAGAAAATATATTCCTGCTACAGAAAGATAATTGTCCATTTCTAAACTTTATATATTTATTGACCCTAATCACTTTAGCTTTCTGCATTTGCCTGTCATTCTGGAAGACTTGCTTATTACACTGTGGTACTTACTGTTGTTTTATAATGAGGTTTGCAAGCACTGGAAACCGGACAGATTTTTTTCAAGCTGCCAGCTAAGGAAGTTTTCAACCTATTACGCAACAAATTGAATAAAAACTACAATGATTTAAGAAATTGGGACTCCAGCAGAACTATTGATTTATTTCATAAGGAAAAATACACCAGGAAATAAAGCCGTAACTTAATATATGTAAGTCAAATTAACTAATTTAGGTAAATAAATAGGTTTTAAAACAGAAGTTATTAAATTATACATATGTATACATTACAGAAGGGAGCAGGATACAATGCTTTGGATGTTTCTTTGAATACTATTCCAGAAATGTCTTAATATAGAGCTTCAGATTCTAAAATACAATCTTGCCAAGTAATTATATCCGCATATGAGAATAAATTGTTGGGGATTCTGACTTGGCTTCTGGAGATATCAGTAGCTCCTAGCAAAACAAATATTTGAAATTGAGAGCTTTATTAAAATAAGATGGATCTACCCAGCACAGAGCATTCTAAAGTTAATGTTCAACTTTGTTTTAAAGAAAGGAAACCCTAAACTGTGCACAATCTTGCATTCTAGTCTCAAAGTTGTTATACCTCTCTTGCCCCCTAAGCTTGCTTTTAACACTCCTTCCTCAGAGTCATTAATAAACACATCATTTATAGGCAGAAACTTAATATTCTAATCAATCTCTACTCATTTTAGTGGGTGTGTGTAAGCAGATTATTTTTTTCCAGACGACTCGTACTCCAGAGGAGTACAAAGGACACACTTCAGACCCTTGTAGTCCCAACATGTGTGGTTTCCTCACGCTGGGAAGGCCTGGAAGCGAGCCGCCTGGCCCGGAGCCAACCCAAACTACAGTCAGTCTAAACACAGCACCGGCAAATGCTACTTTCTGACACTTCCCTGCTACTGTGGAGTATCCTCTAGCATCCTCCTCAGCACTGAGATTTATACACAGTTCCTCACGCAGCTTCCTTCATCTCATCCTTCCCCTCCACTGACAAAGAGTCAACCAGCCAGGTGCTGTGGAATTAGAGAAACACTCGTGTGACATTGCCTTGTGTTTACCTGGGCATTTATGCAAGAAGATACATTAATAAAGTTGTGGAATGCCCTTGGAAATCATCACAACAGGATGCACTGCAAGGCTTCTCAAGTCAGCTCCTCCCAGTTAAATATATTTTGCCTCATGTGTTTTCTTGTGAAAAGTTAAATATTATCTCAATAGTTAAACTATTAGTTTACTACTAAAAGAAGTATAAGTATTTGAACCTGCCATATATTTAGTCTAGATATGCAAGTGGTTAGGAATTTTATTCCCTCCTTTCAGGTTACCACAGATATGTAAGCATACATTCTCTATTCATCTTAGGAAACGTAAATTTTCCTACCAATACAAAGTGAGTCTTTTCTCTGTAACATCTATACCACTGTCTGATTGCAGGTTAGTTATCCTGGTTCTGTCTGTGTTCTGCTCTTCTTGGAAAGCACAGGATCCATAATGATCAGCAGTGGTTTGGCCAAAGGGAAAATGTCACCAGCTTGGACTGAGGGGTGGCTCACGCAGGGTGCTGCCACCTCCAGCAAGGTCTGGGCACATAAAGCCCCACTGAACATAATGGGAGGTGACAGCACTTAGCATCTCTCAGGAGGCAAGCAGCATCCCACAGAAACAGAAGTCTGCTTTTCACACAAACAAAACTTGTTTTCTACAGAAAGCCTACACCAAAAATCAATTTGTCGTCTCAAAATTTGCAATTATAATTAGCAGTGCTGTTATTAATGCAATATCCTGAGGGGGTGGTGGATTTTGAGTCAATTACTGAGATGACAGAAGCAAGCTAAGTGCTTGATAAAGCATCCCAGGAAGAAATTTGTTGAAATACTTAGAATCTGAGTTTTACAAAAACTAGAATGTGCAGCATTGCTGAAGTCAAGATAAGGAACAAGATATTCTGCCTGGCACTGTATCTCTTCTATACAATGACAGCAAGTGTTGCTCTCAAACATGTGGGCAAAATAGTCTCGCGTTCCACCTGTTCAGCCCCTGCCTGCAATCGCATTAATTCAGGGTCAGTTACCTCTTCAGAGCTGGCAGCAGAATGCAGTAATTTAAAACCCCCCTCTGGTGCCTAAAGAAAATACCAAACACAGCTGAGAATTCAAATTTTCTTCATATCTGGAAGAAGCAGGAAACCAGTTTTCATGTGTTCCCATGCAAGCATCTGGTTTTCACCCGTAGGAGTCAACTGTGCTTACAAAAGCTCCAGTTCACCATGCCTGCTAGAAATATTGAAGGCTAAATCATCATCTTATTATCTCAATTTAACACATTGTCACTGGGCACGAGCAAGGGACTACAGCAGATTCCAGTGGAAGCTTTTCATATTACTAGTAATTCTAGATATTAACAGAAATGCTAAAATTGCCATTTACATTTTACTATAATTTAAACCATCCAAATTACCTCTGCTCTGTTCAGTATTACAGTAAAGCAATCCCAGTGATGCCAGGAAGCAATGAAGAACTGTCTTCAGTTATTTCCTTCCAAATGCTTTTAAATGAGGAGAGGAGCCATGAGCAGAAGAGTTGAGAACTGAACACTCTAAGCTACATTTTTCATGTTTGCTCATATTTTTATGCTATTTTCATGCACTGCAGGGCTCTTCCACACAGCTAATCTCTTGCAGGTAATCAGTCATACAGGAGATCATATGGCATGAGAAATTCAATTGATTAAAGATAATATGTATAACTACAGGAGGTGAGACTATCAAATCTTGGTAAATTGCATTGCACAATGAATCTGCAGTTACCCAGTGAAGAAATAAATAAATAAAAACACAAAACAAAAAAGGAATTTAACAAAATTTAACTTAGAAGATAAACTCAGCGGAAAAAGCACTGACCTTTTTCACATTTTTGTTTACATCAACCAAGTTGAGCAGGAAGATGTGGTCCTTTGTCCCAACTAGCAGCCGACCCCTCTCCTCATCTAGCAGCAAGGTTCGAAAATCAAGCCCCTCTGCTGAGCCCAGGAATGGGATGCAGCTGTTTGAAAGCAGCAAGTCTGTGGGAAAACAAAGAAAATCTTTATAATCAAAATGTTTATATATGACTCATCAGTGTCTTTTATAAATATATGCAACCAGCATGGAGTATACCAGTGAGATAAGTGCAGTCTTGGAGCATGTCTTTCCAGAGTCACAATACAGTTCCTGTTAACTTTGGGGTTCTCTGGGGTTTTTTTTTACTTCCAAATTGGGCAATATTTTTAAATGTTAAATTTTCTTAATAAATTATCTGTATCACATAAAAGAATCAGAAATTCAACATAAATCAGAAACCACAAAAGACAGATCTTTGCAAAATGTGTGCTATACCTTTCCTTCATTCTAAGAAAACTAATTACATTTATATTATCATACTCATACACATGCTCAAGGATCATTGCCTCACCATATATGGTGCTCCAAATATAAAGCAGCAAAGAAGGTCAATGCCAGCCAAGAATAATTAGGAACAGGAAATAGTGGGTAGGTACATTTGAAGATCATCCAGTTCAACTCCCACCGTACAAGGAGGAACATCTTTCACTAGATGAGCTTGGTCAAAGCCCCACCTGACATGGCCTTCAACAGTTCCAGGGATGGGGCATCCACAACTTCTCTGGGTAACTGTACCAGTTTCTCACCAATTTCATAAGAGAAAATGTCTTTCCTATATCCAGTTTCTATCTACTCTCTTCCACTTTAAAACTATTGCCCCTTGTCCTGTCACTAAAGGCTTTGGTAAAAAGTCCCTGCTCATCTTTTTTACAAGCCCCCTTTATATATTGAAAAGCTGCAATAAGGTCTCCTCAGAGCCTTCTTGTCTCCTGGTGGAACAACCCCAAACTTCTCAGCCTGTCCTAATATGGAAGGTGTTACAGCCCTCTGACTATAATCAGGGTTCTTCTCAAGATTAATTCCATTCAAGGTTCATGTCTTTCTTGAAGTGGCTGTTCCAGAACTGAATGTAGGACTGCAGGTGGGGTCTCACCAGAGCAGACTGCAGTGGCAGAACCCCCTCCCTCCACCTGCTGAACACACTTCTGGTGGTACAACCCTGGGTCCAGCTGGCTTTGCAGGCTGTGAGCACACACTGCTGGCTCATACCCATTCTCTTCATGCACCAGTATCCCCAAGTCCTTGTCTGCAGGGCTGCACTCAGCCTACTCATCACACAATCTATTCATCATCCAGTCTGTGTTGATATCAAGGACTGCCCTGAACCAGGTGTAGGATCTTGCACTCAGCCTTGTTGAACTTCACAGGGTTTACACAGGCCTCCTTCTCCACCCAATCAAGGGATCTTCAGAGATCATTTATTCCAATTCAATGAGGATGGTATAGTAAGGGGAATACCCAGTAGCAACACCTCTAAGATCCCAATTAAAATCAAAAATTTGACACTAAAGTTTTACTGTGAATTAACAGTAGCTTCAAATCTTTTTTAAAAGGTAATTAAGAAAAAAATGGTGTTCTGTGAAACTAATGAAAGAATCTATAATGCTGCAAAAAAGCTAAAGGGCTGTAAAATAAAAATTCTGTAACATTCTGCCTAATGAATACTCTGTGGACTGAATTCTGGATGAGGACACAAACAACGTATAGAAAAGAGCACAAGGGTAGTTAAGTCTTGTTGGGTAGTGATTACTTTGGGGAAAAGAAAATAAACATGTGAATCAGTTCTTCCACAACCAAACTCTCCAAGTTAAACTATTGGAAATCATCCGACAGAAAGGCAAATCCTGTATTTAACGGAACATAAAATTAAGGCTATTTCCACCTTCCTGGCACTAGATGAACAATGTAGCATTCCTGCTAGAAAAGCCAGACTTACTGAAAAAGTTATTTGCACATCCCGATCGTGATAAAAATTAGGGCCAGTGTTTTGGAGAAAAAATCCTGAATGAAATAAAGGGTAAAAAAGCCCACCTGAACATTTTTCTCCAAGGTATCTCACAAACCATATGACAAGCAAAAAAAAAAAAAAAAATTAAGTTCTGGTGCTGGCTAATAAACAGCACTCTGAGACGAAAAATATTTTATTAATCTGACTAACTGGAATATAATTATGACAATTATTTTTTGGCTCAGTCACTTCTACTTAAGTTTGCGTGCATTAGTCTGGCTCAGTACAGAGTGCTGTACAATCTGAAAACAAATTGTCGTGTATTGCCACTCCCATTCCCCTAGGTGAGATTTATTTGGCAGTTCTTTGGAAAAAAAAATCCTGCTTCACACTGAAAAATTATATCCAGTGCTGGGACTACACTACTATACATCAGCACTGTCCTTTCTCACATATTTTTTGTGAAAACAAAGATGTCAGGGTTTGTTTTCTAAACTAGTAACACTTCAAAAGATCTGTTTATTAATTGCCAGCAAGATCACTTAGGAGCAGCTTATGGTTAACATGGTACTATAAAAACCTCAATCCTCACCTGCAGGACACAAGCAACTAACACACAGAATATGAGGGAAAATTCCTTCCCATCTGCAGCCACAGGAATTTGATCTAAGGAAGGATAAATTATATGCTCGTGCAAATAAAAGCATGGGCCTTTGCAAGAGTGTCAATTGCAAAAATATGTGGATTTGATTGTCCACATACATGAAGGATGATGAATGAGACTGCTCCCTACTTCCATTTCCTTCTTATTTGAAAGGAACAATTTCTGAAGAGACCATTCCAAATGGACATTTCTCATCTGTTATTTAACAGTTCTAGAATTTATCAGTAAAAAACCCCACCCAGAAGAGCTACAACAGTGAGGGAAAATGCTGCCTCATGACTGAAATGCCCAAGTGAGAATGAGCCCTGTTCGATGCCTTGTACAATCATTTATTTCACTACATCATAAGGAAAACATCCGTAGAGGAGTCCAGATTGAAATGACAACGCTGCACACTCCTTTCTTACTGACGCAGATGACAACACAAGCTGCAAAGCAGTGAACAGTCAGGTTTGGCCAGTCATTTACTATTGAAAACAGCTTGGAAGTAAGACTGAGCATGACCACTGATAAGACTGTAACTGCAACATGACCTAGTAACACTTAACAAGTAAACATTAACAGAGAGGTGATTAAATTGCAGCCAAATTAATCACTGTTCTCACTCCATAAAAAACCATAATCCAATCTTATGTGTTGAAATTTCCCTTCATAGTGAGACATATTTACTATCACCAAGGACATTACACTGGAAAAATTTACTGTGAAAAGCATATTTCCCAATGATTTTCAAGCTTAGAGCAAGCTGTTGATTTGAATCACTGCATCTCTGTAGCCTGGCTAGCACAGAACCAGCATTCTCACAAGGCACAGTAACAAAGTTAATTACAGGGATGGTCTTTTATGAGTACATGTTCAGCACTCAGTTTTATAGTCTCTATTTGCTGTTTTCCTCAAAATTAAGTAGTTTTTTCCAGCTTAGTGATTACATCCAGCTAACTCTCCTTCTCGGTTAATATTTCACTGCTGAGTAGTAGAAGCTGGAATAGTGACTGGGTTTTATTCATTTAGCACAGTATCTCAGTGGACTTGGCTTACAACAGCATGCTAATCGCCTACTTAAAAAATCTCCAGCAGCACAGCCACAGCAAAAAGGCTTCAAAAGTAAAACTGTCATTCTGTTCTGATAATACGTATTTGAATTTATAAAACATATTCAGACTTCTTAGCATCAAGTCACATGTGTGGTGACCATGCTACCATTCCTCAACTCCAGCATGGTGTAAGAATGCAGCAATGTGGAAACAACTTGGTTGAGACTCAGAATTCCCTTTGCGACCAGTTACTGACTTTTTTTAATGACAAGCCACACCTAAATTAGCAGAAAGGGAACATCTCAATCTCCTTCAGAACAGTTTCACCTAATGACACCTTTGAAGGACTCTGAAATTAAAGGCAGTATAATTTTCATATACAGCAAAGAACAGAGGTGGCATCACTTTCCTTTAGGTAGGAACAAGTTCCTTCTCTTGTTGGAGAATACGCATGAAGATTTACATGGGCATTGTAGAAATTCTCAACTGAACTTCTGAGATGAAGAAAAGTACTTATAGCATGACTGCAGCAATTTAACCAATTCCTAAGGTATTCTGAGTTTAAAATCGACCAGTTGACCCCAGATGTATTGGTACAAAGGCAAAGAGAATAAATACTTACAAACTACTACCAATCTCTACAATGTACTGCAAGAAGTAAATTTTAATTTCCTTAGCTGCATCTCACCATGGACAAAGCTGTGCATGCAAAGTGGCTCTCACTGCTATGCAATATTATATAAGCCTGGTGGAAAAAGTTATGTTCACAGACCAGCAGGGCCTCTCCAAAAGGACACAGATAACCAGGAATAGACAAAACATGACTTTCTGCTGTCACAATTTTGTATCAAAACCTTGGTTATGAGAAGCCAAAAAAAGATGTCTTAAATCACATGTTTTGCAGTTAGGGACTTCCTCTGTCTTCATCTTTTAGGACTGAATTGTTCCCCAGGAGTGTATAAAAGTGACTGTGTGAAGAAAACTTTTCCAAAGATTCCTAAAAAATTCAGGAGTACTCTGTTGCAAAATTTCAGGCACTTCAGGGCATTTTCACTTCAAGCTTCAAGCATTTCTATGGGAATGCTCGAGAGACAGCATACTTAATATATCCAATATCTCTGTTTGCTCTGTTTATTTCAGATAAGGGTATAGAAAGGACATTCTCTAAGATACAGAGAGTTAAACACAAAGAATGACACATTTCAGGCAATTTGAGAAACTTATCTCCTTTTATATAATTTTTCAAACACAGATATCCAAATATTACTGAAAAGAAGACAAGTAACTATAGTAGAGTAGCTCAATTTCCTAAACTAAAGGGATCTGGAAGGAATGCTAATAAACAAGTCTAATTAAAGCTACAGCTAACTAATGACTACATTAAATCCCTAACAGGCTAGGTGTCTAGCCTTGTTTGCCTATGTTGTTTGTGTGTCTTCGAGGTGTTCCAAGCAC